>VZTI01001287.1:105228-197647 GCA_013397865.1 Struthidea cinerea
CTCGAGGGCCGCAGCTCCCGCCCCGCTCCGCAGCCGCTGTGCGGTGGCAGTGTTACAAATAAGCGCTTTCTTCAGCCTTTTTTTTTCCCCCACAATAAATCGTGGGTTTGGGGATTTTCCCACACTTACGCACCCGCCTTGGCGGGTCCCCCAGCCAAGGGACCCGCGCCCGCTGTCCCCTCCTCATTTGTCGCCTCCCCATCTCGTTGCCGGTGCCTTCACTCGCCCCCCTGTGGAAAAACGAGGTCGGTCCCGCAAAATCACAGCATTTTTAGCTGTTTTTATTATGTGCCTTATACTCCCAGGAGCTTTGGCACGTGAAGGCTTTCAGGCCTCTCCGCAGCTGTTTTAGGGAACCTTCACTTTTGTGACCAGACGCGCCACAGAATGTGTGAAAAAAAAAAAAGTCATTTAGTTGTAGACGCGTGTAAGCGGCTGCTTGCCTTGCAAGGGAGGGGAAACGACCTTGCAAACCCATCTGACCATGGCCTTAGAAGTCACAAGTTGTACCACCAAATAAAGAGCTGGCAAACCACTGGAGCAGAGCGAGGAAGCCTGGGCACCGGATGAGGGAACGCTGATGAAGCAGGAAAATGGATTAAGTCATTACCGTCTGTGTGATGCTAGGATTTATTTTTTTTTTTTTAATATCTGAGTTATTGCTGTGGTATCTACAGATTGTTCCCTAACCTAGATGACTGATGCAAAACAGTCAGCGATTCCAGGCGCTGGCAGCTGCTAATTATTAGTGCTGGTAGTACAGTGCATAACACACTGCAGAGGCCGTGTCAGGAGAGACAGAGGAAAAGCTTGCCCTTAAAGAAGGTGGGATAAAACTGTCTCTGAGGTGCCATTCTCAATTAAAAAGGAGTGATACGTTCTTTTCCTGTCAGAAGAACTGCTGCACAAGGAGATCTGAAAACAACCACCATTTTCTGACTGGTGTATAAATGTTCCCTTACTGTAGGGATGGATGAGCGCATGTCCTGAAACAGGATGGCTTAGCTGCTTTCCAATTTTATGCAAGATAAACACAGATGTGTTTTTTATCCTTATATTGGTCATTTCTTCACAGTTCCTGTTAAACTACATCTCTTGTTTTACAGCAGATGAGATACTGCTTTTGTGTTCTGTTGGCTGTTTGATGGTTTGAGCTGTACTCAGGGCAGCTCCTTGATGCCTGTTGGTACGATTCAAGACAAAACATATACAAATCAGAAACAAAATATTCCCTGCTCTGTTGTTTCACACATTGGCACAACTGAGAACAGAAGATTTATTTAAGATTAGCTCTTATGGCTAGTCCTCCTCCTTAATTGCAAGCAACTGTTCGTTAGTTTGGACTCTCAGATGAAGCCAGAAGATGTGAATAAAGACCCTGACAGTACAGCCAGGCATGCACAAGGGTGTCACAGGGCCTGTCACACTGGGCTTTGGCCAGGAGACAACCAGGCTTTGCAAGCAGCTGCAGCAAAGATGCATCAAAGATGCGTTATGTTCATGTTTGGAAAGCTGATAGGAAAAGTGAACAATCGGTTTTGATATGTATTGTATTTTTGAGGCAGGACAAAACATGAGTGGATGAGTGATGCTGTATTTTAAAGAAAGCTTAGAGGACGCTCCAGTTAGCAGTTAATTCTGTCAATAAATAAGATAAGGTCTCAGTGGATTGAAGTCCCAGAAATAAATAGGAAAAATGCAGTACTAGGAGTGCATCCCCAGTCCAGCTAACAAGGCAGGGAGATCAGAGTCTGAGGCAGAAAACACAATCATAAGCGACTTCAATATTTCAAATTAAGTTGGATAATGTCACAGGAGGGTGTAGGGCTGGAGCTAACCTTTAGAAACTATCTGACTGCTTGTTGAGAAGCCAGAAGAGGAACAGCAATCCTTGGTCCTAAAGAGTGTCATAATATTATTGACAAAGACCCACGCTGTAGCAGTAACTGTAGCATCCTTGGTTTCAACGTCCTTGTAGCACCACGACAAAGAAAAACAGTAGTATTCTGCTTTCTTTTCAAAAACAGAGGAGCAATATAAAACAAAACACACCTTTCATTAAAAGGGGGCTAAAAGAAAAGACTGTAACCTCTGATGGGTTAAGTACAAAACTGCGAGAAGGATCCAGAAGGAAGTTTCAGGGTCAGCTTGCAAAAGTTATAAGAAATAATAGCAAATCTTTCCTAGAACAAATCAGGGAGCCTGCTGGAGTTTGACAGCTCTAAATGGCAAATAGATTATTTCATATACAGAAGAAACATCTGGAGAAGATACAGCCATGAAAGAAAATCTGAATTTATTTTTGCATTTAAGAATGGGATAGATGAGCATGGGTAAACTCCAAAAATGGGAAGCTTCTTTAAGGGGAATAATTAGGAAAACGTGTCTCAGATTACAGTGTAAGTATAAAAGATGAAGGAATACATTAACAAGTGAGCAGCAGCCAACTGCTGAGACCAGATGGTGTTCAACCAAGAGTTTTCAAGCAGCTCAGAGACAAAGTGGTTCAGGTACTAACTGCTGTCTCTAACTTCTCCCTTAAAGCTACATCAGCATCAGAGGGGTCTGGAGAGTTGCTCATGTGACACCAGATTTTTTAAAGGATTTTGGAGAAGACTGTGGAAACTGTAGACCTGGAAGCCAGATGGCCTTGCTAGACAAATAAGTAGAAATTTCTGAAGAACACAAAATACTTAGTGGGCACATAGAGAAGATGACACATTAGGGAAAGTCATTATGGCTTTTTTAAAGCAAATTAGTGTCTCAGGAAAGCTTTCTTTGGAGAAGTCAACAAGCTCATGGACCACGAAGATTCAGTTAACTGTCTATGATGATTTCCAAAAGCAATCCGTAAGATTCTTCCCCAAAGGAAGTAAAAAACAAGGCTGCTAATGGATATGAAACTTGGACAAATAACTGACAGAAATGGAGGTCAGTAGTGACTTACAAAATGTGTTGCTGATAATGAGCTATTCAGGGTAGGGCTAACAGAAAAACTGAATGACTTTGTTACTAATAGTCACTAATAGGTGGCAAAATGGCAGATGAAATTAAAATCTGATAAATATGAAAGGCTGACATATGAGAAAAAAAACAATCCTGATTTCACATATATACTGAGGAACTTTGAGTTGATTTTTACCAGTGAGGAAAAAGGCCTTGAGGTGGTGAGAGGTGGTTCTGTGAGAACATCAGCTCGGGGCTCTCCAGTGACCAAAATGGAAATTGAGAACTGTTAAGATTATTGTTAAAATTTATTAAGAGAGCTTTTTAAATTTAAATTTATTAAGAGATAAAAGTGCCATTGTATAAATCCCTGTTTGAACCTGCGTCTTTAATTGCCTGTGCAGTTCTAGTGTCCCTATCCCAAAAATAATATGGTAGAACTGGAATAGTTTAAATAAAAATCAATAAAATTATCAGATAGTAGGAGGGCTTTTAAACGGGTCATGGTTGACTTAGCTGGATCTCTTCAGTCTGCAGTGAAGGGGAGATAATATCAAAGTCTGTGTAAAATCTTCAGAGATCCAAATAAGGACCAGAAATCCAGACAGTTCACTGACTTATCAGACACAAGAACTGAGTTACAGCAAATGAACGTAGAACTTGGAAGGTTCAAAACAAACAAGAGGAGATAATGCTTCATTCAGTCTATAGTTCAGCCAGAAGTCTTTGCTTCAGGATATAGTACCAAAACTTTGCATGGGCTTAAAAAGCAACTGGAGAATCATCAAAGACTCTTGATCTAACTCAGCAAGTTCCTGACTTGTGAGTTGCTGGAGCTGGAAAGACATTTTGGGGAAGTATAGAACGTGTTTGCCCTGTTCTTTCTGTCTTCCTACTCACATCTTATCCACCTCTGTCAGAAACTGCTGGGCTGGGTGGAGCTTTCACCCAATCCAGTATCAGTTTTTATAGATTTAGAATTATTTTTACCTCCCAATCCCAGGTCATCCAGCTGTTATAATCTCCCCAAACTATTTCTGGTCAATAAGTAATTGTGTAGGGTTTCTGCACCTCCTTTTTGTTTTGCCTTTCACTGTATTCACTGCTTTTAGTACTGTATTTAAGCCCACATGGATTTTTGGCACTGCCTACTATTTTGAGAAAAAAAATCTCATTAAAATCTTTAATGTGTTCTTCCCAGAAGCATTAAAAACAAATTAACACTTGTAGGTGTGGTGCCCTTCTCATTTCTGGGAGAGCAAGTTGTCGGCACATTCCTTAATAAAACCTACATGGAAGGAGTGATGTTATAGGTAGTGTGCTGCTCTGGAGAAAAACAATACATGGTATGGTGGAGAAGTCAGTGTTATTCTTCAATCATCTAAGCTGGCTTTGTGAATTAATGTGAAATAGAATAGAAATATTCATACTTCCCATTTCAACTGGTGCAGACAGGCTTAGGACTGTTGGAGTGAAGAACTATCTATACAAATACTTAATTTATAATGATGGCAGACCAGGTATGATTTGTGTCCTTTTGCGATTCTTTTTCCTAGCAGAAAGTATTTTCATGCACTTCACAGTGTTTTAAGTCTATTAATAATTGTACAAAGCGTTAACAGCAGAGATTGTAGTGTGTATATTAATAATGCATTTGCAGAGAAAAATATATTAATGCTTTTCTAAATGCTCAATTAAGCAATTACCTAATGCCACAAAGCATTAGTAAGAGAGAGCAAGTATAACCTTAAATCATTTTATGATACTGTAGATGTCTAAGAGTTTTTCTAAGAAATCTAAGAGAGGAGCACATGGAGCGAAGCAGTCTTGAGGAGAGAAGCATCTAGCCCGCTGTGACAAACAGCTTTGGGAGGTTGTCACAGCTCCTCCTCTGTGGCTTAGCTGGCCAGGGAGTGTACCGTGGCCACAGGACTGTGGTCCCCCACTTCCAGAAATATTAAATACAATCATAGCAGCCTGAGCCAAAAAGACTTTTCTAGTTTCTTTCTTCTCCTTCTTTTTCCCTTGCCCCAGCCTTTCCTGGAAATGTCCAAATTAAAATAGAAAACTGAATCAGTGTAAAACAACAAGTAAAAGGAACAGTCTGTAGATTTGTTTAGCAAGCTGTCTTTTGTATTTAAGTGAATTTTAGCATTCTTGTTCTAGAACATTACTAATTCCTGTGCAGTTTCTGTAGCCGTTATCTTTAAAATGCAATAAAAACTACTGATACAGTTTGTCAGTTTGTTCCTGAATTTGGTTTAGGCAAATCAGTGGATTTCTTCAGAGTGAAGTGTAAGCACTTACCATGTGCTGGTTTAAATTTCAAAGCTGTGGTTTTGGTGACCCTGTTTGCTTAGTACATCCTCTGTAACCTTTGGTATATATGAAGCAGAGACCTAAAAAAAGAATTACTGAATAGGAAGTATGTATACTCCACAGACCACACTCTGTTTTGTGCCATTCTTTATTAGTTAAGCAAACTTTCAAGGTACATTGTCTACCACTTTGTAGATAAGCTACTCTGCAGATAAATGACACACATTAGAATCATATGGTAATTTGGGTTAGAATGGATTTCAGGAGGTCTCTTCTCCAATCTCCTTAAAGCAGGGTTGGCTCTGAGGTCAGACCAAGTTACTCAAGATCTTATCTAGCTGAGACTTGAAAATCTCCAAGGGTGGAGTTTGCACAACCTCTCTGGGCAAGCTGCCCCACTGCTTGAGTGTTGTCACAGAAAAAAGTTCTTTCTTATATCTGATCTGAATCTCTTGTGTTTCAACTGATGTCCATTGTTTCTTCATCCTCCCACCACGGACCCTGAGAGGAGCCTCCTTCTTTTCGATGACCTCCTCACAGGTGTTGGAGGGCTGCAATCAGATCTCTCAAGCAATCCTTACTTTCACCTTCATCCTTTCCTGTGTGCATTTAAATGCCATAGGTTAGTATCTTGCAGCGAAGTCATGGCAAACCTGTGTTCATTCATGCCCATGCTCAGATACACAAAATACAGCCAGTCTGGGGTACCAACTTTGCAAAGCAGAACCAGTGTTTTCACTGGTTCAGCCTGCTGTGAATGGCTAAAAAGCACTGGTGTGAAAACCATCACTCTAATCTCACAGTGGCTTTGCTTGGGGTAAACCAGATCTGCAGTGTTTGGAACAGTGAAAAGGAAGAGTCTAACGAGGCTGTGATTGAAGGAAACTTCCTGTCCCTTCCTCTTGGCAGCCTCCAAGAGCACTGCTGCTGCCTGAGCTGTATTCCAGATGAGCCAGAGGCAAAAGATACTTCCTTAGTGTGAGCAGCAGAATGGCAGCTTGCTGTAAGGCTGAGCTGCCACAATGAAGGGATACAATAGAGAAGTGCACTGAGGCTATAGCTGCCCTGCACAAACACCGTCACGCTGATGTGGATGTGAAGCTGTTGTACAAGAGGAAAGTGCTTTATTAGCTCTGCTTCAGTGCTAGAAGGGCTTCTTTCAGGCAGTGGTAAGATCTGGAAAACTAAGCAGACGTGCATGCTGTTGATTGCATTAGTGTATGCTCTCTCGAAAGTGTTTTTACCTAAAGTCCTAAGTTAACTCTGTCTGGGCATAACATATATAATGCATAACTGGGCAGCAAGGCTACAACTGGTGAACTGCAGGTACAACTGCAGGGCAGGTCCCAGGAGGATGTCCTGAGATCAAAGTCTGTGTCTTTGCTTTGGGGAGAGGGGGACTTTTGCTTATGTGAGACACTGAAGGGTGACCATTGACCTCCAACCAACCGAACACACCCAAACATGTTTGTTTCTCTGGACATGTGTTGCATTTTTTCTGCTTTCTGTAAGCCCAAAGGAGTAATGAGGAGGAGGAAAGAGCTGATTTAGCATTGCCTGACAGATGCAAGAGCAATTACGAGAACCCATCAAGGCTTTTCTCAGCTGCAGAAAGTATGAAGAGCGTATTTTGACAATGTGCCACAGGCAGACAGGGTCCTGCTTTGTGTTACGTTGTGAATAAATAGTGTCTGGCCGTGTCAAGAGTTTATGCAGGGTTTTCAGGATCTGCTGAGGATCTGTTATTGAAGAGTTTCTTTTACTTCTCTGAACTGCATAACGAATTAAATAAAGCATGCTCTGCACAGCACACAGTTTTACTGTGCCATAATAGGAATCAGAGCAGGACAAAACAATTAAAAGGCTTGAAAAAGAGCAGGCAAAATGGAGACTGTGTGAGGGGCAGATCAGAACAGTCCTGTTCATACTGTGGAGATGTGAGGCTGCTCACTGATGTCCAGAGGGGAAGGACACAAGCTCTGAGAGCATGGGGTTATTGGTGCAGCATTGGGCACATCTCATATACCAGCCATAGAAATCCCCTAAGTGACCCCTCTTCTCCAGACACAAGGCTGTTTTCTCAAAGATTTGCCCCAGCAAATATCTCCATTCCCCCACCTGTGCCAAGCCCAGCAAGGGCAGCATGGTCTGGGACCCACCTGTCTGCCATCGTATGGTCAGATGTGTAGATCACACACGATTAGATCATCTTCTGCGGAGGTCCAAACCATCTTCTTTGTTATTTCTTTCTTTTCCCCCTTTCTCAGGCTCAGGTTTTGTTTTGAGCAGTACTCATCAAGACAGGCCACTCCAAGTCATTGTTAAATCAGATTATTTTTGTTCAACAGCTCTGGGGAAAAGGTCTTCCTTCCACTTTTTCTCTGTAGATCTGGGGAGATGTTACAGCAAGGACCAGTGGGTGCCCATGTCTTGCCCTAAAAATACAGAGGTGGGAGGCAAGGTGTGCATGTAAGGTTGGGGGCTCAGCAGTGCTTCCAGGATCCCCCTTTGGAGGGTGGACTCACCTGCCATCCTCTCCACTGCAGTAAGACCACCAACACTTCCTGCATGTGGAAGATGTCTTATCCTGAGAGCAGAAATTAAACTGCTCTTCCTAGAAATGCACAAATGTTAAATCATGCTCATTGACTAATAACACTGAAGTTGTGCCAGACTTGTGCCTGCACCAGGATAAATCAGCACTGAAAGCTGAGAGGAGCGTTATTTGCCAGCTAGGCTGGTGAGCCAGTTCAAAATCAAGTGCCTTGAGCCAACACATTCCAGTTTTACCCTTCCCACTGCTGCCAAATGGCTTGCTTAAGATGTGGCATTTCAGATGGAGAAGCAGACTTATGTGGTTTTGATGCTGTAATAGATTTATGAAGAATTCTTCCTGCAAAAGCATGTAACCTGAAAACCCAGTTGTAGGATTGCTTGGAGGCATCTTTGGACCTTCTCCATGCTTTGGATGTTCCATCTGTATGTTTTTACTTTGGCTTAAGTCAGCCTGGCCTTTAGTGTTGTAATCCCTTGTAAAGATTATTACTGCTTTAATTAGGGGTATGAACTTTTCTGTTTGCATGAGGTTTTCTTTCGCAGAGGCATCCTACCAGGAAAAGCCACAAATATTTTAGTATAAACATCCTGACATCATTATAGTTTATTTCCCTCCCCAAATGGAAGTGCACTTATGTCACTATTAAATACTTACTGTTCTGAAGTTTACTAGTTTAAAAGCAATAGAGAGAAAGCAATGCATTAACAAGCATAAGGGTGAAGTAGCTTCAGGGGAAATCCAGAATTGCGTATTATCCTAATTTTCTGTTCCATAACAAACAGCATGCACTAAGGACATTCACCACCGCTGTGGCCATAGGGGCCAGGCTCAGTCTTTAAATGAAAAGATGTTTTCTATGACTTATTTTGAGTGAAATATTGGTGGGACACTCTCCCAGAGGATTTGCTGGAGTATCACCCCCCAGCAGACTGCACTTGCTGTGGTTATGTTGACAAACACATCTACCATAGCCAGTAATTAAACGACATAATAAAATTCATTGCAAATGCATTGATTTTAGGAGATGTTTGATGCAATCACATTTGATTGTGGGGAATGTAATAATAGTGTGGGGTCTTAGCACACTGCTGCAGACCTGGCTACATGAAGGAGAGTCAATCCTACCTTAAATATGCCTATTTCTCTTGGCTGCTGCCAAAGGAAGTGCAGAACACCTGGCTCAAATATCCAGATCACTGTGGGAGGCCTGGAGGCTGGGTCAGATGAACCTCAAGAGAAACCAGCATCAAATTTCAGATAAACAAGGTCCGGCAAGCAGATACACGGACCTTGTCTTAAGCCTTGAGCAAGGTTGAACAGTATTAAAAGACCTGAGTGGAAAAGAAAACTAAAAAAAAAAAAAAAGCTCATTGAATTAGTTATTACAGGAACAGGGATCTGCAGAACTGGAGATGAAAGATGTGATGTTTCAGATGGTTCATGCATGAGTGTGGCAGTGAGTCACCTCATCACAGCTTTTCTTCAGCAGCAAGCAGAGATGTGAAAATTAATCTGAGTTCATAAGGAATCACCAGTTTGCAAACCACACAGAAGAGCCATAGAATGCAGCTATTTAAATCAGATTAGAGTTGTAAATGTAGCTGATAAAGTAATTGTATTCTCTAGTAATTATATTCATATCTATATACTTCTGATCACTTACCCTGTGTTGGGGAAGGTAAGTGTTTCTTGCTTCTGGTGAAAAATATCAAGAGTAAGGTGGATAACTCTCTTGGAAAATGAGGTATTTGGCTTTCTTATCAATCAGTATTGCTACTATTTAATTAATGGTAAGGAGACAGAGCTCAGTTTACTTACCAGCCATCTTTACGTATTCCTACCAAAAAAAAGTGGAGTTTTAATACAGCAGAAACCCCTCCAAAAGGTCTGGTGAAGATCTGATCTAATCTAATCTAATTCCAAGACTTAACCCTTGGTGCTTCCTGTCTTTGCAAATGACACAGTTTGATGTTGCTTGTGTCATCCCATCCTTCACTGGGGATGAAGCTGGGACAAAGAGAACTTGCATTAAAGTCCCAGAAGTCTCAGACCGTGAAAACTTCTCAGCACCAGTTTCATAACCCCCCAGAAGGGCTGGGTAAAGATGATGGCTGTTGGTGTAGGTCTTGTCTTAGCACCTGAGAGCAACAACTCCACTTTCTTTTTAACTTCTAATGACTACAATTTGTTTGGAGTAAATCTGCCATAATTTTTTATTAAACAAAGGTCATCTACGAAAAAAAAAAAAAACCCTTAAAAATTTTATGACCCTTTATCATCAGTAACACACTAAAAATGGTATTGCACGTGTCCGTTTAAGTGACATTTCTCCAGTCATCCTGTAGCAAATTGAGACAAGCCAGTGCCTTGCTCCTCTGGCTGGCTGCTTAAAATGACACTGCCAAAAATATTTGCAACAACAAGACTTAGCTAGGAGACCAGTTTGTCATCTAATACCAACAATCGTCATTGTTTTACACTTGCTTTTACCTGATGCTCTGCATACACGCGTCCAGATCCTTCTCCGCTCCCCATTGTGAGGGCAAGATGTGGTATCCCTAGGGTCAGTGGTGTGCCTTGTGAAATACAATTGTCCCCCAATAATTATTGTGACTTCTATGGAAATAAAAATAATTCAGGAATAAGCCTTATCTTTATCATTAAGGATAGTGTTTACTTTGTTCAGACTTGCCACATAGGGCACATGCAGTTCTCTGATGTTTAATTTTGACACATCTACAACTACTTTTTGTCTCTGCAGGCACTGGAAGAATGTATGAGGAGATTCCAGTATACAACTGGAACAAAAAATCTCACCTTCCTGATGTGATTTGCTTTCTCCTCACAGCTTGGCAGCATCCCTCTGGTTTTACTGCCATGTGCATGTCTCCTACATTCATCATGCTGCTTCCCAGCCTGCATAGTGCACCCAGCTCTGCTCTGCACAGACCACCGTGCGCGTCTGGCCCGCTTCCAGCAGCTTTCTGGACATGCCTTCTGTTGGCCTTCAGCCTGCTTGGTGTGTCATGCTGTACAGTGATTGCAGCACGTAGGTGAAGCAGAAAGCGTTTCTCCTTCCACACTTTGGCTGTCAACCAGGTGTCTTGAACAACCAGACTTGCAGTGACCACCTTGCTCCTTAAATCCCCCTTTCCCAAGCAGCATTTCTGGGACTATCACAGCAGCAGAGTGGCTCACTGCCACCTCCTTGTCCCTCAGTTCATGAACAAAAATGCTTCACCAGAAGCTGTTTTTTCTGTAGCAGGAGCTTGTTCAACTGACTGCACAATGACCTGGCACTGCTTCTGCTAACAGCGCAAACAGACACATGCCCTCATATCCCCAGCAGTGCTGGGCCTGTAAAAGGCTCTGCTGACTCTTATCCTCCCTTAATGGTGTCTTCCAGGTGACTTCTTCCCATGTGGTTTCACAAGAATAAGATCTCCTCTCTGCACCTGGCGATGCTCTGCCTGCCATACCACTGGTTCAACACCATGGGCATGGTCTGCAGGCTTGTGCTAGCTGTGGTTTCTGCCCAGGTGCTTTCCTGCCCAGGGCAGCAGCAGCAACTTGCCTGTTTGGTGTTGGTATGGAGTGGCCCAGTGCCTGTTCCCATCTTCTCCTCACTCATCGCCTCCTTCTATTTCTCCTGGGGCTTTATTTCCACATACTTGGCTTCTTAGTAAATTCTTACTTGCTTTTCCACTTCTCCCTTTCATTTGGGTTTATGTTTAGCTTCCTGATTTCCGGAAGAGAGTTGATACTTGGCTGGAAAGAGGCCAGGAAGAAACTGGAAATGGTGCCTTTATGGACCAGTTAGAGGAGAATTCAGTTCATCAAAGGAACCAGGAGGTGATGAGTGATGGAGTTGCCAGTTCCAGAGGGGTAGAGCAACACAGCAAGGATTTCCCCATCCCTTCAACCTAATCTTCTGTAACTCAGATCCACCCCTCAGCAAATGTACTTATTAAACCCTAATTAATGAAGTCTTAGTGGTTTGGAGAGCACTCACCCATACACCCCACTCACTGCCATGTAATGATAATTTTGACTTTACTGATTAACAACACCAATTACTAGTCATGGATGGCAACATTGCTTAAAATGATAAAAAAGTTGACATACCTTCCCTCCTTCTCTCCTTTCAGGGAGAAAAGAAAAGCGAGCCCCTCATTAAAGTGCTAAAGACCACTTTAATAGTAAAGAAAGAGCAGCAGGAGAGATGGGGTGAGCTGAATCCAGACTAACTCAGATGGGAAGCTCAGGTGATATTTGCAGCGATAGCCACGGGTAGTTTGCACCAGTGTGTTCCCCATTCCTCCGAGGTCTTCAGTGTACCCGCACTACAAGGCTTCATAACCTGTCCCAACTCTTTCTTAAATTGTTTTAGCTTCTGCCTGCAAATTACTGAATTCTAGTGTAACTGATTTAAGGAAGGGTTAAATTGGGTTAAGTACATCTCCATTATGTACTGTTACTGTTTTAATTAGGTCAATTTAAAAGCAATTTCGAAAAGTTGCACCGAGTGGTTTAGTTAATGTAGATCAGAGTCTAGATAGGATGAAAGAGCAAGATAATTCGTTCAGTCATCAATTCATCATTTTTTATGGCCAGATGTCAAATGTTCTAAATTTATGGTTTTGTTAAGCCCAGCTGTGCTGGAGCATACATGTGTGCTGGGGATTTAATGAGCTGAATTTGAAAACAGCTTTTCCCACCATGCTGCCTTAGACCCCAGCCTGGCTGGGTTTGGTCTCCTTGTTTCTGAGGGGAGGCTTGCTCAGGGTGTTGCCAGCAGCCACAGGGTCAGCAGCCTTAGCACTAGCCTGTAACTCTGCACAGCCCTCACCTGGCTCCACCGGGACACTTGTTGAAGCAAGAACCACCCTGCTTTGTACACGGGTTTATGCCAACAGCCTGATGGCACAGTTAGTTGGTGAGGGTCAGACCTGAAGCCAAAAGCAGCCTTATGGCCTTTAAGAAAGAGACATAGAGGAAAGCACTTCCAGAATAACCTGTTTCTGCAGCTCCACCCCAGCACTGCACTGGATGCTGGTGGATCCAGAGGCAGGGAGGACCATCACATAGTGCTTACTCTAAATTCAGCTCTCCACTGCAAGGGATAACCCAGCACCCCAACCACAAAACCTAAATAGGAAGGATAATAGTTAAAATTGAAGGAGAGACCATTTGTTCCACCTCCTGCCTCAAGCCAGGACTGACTATGGCAATGGCATTTCTGAGTAGCTAAACCTGCTGGAAAGGAGATGAAGGTGATGGAAAAGAGAAGCTGTGAGGACCACTCACAGAAACTCTGGAGCTCTTGTGTCCCAACCCAGCAGTCTGGACAAGGAAGTCAGTGAAATAACAGGCTGCACTGAACCCGCGGCCAATGCAAAATCGGAGTGGTCATCGAGGGGCAGGCTCAGAAAACCAGGAAAATGCCATGGCTGGCTACAAGGGTCTGTAACATGGTTGTGTTCCCCAGAATCAGAAAGGGAGACCAAGGCAGTGCATCACAGCACAGAGACATCCTTCTGAAAGCTCACCTTCTCCCAGAGCTGTAGCAATTTGGGAAGCAAAACCACTGAGCAAAGATACAGTTCCTTGTATGTCAACACTGTCAGCATCAACGGCCAAAGACTAAAAAAAGATAAAGAAAATATTGAAACAATGTCTTGACTTAAAAGTTTGGGGTTTTTGTGGTGGTGCAAGGTGCAGGGACTGTGCAAGGAGCAGCTCCCTGACACCACTGTAGTGCAGATGAGCAGTGTTATGGGAAACCCTTGTTGGTGTGTGTTGGGTGAGTTGGTATTGCCCTGAACCAGTTAACCGTGCCAGTATCAAACAGTTGTAAAACACCACCATAACACTGGCCTGATGTCTCCTCACCACAGCTTCAAATGGCCACACACAAAAGGCTCAGGCACAAGGGTTTCATCCAGCAACCCCAGAAAAATACCTACATTGGGTCTAGTCAAAAATGTCCTTAGCCCAGTATAACTTTCCAACAGCGCCACTAAAAAACAGGGCAGGTAGAGGGTGATCCTTTCTCTGTTATTATTTCACAGACTTTGGCAATTAGTGATGGAAGAATTTCCTGAAGCAGAGGCTGTGACCAGGCCTGCGGGCCCCAGAGCTCCTGAGGGCCCTGCCCTCTATGAACTGGCCTAATCTCTTCTTAAACCCCTTTAGACTTCTCATCACTGACATATCTTGTGGTATGGATTTCCTTGGTTTAATGGTTGCTGGGTGTGAAATGGTTTCCTTTCATGCGGTTAAAGCTGTTTCTTGCCAATCTCCTCCACAGGCAAAGCCTGCAGTGTCTGGGTGAGAGCCCTGGTGCTGCTGCTGCGGTGGAGGATGCTCAAAGGGCAAGGATCAAGTTCCATGTGCTCAGCAGCTGGTAAAAAGTCTGTGTGGGAAAGGAAGGGGAATTCGAGAAACCATTCACCTGACACTTGTGCCAAAGGATGAACAAGCTGCAGAGGAAGTGAGAGGTTGCTGCCATGGTGCACCCATCTGCCTCTGGCTGGGCATTTCATATCAAATCTGGAATTGGGGAGGGAAGCCAGAATTTCCCAGGTCAAATTTTGCATGATTTTTCAGGTGTGTGTTTCTCCACTGAGTGCAGATACATTGGAGAAGGAGCCTTTCCTTATAGATAGTCAATAATTAATTAGTTTAACCCAGAACTGTGATGGTTTTGAATTCTCAGCCGAATAAGTGTTTGGAAAAAATACTCCATGTGATTTTTATCTCTTCTGTCTTGGTGGTTGGATCAACTTGTTCTCCACCCCCAGCCAAACCTCCCAGCTGCAACATTTAAACCTCATCATAAATCACATTTTCCATAGCTTTCCATCACTCACATGTGTCTTTTCCAATGCAAAGCTCTGGTTTTCCATCCTTAGCAGAGCCAGAAAAGCCACAGGATTAGTATCTCCAAGGAAATTCCTCCTTTGCCCCTTAGTCAAACTGGATTTAAAGACAACCACATGTGCCGTGCCATGAGGACATCAGTCTCAGGTGCTTCACAGTTGCTCATTCCCAGCCTTGCAAAGGCACCATGAGTAAACTGTCTTGTGGCACACAGTGTCAAAGCAATTGAACTGGCAGGTGTTCAGGCAAATTTCAAGGAGATTATTTGCATGAATAGTTATTGCTCTGCAAAGAAATCACTATGATTAACTTCTTCATTACTGGGAAGTCTTTTATTTATTTGTATTTATATGCATAATTGTATGCAAGCTCAGAGCTGCACAATTTGTTTAACACCGGATTGCTGGGTCCAACCCTTGTTTTCTGATTTCCTCAGGAATATTATTTGCATCTCAATCTTTCATTAAAAGTTGAAGTGATGCATCAAAAATATGTGTATTGATGTACATATATATATATACAAACATACAATCAGACCATAGTTTGGAGATAATCTGTTATACTTCTGCTAACAAAAAGGAAACACATTGAGAATTTAAAAATAATTAATTTTAAAAAGAGGAAGGATCAATGAGAAGGCAGTGTGTGTCACTTCTAACAGCCACAAGGAAGGGCTTGTATCTCAGCTTAGGGGCAGGGCTTTTAAAAATAGCATGGTGCAGTACAAACAGCCCATCATTGTCCTCGCTATATTCCTAAGCCTGAGTGCAAACTGCCTGATGTTTCAGAGCTGGCACCTGGCAGAATCCGACCATAAAGTGTCCCTGGAGAAATTCTCAACTGCTTCCTATCTCTCCTACCTGCTGCCTGGAGTAAAACATGGGAGCACAGCATGATGGATAGCGAGTGAACAGGTTGGAATAGGAAGGGGTAGCAAAGTGCTAGCTCTGTGCAATTAGGGACTGCTCCTGAGAAGTGAGAAGAGCTCCAAATTCTGCCTGCTCATTTGTAATTTGTTGTCAGCTTTGCATAGAATACTTAATTGTATGTCAGCTACTGGCAGTGTCCCCCCTGATAGGACAAGGGGTAATGGTAATAGTTTTAAACTAAAAGAGAGTCAATTTAAATTAGATATAAGGAAGAAGTTTTTTACAATGAAGGTGGTAAAACCCTGGCACAGGTTGCCAAGAAAGGTGGTGGATATCCTATCCTTGGAAACATTAAAAGCCAGGTTGGACAGGACTCTCAGCAACCTGATCTAGTTGAGAATGTCCCTGCTTATTGCAGGGTTTGGCCTAGGTAACGTTAACGGTCCCTTCTAACCCAAATCATTCTGTGATTCCTTTTCATGAGCTGTGCTGGGAAGGAGTAGGGAGATTTTATTTAAAACTGTGGAGTCCCTCTCCAAGGAAGCCTGCAACACACGGGGACATCTCACAGCCACTGTGAGGGTGCAAGCAGCACTGGGGCACTGCTGTCCTGCACTCACCTCCACAGAGGGGAAGAGGAGAAGCAGCACTGGGGCACTGCTGTCCTGCACTCACCTCCACAGAGGGGAAGAGGAGAAGCAGCACTGGGGCACTGCTGTCCTGCACTCACCTGCACAGAGGGGAAGAGGAGAAGCAGCTCTGGTGCCCTCCGGCCCTTTGCTCTGCTCAGTTGGCACACGCTGCTTGCAAAGCAAGGTGGTGGGTTTTGGCTGGCTCTGATCAACCCCCTGCTCACTGCAGCTGGGTTTAGCAGGGTGAAATCCTGCCAGAGGCATAACTGAAAGAATATTCAGCTGCTTGTATCAGGATCCAGACCAGCAGTGAGGAAGTGAGAGCAGAGAGCCCTTTCTAAAGGTACTCTCCTGCCCTTCAGCTTCCCCTTCCTCCTCCCTGCTGAGTACCACCAATGTTGTGCCCTAACTCAGCACTGGCATTTAAGCCCTGTATTAAGCCAGTATCAAATCCTCATCACATCTTCCCTTTTTTTTTTGAAGCCTGATTTCAAAAACAGCCTCTGCAAGCCCTGTCCTGTCCCCAGCCCTGGTATTTTTTAGGCCTAGGAGGTGATTTCAGACAGCTCTGACAAAGGGGTGGAAAGACCTGAGGTTTGGGATTTTAATTCATGACAAGCAGCGAGGGCCAAGTCAACAGCAGGTGAATCAGCTGCACATCCGTGATATCCTCAGCACATATTGATTCGCAGCCCAAAAAAGGGAGACAGGCACCTTTAAGGGTGATGCCTGGGTCATGGGTAATATGCTGAGAGGTGGTGGGAAGGATGGGGATGCCGCCAGAAATGTTTCAAGGGGGACACTCAAGAAGGCACAGAGGTACTAGGACTGTGGGTCATTGGGAATTTGGGATGTCTCAGTTGGGGTCCTCCAGCATCTGCTGTCCCCTCTCTGGCCAATGCTATGGAGAACACTGCAGAGCTGTGCTGACTACCAGCCCTCTCTGATGTTACCAAAGTAAATTCCATGTATTGACTTTTCCCAGACAGTAAAAACTCACCTCAGGGTCTGGCATTTTGTTCTAGCAAGTAATAATTAACTCTCTCACCTCATCCTGGGTACAAAGGTCTGGCCACCTTCTGAAGGCCACCCAGCAAGTGCAGAGGAGTTTGGAGAGGGTGGACATCGACCTTCACCATGATGGTGTCTCCAGAGCTCGACTCTCGAGGCTGGGCCAGCATTTATCATTCACATGTATAGCAGGAGATTTTTCCAAGCAGGAAAACCAGTAATCCTTACCTGGGAAAGGCACCTTCCTGGCAGCTCCCACCAGGCCAGAAGAGCAGTGGACAGGGTGGGGTAGCTTGGGAAGGCAATGGGTGGCAAAACCTCTTTGTCAAAACTGTCACCAGGAAGTTGTTGGCCACAAAAGTGGCTCAGGACACAGTCTAGCTCTGATAAACTCATGGCTACAAACCCACTTGATGGTTTGATCTTTTGTGTTTTGAAGGCCTGTGGTATCTGGATTTCAATCTTTCTACTGAAAAGAGGTTTTCTATTTTGCTTATGAGAAACTCAGATCGCTAGTTCCTTCCTTCTGTTCTTTCACCTGTGTCCTTTTCAATCTTCCAAGGTCTTTTCTACTAATTAAATGAGATATTTCCTTCTTTTTATTATTAATGATCCTAGATATTCATGTTCTGAGGCTACCCGATATAATAATGTTTCTTAAAGGTAACATCTTTTGAATTTACTTTGTTTTCTGCCTTTAATGATCTGAATTCTTATGGTGAAGTCCTTAATTGTAACCATCACAGTATGAAACTTCTTTCAAAAAAAAAAATCCCAAATGTTTTCAAGGAATTAAAACTCTGAAAGAATTCCCCAATGACATAAATTCATGACTGTTACCACCACAGGAGTCATGAATTAAAGCAGAGAAAAAATAGAGAAGGTCAAAGATTGCACTCAATGATCTTGGAGGTCTTTTCCAATGAAATGATTCTATGATTAATTTTAAACATTTCCTTTAAAAGAATACCCATGAATCCCAGGAGCATAAAATATTTGCCTCGCATGGCTTTGTAGGACTGTGTGGAATTAAGCCCAGCTGCCAACTTAAGAGTCACAGTCAGAGGGGCCCTGGGAAACACAGAGCCCTGTGTCACAGCCCCCAGGCTGTAATGTTGGGATTGGCTGCAATGGATGAATCCCAGCCTGGCTTCACACTCCATGGCCTGACAAGGTGGATGTGCCATTGGTCATTCACTCTCTGTGCAGGTCTCCCATTTCACCCCCAAAATGAATGAGCAGACTCATTCTCTTAAATAGCTTAGTGTGAAAACAGTTTGGTATGACAGATGTTGGCAGGAAAGAGAAAAAAATCCCAAACAAGCCAAATTAGTTTCAGTTCCTTCAATTTGATGCAAAGGAAGGGAGGGACAGGTTTCTGTATTGATAGAGAGGGGGAAGATTTTGGGCAACACAAGGGGAAGGCAGCAGTGACCCATGCCCATTCCCTGCCTCCCTGGCAGCAGTGCAGGGCGCAACACTTCCCCTCGCCAGAGCACCACCCCACTTGGACAAGCCAGCATGAACCACAGGAGCGGTAGCTCCATCGTGGGCTTCTGGAAAGGATGATCACCACCAAGCAAGGGCGAGGCTCTTGGGAAACTGGGGTGCCAGGAATACAGTGGGGGAGTGCAGTTAAGCTGGACACAGTTAGGTTTGACCTGGCTGGAGATTTAGCTGTAAAAGCTGTTTGTGCAAGCCGAAGCTACACCTACGAAACCTCTGCAAGTGGAAGGTAGTGCTGAGACTGTAAAAGCACTGCCTGGGGAGGACTTGGCTTCAAGGGGCCAACAGAGAGACCTGAAGCCACTTGGTGGCAAAGAGTTGGGTCAATGAGAGCCCTCTGGTGAAGGTATAGGGGCAGGGCCTGTCTGTGCTCCCACCACATGCTTTGTGTCACCCAGTTGCTGCTGGCCTGTTGAGCTGGAGCACATACATGGGCATTATCTTGGTCTCGGGTGGAAGAAGATGAGTTTGTCGTGATCTGGCTGTACCAGAGATAATTGAGTAGATCTGCACCATGGTGAGTGGAGGCGTAGAAGCATCAGAACCTTAAAAGAGCTGTTTCAGCAGTGCTTTCCTCCCCAGAGCTCTGGACCAGCCCCAAAACATGAGGCAAAGCCAAAAGCTTCTGCCTGAGCTTCAGTTACTGTAAAATTGCATAAATTTGTCCCCAGTGCTGATGTTTATGCAAAGAGGGAATGAAATGGGCCCTTCCTACTGCTGCCCCTCACTTGGTACCAGTCTGGGTCCAGCCTCAAACTCCTGCCTGACCTTTGCAAAAGCGGTAATTCAGACTCTGCTGTCTTTCCACATCTGTAAAATTCAGTTCTGTAGCTTAATCCAAAATTAAAGAAGATCCATTAAGTCACAGTTGATTTCTGTGGCAGGCTGAGGGCACTGTCCTGGTTTGTAGCATTATTTACACTCAGGAGGCTGCGGGGGCTAAAATGCATCTCAAATTCTGCATCTTCCAGAAATAACCCAGGCTCCCAGGCAGAACAAATGCAGGATAACAGAAAGCAGAAGAACCCTGTATCGAAATGCTTCACAGAGCATTGAGTTTTTTTTTTCAAGGGACAGCCCTGGGATTTTTCTGCAGAGCTGTTGTGCTGCCAGCATACAATTTGCTCTACTTGCCCTTTTGGTTTTAATGTCCCATTAATAATGCATCTCTGTATTTATCGCAGTTTGCATTACTGTTCCACTGGTACTTCTTGATCACTCATTATTCTGTCTGTAGTGCCAGGCGGGGCTCCAAAACCCAAACAACAGCAGCAGTGTTACTACAGCCACAAGCCACAAGCCCCACCAGCTCCACCAAGGGGGATCATTAATCTTCTCAAGGCTGGCAGGGCACACAGTGCCTAGGAAAACAGGAACAGCTCTACATCCTCTCCATCTCTGTGATCAGACCTAGAACTTTTCCAGGGCAGTTTGGACAGTCAGCTCTTTCGAGGGATCTAAGCTAGGAAACTGTAAAACATTAATGAGCAGCTTGCTTAATCCTGGCTGTGTGGCACCTGCTGTAACAGGAGCAGGAACAGACTGTGGGGATGGCTCTGGCTGACAGCTCAGCTCAGCACTGCAGGCCTCTGTGAAGGATGCTCTAATGATGCCTCCTTGATCAGTTTTGCATTCTGAAAAACGCTACTTAGCTGCCCCTTGACCCTGCAGCCAGCTGGGCTCTGTAGGTACCTTCATTTCCCACCCTACAGCCCTCTGAGCACCCCACTGCACCCCCCTAGACTTCCTGTTCAGCATCCAGGATTGGGCATCGCAGTACTGGTGTGCAGTTCGCACTGGGAGCATCCTCAGGCCTCATCAAACCTGTATTGCACTGTAAATCAGAATTCATATAGAAAGGCAATGCTGAAGGAGCTGGGTGGTTGTCTCACCAGGGAGTTAACAGTGCTCACAGGGCTTCACAACCCTCTTTTCCCTGAGGACTGACAAACCCTCTCTTTTTCACCACAGGAAAATGCCTTAAATCCTGGAAAAGACCTAACTGCAATACTGTTTTGAGGCAGGATTTCTCTCCGCCCTTCTGGATGAGGCTGCACAAACACGAGGAGAAAAGTTTCTCTGGTCTTCCAAGAAAGCCCTAGCTTCCCCTCTCTTCCTCTGGGAATGGAGCTGACCTCCTTCTGCCCTTGTCCCTGTGAACAGCGTGTTATTTCCAGCAGCAGCAAGGAGTTTTGGAGCAAGAAAATTGAAATTTTCCTGTACTGGTGGTTAGTGCACTCGGTGGGGGCGNGAAGCCCCTCAGGGCACTGCAGAGAGCCCGGGGCAGGGCTCCTGTGCCCCCAGTGACTGCCTGCGCTCACAGGCACAACCAGACGTGGGTCACTGCCTCTTCCCTGGGTGCACTGTCAAAGACGTCGTATTTGCTCTCTTTTAGTTATATTTTCCACAAAGCAAAGCAAAACTCAGGGGTCTTCAGGGTGAAGCATCCTCTGTGCTATATGAAACAGCAAGGCAAAGCAGGGACTGACGAGGCACAAAGTTCCTGCTGTTCCCCTATGGCTGAGGGATCTGGTTGCCAGGCAGGACATCGTGGGAGGCAGAGTTCATTCTCCCCCACCCCACAGCAGTCGTCTTCACACCTTCACATCCACCCCAATGATCAACACTGACACATTCAGCACCAAAACCTTCAAAACGTTTTTTGCATCTCAGCCCTTACAGGAAATGCTCACAAGTTCTCCCATCTGACCTAAACCCAGACAAAGATTTTTGTTTTGGCTTCATCTGCCTGCCGCCAGCCAGGTCCGGGAGCACGGCCTGGTCACCACAATCTGACCTTGTGGGAAGCATCCCTGAGATGCCACATGCTCTCCCACTTGCCAAATTCGTCAGCAGATGAGGTTGCTTCCAGATTTCAGCATTTCCTGGCAAGCTTCAAGTGGTTTGTCCAGAAAGGCTCCGAGTGATTAAAGATCTCTGGGAGCTGTGTTGTGGCCACTGCCTGGTTACTGACCTACGCATGCACAGCAACATGGGAACCAGTGACCTGGGAAAACAAACTTTTCTGCTCCCTGTCTTCTAATATTTAGCTTTGCTTTTCAGATGAAAGAAGAACTAATTCCTATTCATATCCATTCTGACTGCCCAATTTAGGATTTTTTTATCATTTACTGAGAAAAACAAGCCTTCTATTATGATTTATTAAACTTGAACATAGCTTACATTCCAACTGCTGTGGAAATAGAAGCTGATTCACTGTTACCAACACACTGAAAAATTTGTTATCCTTGTTTTAAAGGTAAAAAATCTGCATCAGCAAGTGGGTGTGAACCACAGAATGGTTTGGGTTGCAAGGAACCTTAAAGCTCATGTCAGGCCAACCCTTTGCCGTGGGCAGGGACTAGACCACCCGTTACTGCAGCCTTTTTCCACACTGTGTTTGGGGGTAGGTAGCTCATTCTTCCTCAAAAAGCACTGTACAGTGAGAGCAATGAGTGCAAGAGAAAGACAGATACATTAAAATAAAAGATCTAGATGCATAGAGGTTCATGGGATGTGAAAAGAAAGTAAAGTTTTCCAACCACATGAAGCAGGACTTTTTTCTACTTCAGTTTGCTGCACACGTGAATTCTAAGCAAACCAAAATTCCTTTCTCAGAAAGGGCAGTTTAGTACAATCAGAATCAGGATTTGGATCCTGGTCTGTGCCAAAATTTTAAAGGCAACTCAACACTGAAAGGGAAAGCTGGATCATCCTACCATAGCCTGATGAGCAATTTTCCAAATGCCTCTAGTTAAAAATCATCAGTGTTAAATAACCTGGGAGCAGCACTGACTAACGACTTACTTGAATGAATGAGTTATTTAGATCAAACTCTTCTTGGCACCAAAAGGATGCCACATCTCCAGATAGAAAATGTAGCATAGATGCACTTCACTGCAGGACTGTGAACACCTCTTGGGGACCTCTCTCACCAAACAGTCTATACCAGTACAGATGTAACCTTCAAGTAGAAGCCTTTTTGTACAGTCTTTGTTCTTTCCCATCTGTTTTCCAAACTGTACCAAACTGAGTCTCTCATGATTCTTTGCTGAATGACATGTTTTTGACAACTACAAAGCAGGTGCTAAGACTGGAGAAAGACACAAGGAAGTCTTTTACAGAGATTTGCAAAGTGAAACTGGACACCTGCTAAGTTAACGCATTTGTTAAGCTTCAGTGCAATTGGCAGGACATGTGACACAGTTTTAAGGGGTGAGGCAGAACAGAGTCAATCAAGAGGCTCCACAGATGCTCTTTCACAATCCCAAATCAACATCTCCCACTATCTGATCTGATCCCCATCAGTGCAGCCCCACTGGAAGTGGCCCTCCTCTGCTCTGGCACTTTTGCACTGGTGCAGAGGTACCCGTGAGAATGATCAGGCACTGAGATCTGTTAGAAAACTTGCCTAGATGGCAGTGAGCAAAATCCAAAGAGCTTTAACGACTTGTGTGCAGTGCATCCTGATTAAAATCGAATGTATAAATGAGTCTGGTTTCTGAGAAGTGGCAAACGGCCCTGGGCCATGTGATTTTAACAGCCATCAGAGTCAAAAGTGAACTCCCCTGGGTAACACAACCACATAATAGGGCATTCAGAATATTTGTTTGCAATGTCTTTTATTAAATATCCTCTTTGATACAGAGTATTTAAGCAAAAATAGTTTACAATGTCTGTTTTGGTAATTCTTACAGGATTCTTTTGCGTAGTCACTCCTACAGCAACTCATGGTGGCATTTCAAGAATAAATCTTTAGCAAAAGTCAAGTCTCTCACTGTGTGAGATCTGTTCTACCTCAAGAAGTTAAAAAAGCATTGGAAAATGCCTACAGAAACCATGAAAACTCTGAATTCCACTCTTCGGCTAAAAGAAATTTAACAACTGTGTCACAGACACATTATTCTTAATACATGAAGTAGCAGAATAGGAAAATGCATCCTCTAAAGCTTATACAAGTCATGGCAGTGCACCCAAGTGCAGCAAAAGAAGAGGAAATGCCTTGAGCCGAGATGCTCCAGTGCAGTGTTGAAAGTTCAGCACAGCGGTGCCAGCTACACCTGCCAGTTTGGAATGTTATTTCCAGCACTGGAACTTTGTCCACGTGGCAACTGGCACTACCCACCCTGATGGGATTCTGCCCCACAAAAATCAGCATAAACAGATTCTGCTTTCACTTCTGCCTGCCAGAACTGCTGCACAACCGGAGATCCAGACTGACTCCTGCATTTTGTTCTTTTCTATGTAAACAAATAACCTCATTTTTTACACTGATGAACAGTAAATAAGTGTTTCTTTGGATCAAAAGATAGCTCCCGTACTCATTAAATAGATAAGGCTGATTGGGTATCCAGATTAACAAACCTACTGGCATAGGGAAGATGTCTGGAGACACAGCACGTGCCCTCGTTGTGTAGCTGCAGAGCACATGCAGCTCTTACGATGAGCATTTCAATCAGAATCCTTAAGTTACCACCCAAACACTATGTCAGGGGCTGCTTGAGGTCAAACAAGCCAGTCCCTCCTTTGACAACTTTTCCAACCACCAGGCAGGCCGAAGGGGATCGCAGCTCATCATGGGCACCTGCAACAGAATTAAAACAAAATCCTGTTAGGAGGTTCCCAAAGGTTGGTGCTGAAAAGAAACCCTTTTGGTTTATGTGCAAGAAGCCATCTGGTTCAGCACCCCCAGGTTCAGAAAGGTTCTGCCACCTGCTGTTCACACCAAATTGGGAGCAAAGAGTCCAGAACTCTTCCTACCCCTCCTACAACAACTATTAACTCATCCCGATCTTTGGTCCAAGCAAATAATTAGGCCACACATTACTAAAATCTCCCAATTCCACATGGAAAGTCAAAACAGTCTGAATTCTAAGACAACACAAATTTGACCTTCCAGTGAACACATTCTGCAGACTAAACAGATCACTAAAAAATACATGAGGCAAAACCAAAAAGATTCCCTTGTCATTGCTGCCTTTTTCCTTTGTTAGAGTGAATCCTTTTGATGTGTATTGTAAATCCTTCTGGCTAGATATGAAGAGAACTTTTCACTGGAGAGACATTCCATGAATTCCTTTGATTTTGTGGTTACTCACTGTAGCGAAATAGTGTCACAGAAATTTGGAAGCACTCCAGATGACATGTCTGGCTGGGATTGTTTTGCTTCCACTGTTTTTGTAAGCATCCAGGCTGTTTTTCATTCATCCTAACTACAGCAAGCTGAAAGTTTATCATTAGAGCAGTAGGAAATTGGAAATAAAATCGTTAAACTTTTGCTAAGTTTGGTTATCTTTATTCTACTGAGCAAAATGTACTCAACTTTCCATCACGCAAAGGGTGGGGGCAGGAGCATACACAGCCCTGCGTATGGCATGTGCTCACTGCTCTGATCTCAGTCACAGCTGGATAATTAAATAGCTGCTCCTAAATGTGTGTCAGCTGAAGAAAAAAAAGCCCCTTTGTTAGATCGTTAAACAGGACAGTTGTACTGCCCTGTTTGCTCATGTGATGTTAACAAAGAGTCCTTCTCTGAGCAAACAGCCCAAGGGATCTCACTGCTGATGCAGTTTGCTGCCTGCACAAGGAGCCCTGCCCAGCAGCCTGTGCTCCAACAGCTCCACTCACATCAGCTGTGCACGGCCTCACAAACCTCCTTCTTTCCTTCCTACTGCTCAGGGCATCAGCCCCGAGGCACCCTTGCAGTGTCTCTTGAGCTGTACAGTCAAGTTACCAGTTACATTAAAGCAAATTAGATCCAGGCTGCTGCAATCCCCATTATGACTCTGATTTCCAGCATGGTGAAATCATTAACTCCCTCTGCTTGTAATCAGTGCAGTTCCTGCCAATCCACCCTGCCCTTCTGTCAGCGTGCACTGCATGTCTTTATTCATAATATTATCCATACATTACATTTCACTTAGCAAAAAACTCCTCTGATTTCATTTCTAAGTCAGTATGTGATACAACATAAATCCAGAGAGTGAAACTGAGCAAGAAACATCCTCTTCTCTTTAATTTCACCCTGGATTTACACTTTCCTTTTATGCTTTTCAGATTAAGTCAATTGTAACCAATGCTATTAATTAAAACCCAATCTTTCTTCCCAGAAAAGGTATAAAACAGCATTAGCAAAAAGGAATTCAGTGATAGAAATATCTCTGACGTTTGTGCAAGGCAGTTTAAGACAGGAGCTGAAGAGTTCATGTTGAGAGCTCTCCCCATTTGTAACTGGAAAGACACAGCACAGCAGCATCTGCAAAGCAAGCATCTGACTGGCAGGTGACAGAAACCAAGTTTATTTGCAAAAAGGAGATGTAATTAGTATCCAAAGCCTGAGATCACACAAAATGTCAAATTACACAGTTAAAGCACAATTTTTGTTTTATAGAAGGCTTTAAATGTAGATGGCTAGTGCTGGTCCAAATGTCCTAAATGATCCACACAGCCATGTGGATCTTTACGTCTTCCAGAGAGGCAACTAGAAGGCAGAAGGATACTCTTGGGAATCTCAAATGGCACCAGAAACCTACCATTAGACAAATGAGTCTGACCCTTTGTCTGCCTTTGATGGAAAAAAGCAAAGATAAAGTGCTAAATCAAAGTAACAGCCAGGAGGTCTGTTCTCAAAATGCTGACTAGCAAGGCTGGAAAAGATATGGAATTTTAACACATGCACACAAACAAAGCAGAGAAGACAATTTTAACAGTAGAGACAGAAAAGGGCAGATTTAGTAGTCTGTTACAAAGCTTTGCTATAACACATCTTAACAACCTTAAGGTTTGTTGTAAAAATGCCTAATTCTTAAAGAAAGGAGTCACAGACCCCACAAATTACATGTGGGAGCTAGCTTTATTTCAGCTGACAGAATTTTACTAAAAACATCTGGAACATTTTCCTAGGCAAGGGCTTAATTAAAATTTCTGTCTCTGGCATTTTTTCTAATGTAATTATGCATTACTCAAAATACTGGAAAGTTACGACAAAAACCAAGCATATGTGAAATGCTGCAGCAAGAGATCTCAAACTAAACCATTTACCCATCATTGTTGCTTCCTTCAAGAATTTGTAGCTGGTTTCAAACGTCATCTGTTGCAGAGGGGAGGAGTTGGACTGAATTCCAAAACGACTCAGTGGTTTATAAATTCCTTCAAAACACATATAATCTGCCACAAGTGAAAGGTGTCGAGGGTCTACCACAATTCCTTAGAACACAAGAAAGAGCAATCATCAGAGCATTCCAGGGCTAAGTGTGTGGGGCTTTTTAAACAAATCAGGTCTAAATCAAACTCCCTGAATCCAACCAGCTTGGAGGACATTTTTATTAACATTCTTCTGGCAGCGTGTCTCTGGCTCAACTGCGCCCCTGAAATATCCAGCAGAAGCAGACCTCACTAATACAAAGCAGCATCTCTCCAAACTGAAATGAAAAGAGTGGGAAACTGCAGTGTCAAGAATGCTGTAAGGCAGCAGTGTTTCTCCACATAAAATCAGGAAAGGTCTGCATCATCCTTGTTTACACAGAAGGGGATCACACATCCATCCATGTGGGATGGACAGAGCTCTCACACCTCACCTGGTGGCCTGCATTAGCTGAGCCCCAGAGTCAGAAAGGTTCTGATGTCCTCTGTGTATGACATCAAGCATTCACAGAAAACTCTGTTTAGGCTAAAAAAAAATGCACTTATTCCTAAATAACACTTGTGGACTCAGTGTAATGGGGGACCATTAACAGCTCTGTCAACATTTACTGAGCAGTTCTTGAACAACTTGAAGGTCAGACCATTCTGGGCTGCCAGCTGGCAAATCTGTTTGATATAACTGCTTGCTAAAATTCCCACTGTATGAATCTTCCCTCTTTTCAATAGTTTAATTCATAGCAAGACTCCACTCACTGAACTATGCCTATGAAATCACGCAGCCTCCCCAGGCTGGGCTCTCTGAATCATCTATCTCAGAGAAAAACATTCAGACAATGCAGTGCAGCTATTTCAGGAAAGATACAAAAACCCAGGAGCCTACACTCCTACCATTAAAAAGGCAAAGTGAGGCAAGATTGATCCTATTCTCAAGGCCACTCTACAAGTCCAACAGTTGGCTTCCTCAGATGTTAATAATTAATTGGTCTGGACCTTCCAGCTTGCAAAAAATACACCAGAATGGAAGAACTCTGTGAAGGGGGAATAAATTCAACCTCACCTCGTGTATTTTCTATTGATTAAAGGAAACCTAATAATTAACTAACAAGGTCTTCACAGAAGAGACTATAATGATTAAAACAATGAAAAACTGCAACTTAAAAATATGCACATAAATGAAAAGATCATGCAAAAACCATAACTGTAAGCATGTGGCTGCATTTTCCCAACTGAATGGTATTAAAGACTATCTCTAAAAATACAAAAAAATCCTACCATATACAGCAAATACATCTTTTATTTCCTTTATAATCACCCTCAGGGCTGATTCAATTCCATAATTCTTAGCCATGGCATGGATATCATTTGAATAAAGTCTGTTCAGATCCAAAATCTGAAAGCAGAAAGAACAGAGATATGAGTTAGGTCAATAGTTGCTGTGTATTTCTAAATAATTTCAGCTAAACTAAGATAGATTTTTTTCCTCCACTTTTCATGAGCTTAAGCAGCAGCAACAGTTACAGAACAACTAGGCAGCAGCTCAGAGAAAAACAGACAAAAATGATTCTGATGATCTGTGTTAAGTGGCATTAAATACATGAATAGGAGTATTGGAGTCAAAATTCACCACAGAAGAAAATTAACTGAAATCACAAAAGCCAAACTAGCAAAACATGTTAAAGTCTTCCAAACAACACAATGCAATGCCCAGTGTGTCTCAGCCAGCCAGAACTTTTAGCAAAAGAGAAGATGCAGCTTAAAACAATCCTGTATTTGGAGAGCTATGCGCTAGATGGGATAACAGAACTATTCATCTCCAAGCACTGCAATTCATTGAGATGGAAGAACTCCCTCAAGGAACATTTAGAGAGACAAGAATGGTGTGAAATCATCTGTCATTAGGGACTGGCTGCTGCACAAACACTGATTCCCAAGCTGCCCTTGAGAAAAGGCTCTGCTGAGCTCTGAACACATCGAGGGATAAAAAGGAGGAGGAAGACAGTTCAAGAGCTGAAAAGGCTACACATCACCCCAGAGAAATTGAAATGACATCCATCATCTACCATCTCCCCAGAACACAAAACAGCATCCAAGTCTGGGATTAGAAATAAGATTACACACATCAGAGTATTTGAAGAGCTCTGCCAGGTTTATCCCTTCTGTGTGGAGAACGAATTCCTTCCCTCCCTCCTTGTTGGTACTTTCATTCAGCAGGCACCGTGTGATGCCCTTCACCTCGTGGATCACCGTGCTGCGCGCCAGGGATGCCAGCAACGAGGAGAGGTCGAAGTACACCTTGGTCAGTGGCAATGCCAAGGAAACCTAATGGGAAAAAAAAAACCCCACAGTGTAAGGAGGCTTGAACGCCAGGCTCAATAACCAGCACACTTCTCTTTAGGCAAAAAGAAGACCACTGCAATTACCCTCGTTGTGTGTTTAGGAACATAAATGTCTGACTGGAATTAGAGCTGAATGATGTTAATGTGCACTGCCCATCCCAGGATAACTCATCCACATTGCTTTCAAGGCCTCTGAATTTACAATGACTGCTTCTTAGGGATGGCTTTTTTTTTTTTGGAAGGGGACAGGTATATGCTTGTTGAGGTTTTTATTTAAGATGTTTACATTTTTTTTCAACAGTCCAGCCATCACTTTTATTCATCAAGGGCTACAGAGCAGACCATTATATACTTAAAGATTAAAACACAACAGACCTGTCAAAAAACTGTTATTAAGAAAAGTTACATGAGGTGTTCTGAAAATGAGAAATTACTAAAAATGACGTCAAGAATTACACTTGTAGTGCCACTTTCTGTATTCATACAGGATTGCTGAGACAAAACAGCAGCACTGCACTGAAAAGATCCATTTGTTATGGGAGCTACACGAAACCACTGCGCAGCCACCCAGAGATGTTCCACCTTACCTCACACCAAAGCTCGCTTTCGGTGTCAAACGTGTAATCCTGTATGGACGGGTGGCTCTCCACAACAGCGCTCACTCGCACCTCTGCTGACTGCAGCAATCGATCTTTCCCTTTTTTAGTCTGAGACACAAAGGAAGGATTCTGAGAATCTTCACCCTCTGCTCTGTTCTGATCCTCTTCAGCACCAGGAGTCCCTTCCTCTTTTTCAGATTCAGCCTCTTCATCTTCCGGATTCTCATTAATGTTTTCTTCCCCGTTCTCTTCTTCACTCTCATAATCGACCTGCAAAGAAATTCTGTTGTGTTTATCTGAGCCAGAACCTGTACAGAGACAGCACACCATGAACAGTTTCATTCAGGAATATTCTTCACTGCTGAGTTGCAAGGATTTTGCCCCTATGGCACAAAGAAAATGCAATTTTGTTGTAAAGAAAGTAATACAACAGGTTCAGTTCAGTCTTTATTTCTTTATAATCTTAGCATTATTCCTTAGCACAGTCCAGGGTGCTACAAGATGTTGAGACTGTAGCAGAATTTAGTTTTCTCTCCCTGAAAAGTCTAATTTCTCCCCATAATCCAACTCTGATGACAGGATTCCCTCAGGATTTTCAATTATCCCACCCTCTTGCTGATATTACAGCACCCTATCTTTTAAGATGTAATTATGAAGTACTGAACACAGAGAAACATGCAGGGAGAATATTTTTTAAGAACCACAGTACAGTTTTAAAAACGATTAACAGCATAAAATTAGCAAAAGGTTAAGGTGAACTTCAGCACAGACAGCCTGATTGTCAGACACATCTACCCAAATGCCTGAAGAAGAAGGCTTCAGAAAAGAGCCAAATGAAAACTGTTCAGCCCAAAGCAGAGACTTTCTTATCTCCTCTCAAGTGGGGTTTGTGTTTTTTCAGCATTTTGTTTCAGGGCGAGTTTTCCTTCCCAGCTCAAACATGGAAGAAACAGGGAATTAAAGAGCAGTGCTGAGCACCTATGAAGTCATTACCTCTTCTTCCTGGTTCTTCCTCCGCTTTGTTTCTGTGGCATCACCATCCCCTTCATCAGCTTCTGCATCAACAATGTTCTCTTCTTCCTCTGCTACAGCTTCCAGACTATTCAGTGTCTAAAAATTCATGACAGACAGATAATCAGGCTGACTGCTAGGAAGTATCAATAACATCAAAAGGCTTTAGCCAAACATCTGGAGTTTAACAATCCCTTGTCCAATGTTCTACCTTTACATGCAAATTAATTTCTGTATGTCCACTACCATAAAGAAATGAACTCACACTCCTGATAACTTTAACAAGGTGAGTGTCTACAAGATGGATAAGCTGTCACGCTGCTTCTGACAGTCCTTGATGGGAGAGGAGTGGCAGAAGGAACATGCAAAAGCATTTCAATGAACGAAGGACCTTCCCCAAAGTTTTGACAACCACTGCTACAACAGGACATTGATCTGGGAGCAAGTAGAGTAAAATGCTTTTATCTCAGAGAAACTAAAATAAACAAGCATTTTCGGAGTACAGTCTTAAGTAAATCATGATTTAAATACACAAAAACTTTAATTTCCTTGTTAATTTTATGAGAATGCAAAAGACAGTTTACATGTAAAGAAAACTTTTAAGTAGTAATTTAGTATTCACACATTTCGTGTACACTGAAACATGTTACACTTTTCCAAATTCTGGTTCTCAAAAACACTGAAAGGAAGTGAGGCATTTTTCAGGTAATGTTTTTCTGTACCTTGTCTTGGTCATCATCTAAATCCTTCCGAGTTGTCTTCCGAGTGCTGACTTCATTAAAAGATGCCATCTTTGTAGTCTTTCTTTTAATTGCTTCCAGAAAAACTTTAAAGAACCTGACAGAAGAAGCAACCCAGAATGTCAAAGCTCAGCAGTGCCACACTGTCAGTCTGAAGTTGTCAAAAAATTAATTTATTTTGATTAAGAAGACAGTCAATTCATAATAGGACATTATTCCCTACTGGATGCAAAAGTACTTCTAGGTTAAGGCAAATCATTTTTCTCAGCCCTTTCTCATTCATTTAGGAATCAGAAGGTTGGTATGAGCTCTGTTACTGTCACAGATGTAGCCATGCAACCAAAGCATAAAATTATACACTCATCTGGATATAAAATCTGCACATCAAATTGACCTTCAGAAGAGATGGTTCATTAGTGGACTTTTTTTCTTTTTTATACCAATAAGCACATACAAAATAAAGTAACCCAGCCTGAACTCGTGGCCTGCAGGAGGAAGAAATCAATGAAGCCTTTTTACAAAGCAAAAAATAGCTTTCAATAGACCCTTATCATTAAATGTTCTACTTTTAACTGCACAAATTTGGTCAGACAAAAGGATAGAAACAAGGGTTAAAAAGAAAGGGGGAAAAATAAACCAACCTTTTCCATTAATGGATTTTTTTTATAAATAGTAAAAAATGAAGTTTAGTTCTGTTCAGTGAAAGCACCAAGGGATGCCTAAAGTATTCACACATTTTTGCTCGTAATAAATGCTTAAGCATCCAAAGGAATGAGATGTTCCTGATCATGAGCATTATCAGAGTCGTGTGAAAGATCTGCCCTGATGCAATTCTGCACTGCTAGTATGCCACAGATCCACAGTTTCATTCAAGACTGTTATATATGAAATTAAGTGTTTAGCCTTTACATATTCAAATTGCCCATTAACCAAGTTATAAGTTATTAAGTTATGAAGTTATTACCATAATTAACCAATTAAAAGGTTTTTGCACAGTTCTCTGTTAAAAATCCTTGTTGTTAAAATACCAACAAGTTTATTTCCCCTTTTAATCATTAGAATGGTTAAACCTTGCAGTGTTTTATTCCCTAGATTATATATGTTCAATGTTATTACCCTGTTCTGTGAAGTTTTCCAAGTTTATAGAATGTGATTACAACCAGATTTGATGTTTTTAATAAGTGTTTAACTCTTATAAGTTTTCCAGTGAGTTCTGAGTTTTGCTGAAAAACAAGCCTTCATCAGTGCTGTTCAGTCTCTGTCTGTACCCTGCAACTGGACTCCATGGAAACCTAGAATTTTAATGAGGACTTTTCCCGCCTTTTTAACCCAGTAACATCACCAAGGAGCTGTCCCCTCAGCAGCTGACGAGCCTTTGGCAGGTGAACGTCACCTCATCCCCAACACCAGAAATCATCCAGGACTATGGGGGCTGGACAGTGGGCGGTCATGGGCGGGACCGAGGCACTACGAAACCCTCGGGACAGGAAGTAGGAGCTGCTATTCCACCAGAGATTAGCTGCTGGTGGAGCCCAGTGCTGTGGGTCTCAGGCCTAAATCTCTCTCCAGAGATTTATTATAAACACATTGACTTTGGAATAGCTACAGTCACCCCAGCATTGCAGGTCTCTGCCCTGGGCAGTTAGCCGCTTTGGCTCTAAAGGTCTCCAATCACTGTGGACCCGGTTTTAATTTTTTAATGGCTCTTTTCTTTTGAATTTATTTTCTTGTAATAAACTGTTCTTAATTTTAATTAAGAACCAAGAGTTGTCTCTATTTTTAACAAAGACATAAAAGCAACTGTGTAAATGCTTTCTGCACATCTGCTGGAACTGTTGCTCTAAAAGCCACACCAGCTGTAATCAACAACATGCAAAACCCACAAAAAGGCAAAAGAGGAGCAAAATTAAAGTAGCTGAAAGTAAACTCACTTTGTTTCCATGAAGTGCAAGATCTGCCTGGGCTTCACACACTTCTCCTCTCGGTAATACTCATGGGGCAAGAAATGGAATTTGATTTTGTAGAGGCGATGCTTGTTCAGCTTGTGCTTCACATGCAAGGATTCCTCGATGTCCACTTTCTGCAAGACCTGTAAAACATTTCCAAGTAGGAATGTTACTCCTTTGATAACAACACTTCATTTACTTCCTGCAGTTCCAGTGCTTTGCACACGAAACCAGAATTACACAAGGCTAACTGGCAAACTTTTCTGGAGGCTTTGCTCCTGGGTAAAAGAGTTTTCCCGACAATTAACTCAGACAACACTGGAAGAACAGCCTCACCTCCCCCCAAGACTCCTTCACAAGAGATTACCCTTCTCAGGGTGCCAACAGCTTCATTTTTCTGACCATGCTCATGGAGCAGGACACTATTCCAGCACATAGCTAAGTCTTAACCTGATCCTTGCTGCTTTCATGAAGTTCTCAAGAGTAAAACAGAAGAGGGTAGGGCATCTAGCAGAGCAGAAGGGTGCATTCCCAGGAAGAGAGGGAACACAGAACACATCCCAGTGTATTGAGTCTCCACAGAGACACGTTTTGCTTCTATTGAGCACAGCCATTTGTATGAGATTAGGAAGGAGTGGGGGACAGATAGAAAGGTCTTTATCTGGGCTCTGACTATGTCAATCACAGCCAGATTAGCTTGTCTCAAAGATAAAACAGAAACCCTCCAGGTCTACAGACTGACAAAAATGTGCTTGAGAAAAAGCCAAAGACTGCGGCACAGCAAACTACTGATGAGCTCAAAGAGGAGAGTTTGTTTTGCTGACTCTCAAAGGATGCACTGAAAAGGAGGCTCACCTCAGCTAAGCACACTCTTGTGAGTTGTTTCTTAAGCTGTTTCACCTTCTTGAGAGCTTTCTTGGTACTGAACACAGGAACACTCATCATCGGGGTTTTAATGTTTGAGCTGGCCACCATCAGTATTTCCCGCAACCTTTAAACAAAGAATGACTATTCAAATTAAGCAATAAAAGCACTATGCAGTCAAGTAATTATCTAGACATTCATTTAATTGGGCTGCATGCAGCAACTGGCAGTTCCACCAAAGCCATGTGCACCAAGAGCTGTGGTTAGACTGCACTGCTCCTTTGCTCTGCTCTGGTTCCCCAGCAGGCACAGCACAACAGCAGCCCCACTGCCTCAATTAGATTATTCCCCCAGTTATGGGAAGAGAATAGATGATAATAAATTGTTCCAAGAACAGAAGGACTAATGAGGTCTTTTTCCTACATATGCATAATGGATGCTTCCTCGTATGTTCTTCTCCTCCCCTGCTTCTCTGAAGCAACACAATCCCCTCCCACCTAAGGCATCACACACTCCCACAGGAGCCACATTTTTCCAAATAAACTGATGCTTTGCTGTATATCAGATTAGAGTAAGGGACCTTCCCAGATGTTTAGTATCTGGAAAACAAACCAAAATAACTGGAAAATTGTAAAACATTAAAACAGTTCTGAACAGACACAATTTGCAAGTAAACTGAGGGACTGTTCAGCCTCAATATTCACACATACCTGCCAGTGAGATTAAGCACAATTATATCTGTTAAGTGCCTAAAATAAAGGGCCCACTGAGGACACAGTTTTCTCACCTTGGAATACCCAATGTGACATTCATTTCACCTCTGCCAGCAAAGTGAAAGGTGTTCAGAGTCATCTGTGTCGAAGGTTCCCCAATACTCTGAGCTGCAAGAAGCCCCACAGCTTCTCCTGGGTCACAAAGAGAACGCTGCCACTTTAAATACAACAGATCCTTTAATCTGAAGACAGGAAAAAAGAGGTTTAGCTCAACGTACAAAATAATAAACTCAGAAAAGAATGCATCATTGCTCAGTTCAATAAAGCTACATCTTTGAGCCAATTTCTCCTGGTAGCTTACAGACAAATACACTCCAGAAACTATAAAATTGTTTATCCCCATCTGATCTTACAAACACAGCCCATTAACACAGAACTGGGGCCTTGGCCAAACTGTATTTTATTTCTGCTGCCAATTCCCAGAATGTCAAAAGAGAGCCCATTTACTCCCACGTGCGCTTCTTAACTGCCTTGCTAACTCCAGGGTGCATCAAGAGCATACTTCGGTTTTCAAGGTTACTATAAAGTATTATTTTATATGTATGGGGATAGCACTACATTGCTGTTGTTCCAGAGAGCCTTTGCTAAAGCTCTCAGCAGCACAGAAAATTCAGGTTTGGAAGGAACAGATAACCAGAGCCTCCCCACTGCACACTAAGCACGTTTGGCTTTCAAGAACCATTCTGAAACCCACTGCATAGTTTCACAAAAGCCACAACAGAAACAAGACCTGGTAAAGACTTTTCAGTTTTAGCAAATCACTCCTGAAAGGTATTTTGGGTTTTGGCTCAGTGCAAAGAAGACACAAAGAGCTTTTTACCGATCAGAAGAAAGTGCTGGCTGCATGTAACTCCGGCTGTTCTCAGATTCCCATTTATTGATATAACCTTCGACTCCATTTTCAAATGTTTCTGAAACAGATGCAAAATAAGTATCTGGACGCCAAACTCCAAGGCTAGGGTCAGGACACTTATTTGTCTTCTTCAGATACTTCCTTCGTTTCTTCTCATCGAGCTCATACCACATCTTCAACAGCTGAAAATGAGAGGAGGTTTTTAAGCTGACTGGTTTATCCACAGTAAGACCATGAGCAATCAAGCAGCAGTGAAGGAGGAAAAGATAATCTGTGCAGAATGTAAGGGTGTACACAACACAGCAAACAGCTCAGCTACAAATATGGTGTTCTCCTTTTTCTGGCATTTAACACTGTTGAACCCCAATGATTTCAACATTCTTTACAAGCCTGAAATACCCCAACTTATGTATCCATAGTAACTACTCCAGAAATCAGTGAAATAAGGCCTCAAAGAATGATTTTAAGTGGGAGTGAACACCCTCAATATACTTAAATCTTTGCTTCTAGCTGACTCTCACCTTGCCTGTCCAAAGCTGGCATGACAAAGGAGCTTGTTATCAAAAAGTGTCAAGAGCAACACAAATTCAGCACAGCTCAGTAAATGAACCACTGATTAGGAAAAACAACTTTTGCAGACAAGCTCACAGAGTCATCTCTCAACACCTTCAACCTGGAGTTTCATGCTAACTGCCCACGTTCCAGCAGGGTAAATTCCTTGTGACAGCAAGGCTGTGAAGCAGGACTCGTCTGCATTTTGTGACCATACACACAATCGTCCTTAGAAGCCGTATCATAGAGATCAGTGCCATGATGGACAAGTGGCTCAAGCAAGAGCATTTTTTGGAAACACTAGGCAGGGCTGGCTCAGCCCTCTGGTCTTTGGTATTCAAACAGGCTCTCATCCAGCTAGCAGAGAGCTGTCCATGCAAGGGAGATTTACTTGTGTACATGAAAAAACAAAACCCACCACCATCAAACAAAAACAATCCCCCCCAAACCATCCACGAATACGACCTGTTTTCTAAAACCAGATTTATCTCAGCTTTTAGCCCCTGTCCTAGTACGAGGGCACACAGACTTTAATAAATCTCGGCTTCATCACCCACACAGTTGACATGATTCCTTTAAAAGGTAACTTGTTCAGTTAGACTGGGAAACACTTTAGGATACACAGAGCAATTAAAAAAACTCCCAAAACTGAATTCTGCAACTTCTTTTGGAGGGTTTGGTCAATTCAACTGCTTGTCACCTGTAAAGTAGCAGGATCTCTTCCATTCTTTATTTCACCTCCTGGAAGCTGTGCTTTCATACTTGCCAGTTTCTTTTGGGAAAACAACAGAAAGCCTCCTTCTCTTTGCACAGAGTTTTGGTGCCTGGCTCGCCACTTTTTGATGGCTTTAAACTGCTGGTTAGCTTGGTGAGACTCCATCCTTGCTAAAGCTTCATCCAGATGGTTTGTCTTCTGGATTACCTGTAAGAACGTCATTTGTGTGATTATTCTTCTCTCTGTCCTCATTGTACCAGAAAAGGCAAAGCAAACTGAAAAGGTCATCTGCTGTCACTGCTGGAAAACAATTTTCAAATTTGGTTTTCAACCCAACTGAGACAAAACTCCTTATAACTTTATGTTATTATTGCCATTCTCTAATAAGCAGTGGTGATACTGGTAAAAGGAAGTTAATCAAACTTGACAGACTGAAAAGTGACATCATTGTTGAATTCAAGTGCAGAGTTAGAACAGACAGTGCTTGGTGCTCTGCTGAAATCGAGACTGCTTAAATCACGCTGCAGACTTCAGATTGCTTCCATATTTTGAATACAATGGCAAATAAAATTGTATATTAGTATGAAAGTAACTGAGACAAACAAATGTTGCCCCTGGATCCCTGACAGATACGCCAGATGTTAACCACATGTTTCAGTCTCCCCTTCACCTCTCATAAATACTTAAGATTTAGGTGCTCTACCTCGTAGTTTTCTGCAATGAAAGGAAACTGCTCAGGTTGTAAGAACTGAGTTTTAGGGATATCAAGCCCATCTTCTCCATACAGAAACTGCACCACGCTGCCATCACTGTCTCGTACAGTCAGGTCGTACTGAACTACCAGACCTTCCAAATGTTTTATGATACACCTATTCCACGAGGGGGGGGGAAGAAAATAAAAGAAAAATGCTGTTAAGAGGCTACAAAGCAACAAGGATGATATAACTAACACAAAAACCACTGTTTTCATTTACATTAAGTGTACTTAAGGGCTGATGAGGAATTCTGGAAGCCAAAATCCTACAGACACAACACTCATGCAAAATGCTTAATTTGCAAAGCTTTCAGCACATTGCTCCCTCCAGTTTCCTTGGACTGATCTGACTTAAAATGAAACAGTAAATTGCTCTCTATTTCTGCTGTCACTCTTTAACAGTTTTCTGAAAGAAGGGGGCATCCCTCCTTTAGAACTCCTCACTACCCTCTGAAACAATTGAAAAGTTACATTTTCTTCCATATATACAGGAGGTGTTGCTTGAGTAAAGACAAGATCCACTCAACATTGCCAAGAAAAGCTAGAGTTGCCTGGAGCTTGTACACCAATCTATATTTGTACCAGGAAAAAGATTTCTGCAAAAGGAGAAGCAACTGCTGTTATGTGCCAGAGTTAAGTTTGACATTATAATGTTGTGGCTGATCCAGATTTCTAGAAAATTTGGCTTAGAACAGACATTCAGCATTCAGAGTCTTTTGTAAAAATCAAGTACAATGAAGTTAAGCTAAGCAATACAGGCACTTCCAGCCTATAGTACTCTCTCACCAAAAAAAAAAAAAAAAAGAGAGAGAGAAAAATCAACCAACCCACCAGCCAAGGACCTTTTAAAGGCTCCAGTTCTTAACCAGGCCTCTTACCTTTGCAGGTACCCAGAACGGCTGGTTTTGACAGCTGTATCCACAAGACCTTCCCTGCCAGCCATGCAGTGAAAGAAGAATTCCTAAACACAAGCACAATACCATCAGCATTCTGCCAACAAGTGCATCAGCACTGGCAATTTATGTTCTTCCTCCAAAGCTTCATCTGAAACCAGGGTGAACCAACTCCATTTATCCATAATTGCAGATACTCTGTATTAAAATACCAAGACTCAAATAAACTTCAGTATCAACACAAGCAGTATTAAACTTACAGAAGGTTTGATCCCAGTGAGAAATCTGCCAGTTACAAATCCTCCTGAACTAGGGGAAAAATCATAAGGCTGGAAACATGGCAGTGATTTGCCAGATGCCATCAGTGGGGGTCTTCGGCCTTCCAACTCAATCTGGCCCAGCAAACAAGAAATCTAAATGTGGACAGGAAAAAAGGAAACATCACTTTTCCATCCAACTTTTTGTTCACATAAGCTTAATAATTTTTCTTGAAAAATACGGTAAAAAAAGGTCAACTGTTCAGTAAATGCTCTATAGCTCATTGTGGACTTGTTCACAAAATGTTCTTGCTACTGAGGGGCAGAAAAGGCATGGAGATCTCACCTGGTTTTTTTAAGTTATTCCAGTACCCTGACTCATCCTCAACATTACCATTCTCATTCTGTTTATTTATTTTAACACAGAGACGTGAAACTTAAAATACTGTAAATATTTTTTAGGTCCCTACATTACCCTCACCACCTCTCGGCAGTGTACTAAAAACAGAACAAAAACCTCAACCCAAAATACTCTCTCTTTTGAGCTGTGGTCATTCTCTCCATTTTAGATGGCATTTTTATAGAGTGTCTCTTGCTTGGTGTCTGTGTTGCAAAAGGTAAAATGAAAATGTATCCTTGCCACTTCTACCAAAACCAAAGATTTAGTTGTTCCTATTCAGAAGCTGAAGAAGGAGAGGGTCAGTCTCCAACAGAGGCCAGAAAAAGTTATTTCTCCAACAGTTGGTTTGTTTGTATAAACTGCAGCATTCCTTCTGAAAAGCAGGTCTGCTATTTCAATAAATCCTCGTGTACTGAGGAGCGATTCAAAAATAGGTTACAATAAACACTGACTCTCTTCCATCACCCACTGAGGTCTTTATTACATTCTTCTAACATTTTTCTATGCCAAAGTCCAGAATGAAAACCTTGCTCTGGTATTAGATATCCCCATAAGAGTTTCCCAACAGCTTATATTCTAGGACACATCACATCAGCAGACGTAGCTGCTAACTACATTCCGGCTGTCATTACCTGCATTGTGTTCACAGTGGATCCTTTGGCTCCTGACTGTACCATCAACTGCAAATTGTTCTCTGGAAAGCTCCTGTGGAGACCTAGGGGCATGCAAACCTACAGAGTTGGGGGGGAGTGAAGGGAACAAAACCAAATGTTATTAATAAAATAATAAACCAACGAAATTCCTGTGGAAGGCTTTAACAAAATGAAACAATGAGTAGTCACAAACATTGCTATTTATAGTTTTAAAAGCATCTTGAATACTAAACCATCTTCTCACTCAGGGAGGACAAGGCTGAGGAGGAGAGGCAGCATGTGGAGCCTCATACTGGGAACAGACAGAAAGCTTCAGCCTCTAGAAGAGTCAGGCACCGCTCGTCCACATTAATTAACTTAATAAGAAAGTCTCCGAACAAGATTAGTATGCACAGATGCCTCGATGCCAACCTTGTTAACTTCATTGTTGTAATTGTTTACTTCCTCCTTGAACTTCATATCAACCATGTTAAAATCCCTCTGGTCTTTGCAGAGATGGGCATCCTGCCACTTCCCTTGGACCTCCTCACATGATGCTGTTTCTGGCAAATTAAGAGCAGCTCTAACAGCCTGAAAGTAAAATATAGAAGTTTTAGGTGTTAAGTAGGCATGATTGAACAGGGCAGGATTTCAAAAATTTTGCATTATGGAAGAAAAAAAAATTTGCAAAACAGACTTACTTCAATACCACTCTGCCTTGACCTTTCAATGATTTTTTTTCTTTTGTGATCTGCTTCGGGTTTAACCAAAATATCTTCAATCCCTGTTAAAGAGGAGAGACAGAATACAATGGTCTAAACCAAACAAGAATCAAGGAAGGAAACACAGTTGGTGTCAGAGATTTTGAGAGTGAAGAGCTGGAAAAGAAAGTCACAATTAAAGTTATCATAGTGGTTAGACTCAGAGTCTGCAGTTTGACAAGAAGAAAAAAAAACTGAGTAGCTTTTAGATGGAGAAGTTCTTGTAGACCATAAGAAAAAAAACAGAGCAACATCAACTAAGCAGTGAGGGTGCAAAGTCAACTGCCTAATTTAAGAAGTCTTAACTTCAACAGTCTCTAAAAAATCTTAATTGGTGCACTTCCAAAAACTAATGCTTTATGGATCAGCCACGTCAAACTGCTTTTTTTCTTCCACCCGCATCAAAACTCCTATTAGCTGAGCTTTTCACAATCTGGCATTTCTTGGCTTGTTTTAAAAAGATAAATAAAAAATACAGACCCTTGTAATGACAGGACCAGGGAACAGGTTAAACACTGGAACCCTAACTCTGGTAAGCTGCCACAGTCACTAAAATGGCTGTGTCAAAACACCGAAACCCAAACTCCTGCTCCAGTCTCACTTCTCTTTTTCTGATGTTTTAACTGCCTAGTGGTCCCAGGCTTGTTATCTTTTCCTAACTGGTTTTTGCACTCTGGCTCTCAAGAATCCTGTGTCTTAAAGTCAATCAATCCCCTTCCTCACTCCAAAAGATGCCCTTCCCTTTTCCCTGGCTCACAGCAGTCTGTTGGTCCCTCACTACTGCTGACAGGTGACTGTGTCTCTGTAACTCTTGTGTGAGTTTGAAAAGCTGTGATCGAAGTCAAACATTTACCAAAAGTTTTACAGTAGAATGTGATGTGCAAGACCTGATTAACAACCTCTTAAAGTTCTTCCATCTTGCTTTGTCAGCTGTTCTGCTTTCTATGCAATAATTACTTCTCCAAGAAGCAAACAAGAGGTTTTGATCTGAACAAAATTTCAACACAAGACATGTCGACTGTGCAAACTTTGACTAGGCAGGACAAAAGAGAGAACTTGTTGGACATACTCAAGACTGTACTTTCTCTCTATGCTTAGAAGGCCAGCTGTGCACCAACAAAAAAAACAAGATCAAAAAAAGGCTCGCAGGCAGCTGTCCCACTCAAGGGCAGTCTTGCCAAATTTTATTAACAGAATTAGCATGTATTATGCCCAACAATGTCTGGTTTATACCTCGGGAGGTGCTGCACTACAGCACTGCACTGCTGCAGTTACTCACCCATGGTAAATCCCCTGTACAGCTGCAGGTAAGCAGTGAAGAGGCGCCCCAGACACGTCAGCACTTTCCCACTGGTTTCACCCCCATAGATCTCATAGCAGCAGTGGACCAGGCCATAGGCAGAGCTGCCAAAGTGGGCTTTGTCCAAGACTCCACACAGTAATTCCCCATCTCTGATAATAACCTGAAAAACAGAACACAGCGCTGAGTGAGGAAAACAGAAATTCTGATCTTACTATGACCTCTACAGGTTTTTCTGTGTAATCTATGTGAAAATAGGTTTAAGTTTCTAAAGCTCACATATTGGTGAACAGTTAAATGGTCAGATTATCTACACTTCCAGAATTTATAGTAGAAATAAAACTTCTAACACCATCTCTATAAAGTCTGACAATGAAGACACATGGTCTAACAAAAAGAGATGGAATCTACATAAGTCATGGCTACAGAGAGTTTTTCCTGACTCCCCGGCCTATCCTTTAATCACCCACTTCTGGCAGTAACTCTTGCAAAATATCTGCTTCTAACTTTGTCACCTCCCTGCTTCCCTTCCCATTTCTCACACAATTTTAATACAACGCAGCCCAGCCCAACCCCCAGAGCTGTTGCATACCCGAGATTCACACATTGAATCAAGATTCAGACATCCTTTTGCAGGTCCCTTTATCCAGGCTCTCCCACCAATCTTTGCTTTCCCAGTCAAATTCAGTGGAGCATGGTTGTCTGGAATGATGTTTATTAACAATGTAGAAACAACCTATAAGGAAGCAGGATGAGTGGATGGAATTATTTATTTTGTATACTTCCTTCTCAATATACAAAATCTGGCATGGATAAAAAAAAGCAGCATCCTGCATGTATTCTTTGCATTGACAGCGAAGTTTTGAAAGCTTGGAAATCTGACAAGACAGGAATATCCTCCTGCTACTCTAGCCTCTGAAGGATCAACGAGCTGAGACACATCATTATTCAGAAATATAAAACAGCAAAGGTTTTTCCAATAATTAGATATATTAAAATTAGAAAAAAAAAAGCTGTCTATTGGGTTTTACAGCTCAAAAACACACACCAAGACCCACACGGTGTTGATGGGGTCTGGCCTTTCAAACACCCTAAGCAGCACTGGTTTTATTATTAGCATTCTGCTTACTTTGAAACCACCAGCATTCTTTAACCCCGTAAATGATAAACTACCTGCTTTCCTGTCCATAATCTCTGTGGCTTCATAATGGCAGGAGGAAAGATTTTAATTCTTCCTTTTTTGTCTGTCAGTCCTCGGTACACAAGCTCCATGTATTGCTCTCTGGTAAAAAAGCAGCCCCGGATCGTCATGCTGACTCCAGAAATCATGTGATCCTGGATCAAGCCAGGAAGTGGCTTCCCATCCTAAAGAGGTAACAAGAAAAAGGTGATGGTAGGGGGGGTTAGTAAGTCGTGTGCCTCCAATTCCCAAAATTATTACCCCTGGATAAATGTACTTAAGTAGTTTGTAAAGAACTCATCATTACACGACTCTCTACTGAATCTCTTCTGGACACTGACATTCAAAGGAACAAGATGGTTTGGATATGCTGGCCCTTCTTTAGAGGAACTGAACCACAAGTGGAGAAACAACACAGACATAAACCTCAAAAATAAGTAAACAGGTTTTTCAAAAATTACCTCACTTCTCATTAGATAAAATAAACAAACCAGCGTGATTTCATGTAGGAATAAATTTATCTGGCAGCTGTACTTGCCTTTGGCACGAGGTACTGTTCATCAGTGAAGGCTAAGGTGTAGGCTTCTGCTCTGCCCAGCTCGCTCTGTGGGAAATGGGCGTTCATTTCATCCCCATCAAAGTCAGCATTGTAAGCCTTGCAGTTGGCATAGTGAAGCCTCAGCACTTTCTCCCCAGGCAGGATTCGGGCCCGGTGAGCTTGGATGGAAGGCCTGTGAAGCGTGGGCTGGCGGTTCAGTAACAGCACATCCCCGTTCTTAATATGCCGACACACCTGCAAGAGAGGTTGGGTTGCTGCCTACAAGGCATTGCCACGCCTCAGAAAGGACTAATTTATCTTTAAATACACACACATCCAAAACATCTTCTTTCTGGTATTCACGTTCTGTGCAAAACTCAGAGAGAATCAAGACTGCTTGTCCCTGAACGCCCTCTGCTCTCCACCAAACAACATATTTCCCATTAACTCCCCCAACCCGCAGTGATCAAATCAATAAGCTCTTCATCCAAAGCCCACTGGGCTGAATTGGTATCTCCCACAATACACCTAGCCCTGGACACCCTAGGCTAAGGTAGTAATATGACCTTAAGCTGAAGCAGACGCCGGGAATCTCTTAATTTCAGCTTTGAGTACAACACAATACATTCTTATCTAGAACAGGCTCTCAAAACAGTCTCATTTTAATTTTTCTGTTAGTAACATCCAAATACCCACTTAAGTGGTTACCAACAGGAGTATGGTAAATTGTTTGTACAATCTAAATACTGTTATGTTTAACTCTGTGACAGGTTCTGAAAAAACCGACATCACAGAAATACTCAAACTTAAATTTCAAATCTCTGCTAAGCCTTTGTGAGAGACAGGGTAATACACAAAGTGAAAACATTATTAAACACCAAAACTTTTGTCCTAGCAGCTAAATAGTAAGTTTTCAACTCTTGCAAGGGATGGAGATACAGTTAAGAAGTTTCAAAGGTTGATTAAGCTAGAGATTAGAGAAGAAACAACTGACACAGAATCAGTTAGGTTGGAAAAGACCTCTAAGATCATGGAGGCCAACTGCTAAGCCAGCACTGCCAATGCCACCACTAAGAATACTCTGGATCTTGGCACGCTGAATGACACACACTGCATACTGGAAGAAAGTAAAATCCAGTATGGAAAAATGGGATTTAGAATTTGAAAAAGTATCACGTTTTACTTCCTACGCCCCCAACCAGAGACAGAGGAGGGCTCTGCCAATACTCACAATCTTCAGCCCTGTCTGAGGTGCCCCTGAGGAGGGGGTGAGGAGCTGCTTGGCGATGGCCTCGCGCTGGGTCAGGCTGGTGGCACTCAGCACCGTGCGGGACCCGTCCTCGTTAATGACCATGGAGGCCCCAGGGTGGACCTTGGGGCCATTGATGACAGCCTGCCTCAGCTCTTTGACATTCCAGGGAGTGACTGGCTGAGGGTAAGTCAGTTTGGTAGCAAATACCTAGACAGGAGGGAAAAGAGGAGAGAAACAACATGCTGTTCAATTTTGGCTTCAAACTACAAAAGAAGTCACTGATAAAAACAGCATCAAATATTAACTCATACAATGCAAACATAAATAACTTTAAGCTCTTGAATGCATCTCGTCCTCAGTCTACTCTAATGCCAAATAAATACATTTCTGTTTTAAAATCCTCTACAATAAGAATAGAAACAATGTCCTTTTTACAATTTTCTACTGTGGTATAAAACTCAATTAGCAATAAAAGAAAGAAAGCACGGATTTAAATACTGCAAACAAGCCAACAAATAGGGAGAAAAAGCACATTATCACCAGTTTCACTATTTTTTTCAAAGATGATGATGATAATGAAAAGCTCGAATTCAGGCTTGGTGTCATCTCTATGTGGTTAAAAATCCGTAACGATGGATGAAGTTGGTGACATTATGATGGCCTTCTCTTAAGGCTGCAATACCTCAAAAATACCTTGTACAAAGACCATAGGAAAAACAGGATCTGCTTTTAAAGTCTGCAGCAATTCCTAATCCCATAAACCATGTGCAGCTTTTTCTTTTTTTTTTTTAAATCCTCTTTCTCAGATGTGGTGTTCTTGCTTCGTAACAGTAAGCATTTCCTGCTCTTCAGTGCTCTTTCCTTATTAACACTGGGCAGGAAGGAGTTCAGACGAGTCAGAAACTCTCCACATTTTAAACTGCTACCAAAGTGTCAGCAGGCTAGTTCAGTCCTGAGCTGCACCAGAAGGACACAGTCCTTTATTTATCCTCACCATAGGGATGCCAATCTCGTTGGTCCCGATGTACATGTCAGGGCAAATGACAGATCGAGCAGCAAAATCCACGCGCTTCCCCATCATGTGCTTGCGGAACAGCCCTTCCTTCTTCTCCAACAGCTTTGGAAAGAGAAGGTAACAATTAAAACTTGAAAGTATGAAAAACCAGATGGCTTTTTGCAATGATGAGTGTCATGAAAATGACCACGTACTAACCACAAATAGTTCACTTTTTTCTTACTCCATCAGCTTCTCTTTTTTAACTAAGACTCCACCTGCTACCCACCTGACGAATACCAGGGTATTTTTCTGTTATCAGCTTGTCCATGTCACTATCAAATACAATGTTGACATGGCTCTGGAGACGTATCCAAGTGTTGTACAGCTTATCTGCAATGCTCTGTCCAGGAATTGTTGTCAGCACAGAACGGTCCAGAGGTTCACTATCCCCTCCTGTCTCCTACAGAAACAGAAATTAGAAACTTGGACTTAACAAAAAATATCTTCTATTTACTAGGCTGAAATTATAGTATTAATTACTGTATTAAATAATAAAATAAAAATAAATATGGCAAATGAAACATTCACCATTATTTTGCACGGGTAGTCAGTTCATGTTAGGAATCACTGTTCCTAACATGAACAGAGTCTAGTTCCTAACTAGAAAATCCTGTTCTTAGATAAAAATAATGTAAATCAAAGAGTTTTTACCACCTACATCACTTTGTTTTCAGTCTAAAAGCCGCCAAAACAGTCACATCCAAAACTCATTAACATGAGTTTGACTCCTGTCAAACATTTTAAGAACTGATCTCCATCTAGTGGCTACTTTCTGAGTAAGTAAAAATGCTTCCAAAATGTTTTATACTTAAGATGTAAATCAAGTTCAGCTGAAACTGAGTCCAGTGTCAAAGACCTCTCAATGATACAACTGATGAACAAATACGGAAGGAGGCAAGCTGACATACATTATTATTTACACTATACAACTATGTGAACTCTCAGAAGCAGACAAGCATTGTTACTAATTAATGTTATTTGTGAATTTTTGGGTTCTACTTAGATATCAATTGCCAAAAAAGAAACACAATCATAACTGGCTCCACTAGGCTTAGAAGCTAAAGTGGCTTTTTCCCCTTCTTTTCATGTGGTGAGATGCTGGCAAATTTTTATTGTGAGCTATTTGTGCTGCACATATTTCATTCTCCAGAAACAGGAGCCTGTTATGTCTCACATACAGTAAATCTAATATCAAAAGCCATGACTAAGAGAATCTGAGCAAAATGGTTTTTTCCTTTGCACCAGGTAGAAAAAGGGGGGGGCGGGGGGGAAGCTATGGAGAATGGAGAACATCTCCACCAGCAGATGCTCCAACAGCTCAGGCAAAAATTGTTACTGGCACAGCTTAAACAGGAGCCTTCCTGAATTCGACCCACACACCCAAAAATAAAAGAATAAGATAACCAGCAACTCTTACTGTTTGAATTTCTTCTGCAATTTTTATTGGCTGACACTGCTCTTTTGCCATGAAAACCAAGAGCTTCCGTATCAACTGGGCATCTTTCATCACAGCCTGCAAGTTCACAGTCTGCCCATTTGTGAACAGGCGATCTCCAACGCGATTTACAGGACGATACCTACAGCAAATCAAAACTATTTTAGAAGAGTAAAGCCACTCAAAAGCAATATGATAAACCTCAAAACATTCTAAGCTAAATCTGCAGTGCATGGAAACTAATCCAAACAAACTAACAGTGGGCATTTAAAAATTCATATATTCTACTGGGACAGTCATAAAAGAGGAATGATTCTCAACATGAAATTTTATCAGTACTGTACACTTGTAATATTCTACAATAATTTAAAATACTAATACTATTTTTTCCATAATTAATATTTCAGTCTTCTAACAAACTGACTTGGAAGTTACAGTAGAACTTATCATCAATTACTACTGTGATTTTTATTACTTTAACATTCCATTAACACTTCAGCAGACCAGTGTCTGTACTATAGGAGTTTAGATCTCCAACTCCTGCAAAGGATGCACTAAACCCTGTGATTTCTACAAAATTTTTGGGGGAAAAATTTTACCTTGAAGGTGGAACCACAAGTAGATCTAAAAAAAACATGTCTGGACTGAATCCTGAACTTTCATGGGGATCCATCCCAGGGAAGAGATAACGCAGAAAGAAACCTAAAAAGATACAATAAAAATACAAACTTATTCTCACTGCTACCGTTTGGGAATCCAAACCCCCAGATGCACTTGGTCAACCAAGTCAAAAGAATCCACGAAGTTAAACACTACTGAGCTTGTCTAAAATAAAAGCACTTAGACATACTTTAGAAAAAACTGACACCCTCTTTTCAATCATGTATTTTAGAAACAACTCTGAACAGAAATATAGATTAGAGTGAGAAGAAAAAGCAAAACAAGAGGAAGAAAGTTTCCAGCTACTAACTGTGACTGATTCACGAAACTGCTTTATTTTCTCCTGGCAACTGCAGACAGATTCAGAGTACAGGCAACTCAAAAGAGAGGCTGATAAATCCATTCTCAGTCTTTAACAGTATAACTGTGGGGTGCAGCACCACAGGAAAATCAAAATCTTTGCAAACAACAGTTGTGATTTGTGGGGAGCCACAGCTTAAAAATAACTGATCAAAGTGTTAATTGAATCCAGGTCTCTGCATTCACTGGCTGCCACTCCTCCTGTCACAAAACCTATCTTGCAGCCAGGAGTCCTTAAGGCAAAAGGCAAAGATCTGACAAGGAGTTCATACTGGAATAGTTAGTGGCTTTGTCCACTAAAAGGTACAGAAAACAAAGTGATGCTGCTCTTCACAACCATTACCTTCATTCTTCCACAGAGCCAGGATGTATTCCTTGGCAGTCATCGGTGTCAGGTATCCTCTCTTCCCTAACTGGCTTTCATCAATACCTGAAAAGTAAAAAATAAAATAAAAATAAAATATTTACTAAAAACCCAAACAAACAAACAAACAAAAAACAAACAAAAAGCAAAAACAAACAAACAAACAAACAAAAAAACAACAAAAAAAAACCCTAAAAAACCCAAAACTCCAAACCTTCAAGAGATTAATGTGAAAGGGTTTTTTTTGCTTATAGTGGTAAGTGCTTCCAGCTCAGAGAAGGAATGGAAATACATAAAAAATATACTGGCTGACATCTACATCAAAATTATCATTTAAATGTTTGCTTTGGGAATATGAAATTAATTACAGAAAGAAACCATTTCTGTGACTAGTGAATATGAATATAAGTAACAGAAATAAGACTCCACTTTAACATCTGAAGTTTATGCTTTATTTGACTTATAGTGAGCTGGAACCTTTCTTCAAATGATCTCATCCCCTGACCAAAACACAAATCAAGAGTCAGCCTGCAGCTGGGGAACTTTTCAGTGGGGTTCAGGTATTCCAGTGAGATATCAAGGTTCCCATGAAATACTCAAGTGGAGGAGACAATAGCACCAGCCAGCAATCCATCCATATTACAATTTAGAGTCTGGGCTACCTTTGCTTTGGAGAAGGAAAACACATGGTTTTGCTACTGAAAAGCAAAAAGATCAACTATTTTAAAAACAAAGCCAGAGATTTTAAATCTCAATTTCCACTTCTCTTGCAGGCCAGCCCCTTGAGTCCCAGGGTACACAACTTGATGAAAAACAATTCTCCCATGACCTCAGACAGTTTCCTATTCTTTTTCTGGCTGAGGTCCAGAAATGCAGATTTTTGCATACTGTAAATTCAGTTCACCATTCACCTAGAAGAACTTTCCATCCCTTAAACAGAAATGCATCAATGCCAAGGTTAAAGGTACTCCCTTTTGAGATTTAACCATGCACAGGCTACGCAGAATGTACCTGTGTGATCCATCCCATTTCAGAATACATATGCTTCCCATTTTGCTTCTTCAGCCACAACTCCAGAGATGTAATTTAGTATTTAAATCAGAGAGTAGCAAACAAAATAAACTCTCTATGGAAACCTTTTCTAAGGGCTAAATAACACAAAAATCTGCTTCAATTCTGTCTCATGCATAAAGGATCAAGGATACAAGAGGAAAAAGGAGGTTTAAACTGATTCAATCAATAGGTTAATTAATCCTGGAAAGTGCCACCTACTTTCTTTTCTGTCTTTTACTGTTTAAGAGGAAATTCATTCATAAGAGTTAGGATTATGTGATTTTTCTTTCTGAAGTTGGTCATCTTCCTCCTAATTAATCTTATCTCTAGTTGCTCTGTTTAAAAAATCCAGCAGAAAATCAACTACCTGCCAAAAAGTGCCCCAAAACCACCCTACAGCTGACATAGATTATGCTGTTGTACTTCTTTGCCTGACACAGAGACACTTGAAGCTGCAAAGCACAGCAGGGTCTCAAACAGAAATTTAATGGAAGTGGGTTCTCTCTGACTCCTAAGCTTACTGGTTTAGTTATAATCAGTATTTTTTATAAATGAGTCCCAAGTGTACAGTCACTGCTAGGAATCTGTGCCCCTTACGTGCAGGGGAAAAGTGCCAACACATTTGAGTAGAAGACGAATATTTTACCTGCTATTTCATCCAGAATGCCTTCCTCTCCTGACTTATGGTACACTGTAGAAGGATAGGTTACTGTCAGCTTGCTGTTGTGCTCCTTTCGCACCAGTGATCTCCTGGATCTTAAAGGAAAAAAAACCAAACAGGACAGGCAGATAAACATTAATAGAAATACTGAATTTAACTAGAAACCAGCTCTTTCCTTCCTCATGGATTTAAACTTACTTGCAGTTTGGGCATTTCTTTGAACCCATGTGTGCTTTCCAGAAATGTGCTATCAGTTTATTTCTACATTCACACACATTTTTGACCTGATGAAGAAAAAAAAAAAACCTTAAAAATATGAAAATAATAAACAAAAACATCTTATGCAAAGAATTCCCTAAACATTATACAGTTAACATTAACTATCAACATGAACATTGTTAGTACCAATGCACACACATCCATGTACTGATTAATTCATGCTTTGACCTGTAGTGTTCTTTCATCATCTTCCCATTTGCTGGAGACATATATCCCTCAGTGCTCTCCACTCTCCTTTTTCAATTTACTCCATAAAGTCTTTATTTTTCAAGTCAGTACTGGAATTAAAAGCTTTTTTCTAATGATGATTTAAGAAGGTATAAGAATGACAAAAATCACTTCTTTTGATGGCTTGTGAATGTATGATTTACAAAGTGCTTAAGCTTAACTTTTAAACAAGTGATCAAGGAATTAAAACTGGCCTATAAACAAATCTGCTCAATGATCTTAGATTTTTAAATATCTTTTTCACTCATATTTGACTTTACTAACCATACACATTTAACTACATTTAAATGGAAATTAGAACACAATTATCCATGTCCTTCTAAAAATTTCACTGTAATTAATTCTGCAAGTTTGCTGGATGCAGGAGTTCTCATAATGTGTTCTGCAACCTAAAACAGCCAGAGCATCATACCGATGAGTATCGACATCTGTAGGTGATGTACTGACAGCAGTACCAGATTTTTGTATGGTATTTACACCACCAAAACATTTCCCTACAGACATTTCCCTATTTTCCAGAAACTCAACAGTTATACGAACGGGAAATAAAATCCTTTCTGAGTTTCATTTCAGACATTTCCCTCAAAAAGCCCTGTAAACATAACACAGTTCAGAACTCCTGGACAAAATCCAGCACGTACACAGTCAAAAACAGGCTTTGTTCTGCACATGGCTATTTTAAGAGGATAAAGCCCAAGATCTCAGGAGAAGCACTGACTGTACTTACATTTGAACACCGATCTCTTATTTGAGAGCTTTGTAACATTTCCTGAACGTGGCGATTTAACTCTTCTTCAATTTCTGAGCCTGTTGCGTCTGCACATTGCTCTACAAACTAAAAGGAACAGAAGAAAAGAAATTGGCATGGCTTTATAGTTATGAGACTACGAACTCCAAGAGGGATGGAGCAGTACTTGCCCTGTTCAGAATGACTTCAAGGTCATAGACAGCGTGAAGCAGCCCTTTCTCCAGCACCTTCAGCTGACTTAGCAGTAAGTGAACCACGGCTCGAGGACATGTCAGCATGTGACAATTCAAACAAGATCCTCGGATTAGAAGGTATAATTTCTGGAAAGAAAAGGGGAGAAAAAGGTTATGCTGGCAGATTTACTAGCTTGCACAGTACACAAGTAAGTACAATTGCTTGTACTTGAAGAAAGTGCTACTATAATAGGGCAATTAGACTAATGGTTAATTTAAATCATAAAGAATATGCTTGAAAAAAAATTTCTTTCAACCAAACTCATATGCAAAGCATGATCTGTAGATAAACTCTCTGCACATAACAGATACATGAAACACCTGTGGTATCTACAGCATCTCTGGGACCAAGGCTGCTCTTACACAGCACGGTGACTACAGCTCCTAACACCTCATCCCACACACGACAATGTGGAACCCAAACCCCCACACTAGTAAAATGAAACATTCTGCTCTCAATCCTTCAAGATCCTTCATACAATCACATTCTCCTCAAGGTCTGGGAAATTATCAGTGGGTTTTATTATTTAACACAGCTCTGTGTCATTATTTAACACAGCTCTCTCACTCCAGCTGCACACAGCCCCCAAGGCCTGAAGGCTGGGAATTACTGCTGCAGGATTTTAATCCTTGACCAACACAGGATGTGACTTAAAGCTGGAACAAGGCTAGAAGTGGGTACGTCATCTAACTTTAGTCACTTGAAAGTAAGGTTTTCACTCTCAATTAGTAACCTGTGCAAAAGGCTGCTACTGCAAATGGTGAGATCAGCAGCTCAGGAGAAAATTCATCCCAGCTCAGGTTTCTTATAAACTGTACGAGTAGACAGCTGTTCATGTGCAGTAGTTTGTTAGATAAAATTATAATTTCTACTGTGCCATCCATTTAATTAAAGCATGACATCCTATAGTCAGTCACATACCTTATGATGAGTATTTCCCCCTCACCTGTCAATATTGAGTAAAATAATAGTTACAACAAAGTCCATATTTTTCAAAAGGTCTATTTGTATTGAACTATCACGACACAACAAACCTTTTCTACTACATTTGCTGCTATTACACTTATAAGAAAAACAGATCTTGGCACCTTTATTATTTTCAAGGACTGCAACTACGTGACAGCTCCCCCACCATCCCTCTCACCAGTACATACATCGAAGAACAGCGGGTTGTAGACAGTCAGAGGCAGTTCTATATGGCCAAAGTGTCCGGGGCAGTTGCTGAAGTTCTGCATGCAAGTCGCACAGACTTCTTTGGAGTCCGGAGGTCCCAAGGCCAAGTCGTACAGTCCATTTACAGCCGGATTCCCCACATTATCCAGGTACTGAGGGTTTGTTATGGGTTTTACACTCAGTTTCCTTAAGGTGAAAGAGAAGAGTAGAAATCAACGGCAGCAAACAACAACATGACACACACTTGAGTGGTACAACTAAAATGGGCATTTAGTATCTGTGTGATCTTTTCAACTGATGAAAACATCTTTCTGAAAACATTTTGCGGATGTCACGGGAATTTGTGTATCAATGATTTCATCATCTGAGCAAAATCATTCATACCACAGCAAATATTTCTTTTACATCTTTATCAATTCTACTAAGAAATCACGTAATTTTGCTTGTGTGTCCCCTCGAGCGGCGCGAGACCTTGTATAAAACTCGGCTGCCGCCATCCCGGCGTCTGGGCCCCGGCCCAGCCGGACCACATGTCCCAGCATGCCGCGCGCCACAGCCGGCCGCAGCTCGGCGGCGCCCTGCCGCGGGGCACGCTGGGACTCGTAGTGCAGCAGCACCCGCACACCTCAAGATGCCTACACATGGACCTCACCTGATCTCCTCGGCCGTGTACATCCCGAAGGACACCCCAACCAGCCGCCGCCACGGCACCACTCTGGGCGGCCTCATGGCGAACGAGCAACTCTTTCCCGGCCGACAGGCGATCCCGCTCTCCCCCTGGGAGTGCCGCGCCACGGGCAGCACCACGCGGTCCGGGGCGCGGGGGGGGCGGGGCCGGGCGGTACCACCGCCGCCGAGGGGCGGTACTGGCCTCCCCCCCGCCGGCGGAGTGGTGCCGTCCCCCTTCCCAGAGGCCAGCGCGCGGGAGCAGCATGGCGGCGCGGCGGGTTGCGGGCGGCTGCTGGCAGCGGGCGCTGTGGCTGGGCCGGCGGTGCCGCCTCCCGGACGGGCGGGAGAGCTACCGGTGAGGGTCCGCCGGGAGAGAAGGGCCGGGTGGCGGCGGTGGCTGCACGGGGGAGGAATGGACGGGCGCGGGGTGTGGGGAGTGAGGCGGGAAAGGCCGCGCAGGCGCAGTGCATACGCTCGCAGCGTGCCTGTGCGGTGGCTCGTGGGGCTGGCATGGTTGAGGCGGCGTGGCCGGAGGGAGCTCCTTTTCTGGGGTTCTTCTCTGCTTTTGGACGCCTTTCCCGCGAATCTTCCCTGGTTTTGGACTGCTCGGAGCCTCACCGGGAGAGACTTTGAGCGTTTAAGCGATCCCTAGAGCTGAGTATCGTGAAAAAGCACATGAGCACTTCCCCTACTAAGGCTGACGAAGCTGGGACTGTTCAGCCTGGAGAAGGGAATTTTGCGTGGGTACCCCGTACCCCGTGGGTACCCTTGCAGTATCTGAAAGGGCTGTACCAGGAAACCAGAGAGGAACTTTTCGTCAGGAATTTCAGTGATAGGAAAAGGAATAATTCTTTACTGTGCGTGTGGTGAGACACTGGCGCAGGCTGCCCAGAGAAGCTGTGGATGCCCCAACCCTGGCTATGTTCAAGGCCAGATTGGATGGGACTTGGAGCAGCCTGGTCTAGTGGAAGATTTCTTGCCTGCCCACGGCAGGGAGGTTGAAACTGGGTGATCTTTAAGGTCCTTTTCAACCCGTTAACATTCTGTCATTTTATGAAATGAGGAGGTTTTATTCAGGGAATGCCTCAAATAAAAAGGTCCCACTTCACCAGGTATTCATAACTCATATCTGGGATAGCAAAATCATACTTAATCACTTTATTGGACTTCCAGGAGCAGGTAGAATTTTGCAATGGCACAGTAAAGCACAGAGCTGTGACTGCACCTTAACAGCCTCTTCCTCGGGGTCAAGGTCACTTCAGTGGAGGCACTGAAGACTCGAGTTGCAGTAAGGCTTTACTGTTAGGTTGCTTCATGACCGAAACAAATAAAAGTATTTTAATGTAAGTCTTAGTCTGTGTTAAAAGCAGTAAAATGTGAACAGTGGTGTGAGAAAGCCTTGAAGCAGTGTTTTGTGAGTGAGCACAAAGCAGCTGCTTTGTGATACTCAGCAGAGCGAGTTCATGTGTCTGTGCCTGCTCCAGCTATGGTTTTGTGAGGAGCTTCTGCAGCTCTGTAGAGACATCTGGGCATCTGGAACTCACCAGGGCTGATTCACCTGCATCATCACACTGACTTTTTTCCTTCTGTAAATGCTACTCGTGTCTAAAGCATTTTTTTAAAGTGCTGTTTCCAGCATGATCCTGTCTCTAGAGCATAAAGTGTCCTTTCTAATTTATGTCCATGATTTTCTTTCTAAGATGTACTAATTCATGAAAACGACTTCAAAAACGTCATACCCCAATATTAAATAATTACTGATTATTTTTGCAATATAATTTTTCACATATAACCTCTTGTTTCTTGAAATGAGGGCTTTGAGAGAAGCATCAAATATAAGTTTTATGGTAATAAATAATTCGGAGTTAGTGTGATGTTGCCAGTTACTCTAATGCACTCCAGTTCCCTCTAATGTTTTAGTTAGTACAGAATTTCACCACTCTGCTTTTGCTGTATTAATGTGACTGCCATAAATTCATACCCCTGATTGTTTTATAGGAGCTCTTTGAGTAGTACTGCTCTTGGGAAGACTGTGGACAATTCACAAGGTAAGATGTCTTCATTACTGTTTTCTTGCATGTTTTTTAATTTCCAAACAACACAGTGTGGTAGGAGATAAATATGATGTAAACACCCTCTTTCCTTTTCTTGGCTTTTCTTTCTCCCTGTCTTTATTGTGCAGAAATTTCCTGGATTAACTTGATTCCTTACCTCATAACCAATCAGCTCCATGCTCCAAGAGTGTGAACTGAGTTGTGCAGCTCCATGAACCTGTGTGAAACTGGTTTTAAAATTCTTGTTTTAGTACTTTCAGCTGGGTCCACTTAACTCATCAATTTTCATAGACTCATAGAATTGCTTGGATTTGAAAAGACCTCTGAGTTAGTGGAGTCCAGCTATTAACTCAGCATTGCCAAGGCACCTCTAAACCACATCCCTAAGTGCCACATCTACATGTCCTAAATCCCTCCGGGGATGGTGACTCCACCAGTTCCCTGGGCAGCCTGTTCCAATGCTTGACAAGCCTGTCAGTGAAGAAATTTTTCCTAATAACTGATCTGAACTTCACCTGGTACAACTTGAGGCCATTTGCACTTGTCCTATCACTTGTTCCTTGGGAGAAGAGATTGATCCCACCTTGCTACAACTGAGGTTAAATTTTTTCTCTTTATTTCTAATGACCATTTTAATATTGTTTCTCACAGTAACTCAAGAAGAAATTGTGCTCCCACGAAGGAAAACATGGTGAGTGTTTACTTTTGGAATCTTGACTTGGAAGAAAATCAAAGGTAGACAGCTAAATGTAGTCTGTCCACCAAATCTGAAAAAGAAAGTTGAGGTTTCTTGATGCAATGTCCCACTAGTGGTTTTCCTGCTGATTTGGAGCTCTGTGGATATTGTTGACTCTTTCCCTCTGTGCAGACTATGTACACTGCATTCCTGACATTTCTTTTACAAATAGCTACAAGTGCATTTTTAAGCATAGTTCTGTTTCTTTGTAAAAGATCGCATTTGCTAAAGACGTGTAAAATCAAGGTCACTTGGCTGTTTGCACATGAATGTGTTTCTTCCAGCAGAATAAAACTTGATCATTGATAGCTGGCTGAATAAATCCTGCTTAGAAATCACACAGCTGAGCAAGAGCTATTTTGTTGGAACCACTTAAGATGGAATTGCATGACTCTACAGCAAAAATTAAGTTTATGGTCAAATGGTGTCTGCATGTAAGCCTAAAGTAAGGCTACCTTCACCTAAACACTTTCACTGGCCTTTCCTTGTTTGCTGGAAACAACCAAATTCTTAAGGATCCACAGGCACAGGAGTCCTGAGATAACTGGTTTTGGTTTGTTTTAGTTTTTCTTGCGAAAACATGTGTTTGAGAGGGACCTAATGTATTTATCCCTCAGAGATGCTCTAGGAGCAACATTCCAAGGAATTATTTCTGTGTCTCTTCCCTATGATCTTTCTTTGACAGTGTATTATAAGAGCAGGAGTAATAGCAAGAAACACAGATGGTCTTCTGGTTTTCCTCAAATTTTTTTTTCATGCGGTTGTTCAACAACTGAGACCATTTTTGCATTCTCCCTTCCTTTGTGAAAAGTGTTATTTTCTAAGTGCAGCAAAACCTGTTTTTTCTTAGAACTCAAAATCGCTATGGGTCAGGCTAATCCTGTGCTTGTTCTCCAAACAATGTAATGCACAGCATTCAAAGTCTGCAGCTGAGTATTAATCAAACTCCTTTGTGTTCAGGGATAAGCTCGCGGTGCTCCAGACCTTGGCTTCTACTGTGAACAGGGTGAGTGGTTCTGTGGATCGTGGAAATGAGTCAGGTTGTCCATTTTGTGCAATAGCCTTGTGCTCAGGAGGCCTTTAATTTCTACTTTGGCCATAAATGAAATATGCAACTTACACATCAGGTTTTTTCCCTTTGCCTCAGGGTGTTTTGGGGTGTCCTTAAAGCCTCATTCTTGTGCTAAGAGAGATCTGCAGTTACCAGTGAAAGCTGCAGTACTTTGGTATGGCTTTCACTAACATAGGGAGCAAGTTCCTTCACCAGTTCATCTTCCCAATCCAGCATACCCTTCCCAATCTCAGTCCAGAAGGGCTTTACAAAGTGCAATGAGTGTCTACTCTTGCTGGGCAAAACCTGGAAATGCTGTCATGCTGTTCTTTAATCCTGTCTATCTTGAATTCTGGAAATTGAGTCAAAACCTGCAAGTCCCATCAGCTTCCCAAGACTGTTACGCTTGGGGTCCTACTTGTTTTGTAGGACACTTAATGTTTGCCGTGTTACAATAAGGACCCTTTTTTATCACCATGTCAGCCTGCAAGTGTGTGTGTAAATACTTTTAGAACTATTTCCAAACAGGCTACACCTTTTTGAACATGAGGAACTTTTGTAAACCATGCATAGGTGGTGGTTACGATGGAAGAATTCATTGTGCCTTAAACTCCATGAGGCAGTGTGTTATGCTTGTGCACATAACTATAAACCTTTCAATGCTGGGCTCTTCTTCCTGCAGGATCCTACAGCTGCTCATTACATGTTCCAGGATGACCCTTTCCTTATGCCAAGAAACGCAGCTAATTCTGTAGGTATTTCCTCTCAGCTCCTTGATAGCTTCCCTCCTACCCTTGTCTGGGCTGTGAATGCTCTTATCTAATTGAAGCCTGGTTTTGATTACAAAAGAAAATGAAGTAGCAGATTATTTTCAGAATTTTCTCTTCTCTCTAAAATGAGATGTTTTTGAGCTTGAGGTAGTGCAGCATTTCAGATGTCTGAACTGTGTCCCTTGACTAAGTAACAAGGAAGTAGAATACAACGGCATTTAAAGAATAGACATTCTTATACTGGCACAGATACCAGAATGTTAATCTGGAACGTTGTCCCTGTGATTCTACTAAATTGAAAACGAAGAATGAGTTTAATTTGTTCCCATCAGAATGTTCATTGTTAAAGAAAATGTTTCTCCTCACTCTCAGCCTTGTAATTCGTGTATTTCTTCATCTTGTCGTCTCTTATTTCTGTGCAGCGTCTGTATTCATTGTCAAAGGAGTCTGGGAGAAATGCTGCAAAATACATCATAAAGAACTTTCCTCAGTATTTTGACAAGACTTTTGCAGAGCCCAACGTACCAGTAAGCTCTTTTTTTTCATTGTATTTGTGCTTAGTCAGTAAAATCAGCTGTCGGACTGGTCCAAAACTAAGATAAAAAGATAATTTTGTAACTGTTTCTCAGTATGAAAACAATATTGTATTTCCATTATATTTTTGTAGTGAATATCTTTCCTTGGGAGTTCAGTATCATATCAGGTTCTTGAGCTAAAAGTAAGAAAAGCAGTTTAGATGTTGCTTCCTAGCACAAAAGTGAGGGATGAAGATGTGTGCGGTCCTTCATCACCAAAAGGACTGCTGCTGTTAGGCTGCAGGCAGTGTATTGGGTGAAGAGTGAGGCTATTCAGAGAAGGTTTGAGCTTATGACTGACTTCCACTCTTTGGTTTTAGTGCCTGATGCCTGAGAGTCTCACACCTCAGACTGAAGGAGTGAGCGAGGAAGCTCTAAGGGAGCGCATCCACCTCAGAATGGTGAAAGAGTCTGTGGACATTTTTGATCAGCTTCTACAGGCAGGTATGTGGTCACCTGCCAGGTTCTGTGGTGGAGCTCTACTTTAATTGTGCCAAAAATATTTTAGTAGCTGGCACAGGCTCTGGAGACAATTTTGTGACCCTGTTGCTCCTTTCACAACTGACTCTGGTCCAGTGAAGTGGTTCTTTAGAATTATTGGAGAATCTTAGCCACTACTTGTCTGACACGTCACTTCGATGATAAGGAGAACAGATGATTGCTTGAACAGGAAGCAGATTAAAACCTTTTGTTGGTTTTAAATCTGTTTCATAGGAAGTGGAACACGCAGAGTGTTCTTCACAGCAGGGTGTATCCTAGGAAGAGTTGTGAAAAGCATTAGAAATTTCAGATGCTGTATTTGGCTTGTGCTGCTTCACAGTTCTGGCTGCCAACTGTCAATTCCCTCTCCTACTTTATCAGGAAAACTCTACCCTTTCAGTAGTGTCAGTAGAAAAACATACTCTAGTTCAGTGTTAAAATTGTCTCCTGTGATGAGTGGGTTTGTGGTAGTACTGGTGTCACACCCAGGGTTAGGGACTTGCTAAAGAATGTCTTTGTGTTGAAAGAGAGCAAAGTGGTGTCCAGAGGTTTTCTGATATGGCTACAGAGTGGTGAGCTCTTACTTTCTCTGACTGTCGTAAATTCTCGTTTTGTAAAGGTACCCCTGTATCTCTGGAGACCACAAACAGCCTTTTAGATTTGTTATGCTTCTATGGAGATGTTAAACCTACTCCTGAAAAAGAGGAAGAAGAAAAAGAGGGTTTGGAAGAACCAGAGGTATGGAAAACTTGCTGATCTCTATTTATTTATTTAATACATAGTGGGAGTATATCAAGGTGATGTCAAGATTTTTGTACTGTAACTCTCTGCATGGGAGAAGCCATGAGGTGGATCGGATACAGTCAACATTCCCAGGAGATAAATCTGTTATAAAAATCCCAAGAGTGACCTAGTAGCAACAGTAGTTTGTGTAAAGCTGTTAATATGTTTGGAAACATAAATGTTATTCTCAATCTAGTTATTGCTTCCTGAATGTTATGATAGAGATTATTCTAATCTAACCCATTAAAAACCATCTTTGGTCCATGTTGCTGAACTTCAGTGTTGTTAGCAAATCATGTCATTTGATGTTAAACCATAATTTTGAACTTTGAGAAACTTAATCCTGCAAAAATCTCTCCAGGTGAATGCTTCAGAACAGAAAGCTCCAAAGAGACAGTTCCAAAGAGGTTCACAGTCATCTGGCCCCAGATGGAGGTACAGAAAATGTTGCCTATATTCTCATATTCTGTGGGTTGTGCATTTGTATTGTTGTTATAGAACAGACCTAAGTCTTTCAGCAGCCCATACTCCCAAGTGTTACTTCTTCAATAAACCTCTGTTTGCTGATCTTTTAAAGTGTTCATGGCAATCTGGCAGGTGATTGTAGAATAGCTCCAGCTATCATGAGTGTGGTATGTGAATGTCAGTCTTCTGGGGTACAGCCCATTACTCTTTTCTGTGTGTTGAATCCTTTTCCTAAAGGTATCTTTTATTTGGTTCTTTAACATCTGTCTTGTTCATTGGTTCTAGGGAGAACAACCATGCTGAAAGGATATTTAAGATAATGCCAGAGAGGAATGCACACTCTTATTGCACGATGATCCGTGGGATGGTGAAGGTAAAGTTATTCTTCAGTGCTGGGGGGTTTTTTCAGCTTGTGAAATCTCACACAGTCAGAGATTGTTTATTTTTGTTTTTGCAGCATGGGGCTTATTCTAAAGCATATGACATGTACATAGACTTGCTGAATGAAAGGCACAAGGGTGAGTGTCTCTTGGTTGTGCTTTGTGGTCTCCTGAGTACAGAAACCCCCTGCTGGGCACAGGAGTGTTTGTTCATGGCAATGATGATTGGCGCAGGGGTACGGACCTCAGCTGGATCATGGGAGCTGAATGCAAACTGCTAATTCCAGTGCAGTCGGCGTGTGGCTGGCTCACTGGAAACAGGTTTGCATGAGACTTTGCCAAAAACTGAGCCATGCTAGAACAAACTGTTTCCTGTAGACTATAAGCTGTCATTTAAAATGGATTCTCTTACATTTTCCAGCTGATGTGCACACCTTCAATGCACTGATCAGAGCAGTCCCGTATCTAAAGGAGAGGTTCGTAGAAAGATGGGAATTAGCCAAGGTAAGGAGGGCAGAGCAGAAGAGGTGGGGAAGGGGTAAGAGTGTGAGTTCTGGATCTGCCTTACTAGTAAAATTTTGTGGTTGTTGGAAGACTGAAATCAAGAACTTTGTCCCGAAATGCTAATCTGCTGTAAAGGAAGTACAGTAGTTTAAACAGAAAAGCTAACTGTGAAGGAGTGGTACATGTGAAAAATCCAGCCTTGCCTTTGCAGAGTGGTTTGCCTTGTGAGAACGTACTTGATCCAGGAACTGCCTGGACAGAAAGTAATTGGGGAAATTACTGCTGGTAGATAAAATAAATGCACAATTTTAGATAAAAACTCTTTTGAATTTGTATCTTAATTCATGGTGTTGTGACAGAAATGGAATTTTGAGTTTTAATGACACATCACTAAGGAAAAATATTATGTAACTATAAAAATTTCCATTATTTCTACAGACAAATCTTCAAGATGTATTCTGATGTAATGTAGCCTTGGGTTTTGGTCATTAAAAATTAGACAGTACTCCCTTAATAAATGATCAGTTAAAGCAGAGTTGTTCACTTGAAGGGGGTGAGAAGGATTAGGTTGAGGAAATGTAGGTATAACCCACCTGAAAGCTGAGCTGTGATCCACGATGCGAAGCACTAAGGATTTGGGGATTTTGTTTTAAGGACTTCCTGACTCACATGGCTCAACAGAAAGTGCAACCAACTCTGCTAACTTTTAATTCTGTACTGAAGACTCTGAGAAGATGTGGTGGTGTGGGCAGAAGTATGTCTTTATTGGTATTAAAGGAAATGGAAGCACTTGATATAGGTAAGAGAACCAGACTATTTATTATCTGCAGTGATTATGATATTCCAGTGCCACCTCCAGAACAGAACAGTTAACTCTGGAGTTCAGCACCACACAACATGGTGGTTCCCTAATTCCAAGGAAGATGTACTTCACAAGCCACCCAAGCCTATTCTGGTGTATATATCTACATCTCTACAGGAAAAAGCTTTCGGTCTAGATGATGATTTTTTTCTTTCAAATAAGTATTGCAGAAACAGAGAATATCTGCAGAATTGATTTGATGTCCTGTGGGGTGTGCTTTGCCCCAGTAGCATGCTTGTTGGTAGGCTAAACATTACATTCATGAGGAGAAGGGAAACTAGCTATGAAGTGATTTTAGTTTAGAGCAGGGAAGCTTGGCTGCTCCCCCTACAGAAATAGGATGCTCCAGCTGGTGGTCCAGTGTTGGATATCACCTCTCCCAGGTGTGCGTATGTGAGTTCTGGTCCAGCATTAGGGTGGGCAGGGAGAGATATTAGAGTAAATTTGTGCATGGTGCCTGACTGGAGGAGCAGACTGTGAATTAAAACTGTGGCACAAAGCTCAGCTAGGAATGCTGAAGTAACTGCAATGTTTTTGCTTTCCAGAGCCCAGCCTGGCATCCTATGATCATCTCCTCTCTGTGTACTACAAAGGCGGTACGTGCGCTGTCGGCTTGGCTGTAAATGTGCCTTGTGTAGCAGCTGCTTTAATGTGATGGGTAAAGGCAGTTGACTTAGGGATTAAAAGACAACCTTTTATGGTGTGATCTTAGTGTGCTGCCTGATTCTGCTTGGGTGAAAAAGAAGATGGTAACTTCATACAGGGAGTAAATGCTACTCAGTTGCTGTGGAGGCTGGATCTGACCGCAATGTTTGTGATTTCATAGACTGTGCCACTTACAGGAGTGAAATTACACAGAGATTTTGTTCTCCTGCAACAGTTCTGTGCATTAGAGCAGTCATGAAAAATAGCTGTGTTAGAAGGCAGAAACCCAACTGCTCGAGATCCCATGCACACAGGCTTTTGACTATAGGAAGAAAATAGGCAGAGTAGTCATAACTGCAGTCCTTGTGTTTTAAGAAATGTGAGGAAATTGCTCTGGAGTCTCTGTATTTGGTTCTGGGGTTTTTTTGGTGTTTTGTTGGGGTTTTTTTCCCCTTTTTAAATTTTAGTTTGTTTGTTTATGAAATACTTTGCTTTTCTCAGTGCAGCCTTCTAACAGACAAACTTCCAGGCCTGTTTGATTCCTTGCTAGAAAGCACTTACATCTTTTTGGTTATGCCCTGTTGTGCTGTGGAAATCTGGCAATAACAGGGCAAATTTTAGAGCAAATTAAATTGCAGCTGGTGTGGAGCACCACAGGAATTACATTTGTTTAAAATTATGTTGCTTGTTCCCAATTTCATACTGTTTTTGCAGGCTGATGCTCTTCACTAAGGAAGTGCTTGGTACAACTGAGATGTGATGTCGTTTGTCTCTTTGTCCCACAGTTGATGTTCAGTCATCAGACATCATCTCTGAGGTGTTAAATGAGGTTGAAAAAAGGAGTTTCACTGCCCAGGACCCTGATGATGGTAAGGACTTCAAGCTTGGGTGAAAAGGTACCTGTGAATTTTGGGTAGTTTACTCAGCTAGGATAAATGCATGCAGTGTGCTTCTCTCAGTCCCTTCTGATACTTCTGGAGACAAAGAAGGGCAAATTCCAGTACTGGGAATTGTGCTGTGTTTTGGTGCACTGGCTTCTGTGTGGAAGGAGGCGTGTAGCTTGTGTGAATGAGCATTTTAAGTCCATATAATTAGTACCCCAAGGCTATTTACAAGATCAGTTTAAGGAGGAACATCTGACAACTTCATTAAATGATACACGTCAGGGGAATGGCAGGTTTTTGTTGTAGTGTGGTGTGTTAGTTTCCCTATTTTAGCTCTTCCTAATCCTGTTCAGAAAATTTTATGAAATAAAACTTCATGGAAAACTGGAGCATGGGTCTGTAGGAGGGGTATGTTCTGAACATCCCATGTGTTACTGGCTCTTTCTGCCATCTGTATGTACACAGCTTTGCCCTGGGAAGTTCATAAGCCTTTCTGTATGTTTGGAAGCAGATGCAGCTTCCATCTGAAGGTGGGTTTGGTAGAGAAAGGTCTGTAGACAATGTGGTGTCAACAAAGTGTTGGAAGCCACTCTTTATCAGCTTTCTTTCTTGTCTTTGGAAGGATTCCTGGAAATAGTCAGAATGTTGTACACCTCCTTCCTTTGCTTCTGTCCTGCTAAGTGTGCTAAACTGTTTCTTCCTGTGCTCTAAGTTACTGCCAGAAGTGTATAAAAAAACTCACCCAACTTGTGCCACACCAAAGACTCTACCAAGAACATGAAGAGCCTTGCTATATTGTCAAACTGAGCTACAGATTGAGTCTCTAATTGAACATACCTCATCTGTCCTCCGGAAGGGTGGGTTAATGAGCTGGTTTATGTCTCCTTGGAATCTTGAAGTTAACAGACTCTTGTTTGCTCCCTTTCAGCCAGCTTTTTTGTCACCGCCATGCAAGTGGTAAGTGCTTCTTCCCTGCCATCAGAATTCCTTTGAGCCTCTCAAGCTGTTGGAGAATTGCCTGTGAGTTTACATCCTGTCATACAAGGTTTAGCTTTCCATATCTCCCATTTTCATCTGTGCTCATCACCTCCTGTAACTTTCTGCCGTAATTCTGCAGTCCTTTGCTTGACTCCTCCGTAACTGGTAATTTGCATGCCTGTGACATGTGCACGTATCTTTGTGAAAGTGAGTCTTGAGGGATGTATTGACTGTTACATTTGCTAGCATTCAAATCTGAGTGGTTTATTGCAGTGCTGTGATCTTAAGGATATCAAGCTTGCCTATCAGTTAAATAAGGCACTGGAGAAGGGAGACAACTGGAAATTCTTGGATGTGGATCGGTTAAATGGCTACTGGTGAGTGAAGTGGAGATCGTATTCAGCATCTTGCATGTCATTGTCAGCTTCAATACAAACTAGCATTCAACCACTGAACACCAGCTGGATATTGTATGTCCAGTTTGGGAATTTGAACCTTCTTAAGAGCAGTGGTTTCTTAGGATTTATCTTCAGTTTGTGGACTTCGAACTGAAGGCCAGTGTCTTGGAGCATCAGTTTATCTCAACACCCATCCAACAACTAGAACAACCAGTTGTGGGTTCTACCATTCTGTTGTGTACCCAGGGTGGCAGCTTTGGAGGTAACACCAAAACAGCATAATCTCTTGGTGTAGGGATGCTTTCCTAGTCAGTGCACTGGATCAAGGACTCAGGCTTGTCTTGTGAGCTTGCACAAGTAATGAGGTTAATTTAGTTCAGTTCTTACATTAAAGGTTGCATTTGAGACAGATTCAGACATAAAAAATACCCTACTTAAAACTGGCATCAGGCAGGAAGATTGCATATTTTTTTTGTGTTTTAAAACACAGTGGTCTAACTTCTGATTAGTTCTGCCAGTTATGTAGTGTCAGCATTAAGCTGTCATAAGAAACACTGCTGCTTTTCTGATTGCATGGAGTGTTGCAATCAGTGAAATTTCCTTGATCTGCAATACAAATCTGATCAGCACACCATCATTTGCTGGTACTTCTATATGGTTTGGTTGATCTAATCATCACTGAATTAGGACATCTTTTTCTCTCTAGGTCAAAATTCTTTTCGTTGTTGTGCATGATGGAACAAATTGAGGTGGTGTTGAAGTGGTACAAAGAAATGTCATTTTCGGTAAGTTTGTACCAGCGTAAGAGCTTTAGCATGGAGAAATGGAGCAGTCACAGGTGACTGAAATGACTCTCTTCCTTCATCAGCTCTTCTATCCATCTCCTAAGAATATACTGGATCTCCTTCAAGCATTGGATGCAGCCAACCAGTTGGAAGTGATCCCTTCAGTCTGGGAAGGTCAGTGATGGCCACATGGCTTCATAGGTAGTTTGTTTGACAAATGCCAGGAGCAGTGGAAAGTTGGAGCTAGTGTGGAAACTCGCCATTGCTCAGAGTAGCCGTGATAAGGTGCAGTGCTTGCCTATGGTATCTAATCACCTGGACCCTCTGGAGATCCTTGGTTTGGATTGAATCTAGCCCCAAAAAACATACTAAAAAATACAAGTCATTCCTTCATCTATGGCTGACAGTGGTGGAGGTCTCTGGCCGCAGGGGGTCATGGGCCTCACTGTCCAGCCCCAGTTCAGGTCCATGTTTCCCCTTAGGATTGGTAACCGTTGTTACAGACAGTGCTCTGTGGTGTTCCCTCCCTGTTCTGTGACAGGGTCATCCCACCACCAGGCTGGTCAGTGCTGGGGACCTTGAAGGCCATTATCAAGGGGAGTAGTTGGGCTGGTACCCAGAAATCTTGAGACCAGCAGGGAAGGGAAGAAGAAATCACATTGGTTCGGATTGGTGCACAGGACTTAATAATGCTGGGAAAGAAAGGGAACTAAGTGTGACCGGCTCAGTCACAGAGAATGGCTCTGCCTTACTAAATTGTGCTGACCATATTGGCAGGAGTTGGGAACAGGGATACAGGTCACACCTACCAACTACTGCCTCTCTCTAAACAGATGTGAAACAGCTGGGGTTTAGCAGGAGACAAGACCTCTTGGAAGAGTTCTTATCTTTGATGAGCAGGGACCAGCACCCCAATGAGGTAAGGAAGCTGATAACCCCTGTGAACAGCTGAGCACCCACACAGCTGCTCATTTGCTCCTCCCCTGTGGGATGGTGGAGGGAATTAGGACAGTAAAAGGGCAAAAACTCGAGCTCAGTCACCATTTCCCATCACAGGCAGGCATTCAGCCATCCCTAGGAAAGCCAGGCTCCTGGAAAGCTCATGTGGAACAGTTACTTGGGAAGTCAAACACCATCACTCCAAGTGTATCCCCCTTTCTTCCTTTCCCCAGCTTTATCTGCTGAGCATGACATCCTGTGGTCTGAAATATCCTTTGGGTCATTTAGGGTCAGCTGTCCCAGAGGTGTCCCTTCCCAACTTCTTGTTGTACCACACTCCTTGTGCACCCCTAGCCCATTCACTGGTAGGGGAGCCTTGATGCTCTTTAAGCACTGCCCAGCAATAACAGAAATATCCTGATGTTACCAACACACTTTCCATCTTAAATATAAAACATTATAGTAGGAAAGAAGAAACTTTGAAGAAATTTAACTCTATCCCAGCCAAACCCAGCACAGAAGCTCAGTAGAGACTAGCGGTTTCTCCCTAGACTGTAGGTAAATGCTGTATCCCTGGTCGGTCCTAGAGATCCAGTTCCGGTGCATCTGCCACTGCAGATTTCCAGATCCATGTGAGCTTATCCAGGCCTGCTAAACCTTTTGGATTGTCTTCAACCTATAGAGAAACCTCAAATAAATACAGAGCAGGATCCCGTCTTACCAGGACTTGGAAAACTAATGCAGCCCAGCCAGCCACATCTCTGGGGAAGCACATGGCAGAATTCAGGGATTTTTGCCAAGGATTTCAGTGCAGTAACTGCCTTCTCAAGCTGAAGGGTGTTGAAGGCAGATACAGCTGTCCCTGCAGAGCCACCTTGGAGCTTGCCTAGTGGGGACAGTTGTCCTGACAGAAGTGAGAGATTTGTCTCCCAGGGAGACAAATTCACAAATTTAAATCACATACAAAGCAAACCTGTAGGAGCTGCAGGAGAAATTGCCCTGAAAAGCTTCTGTTAATTTCAGAGGTTTTGTTCTTAACAGCACAGTGTTTTCACAGGTTCAACTGGCGTTTGCCAAGTGTGCTGAAGAAATCAAAGCTGTCCATGAGCCCGCTGGGCTGGGGCAGGTCCCATTGGAGTGGACAGGGAGTGCTCTGGGCCATGTCGTGGTGCTGTTCTCCAGGACTGGGAGGACCCAGGATGCCTGGTATGTGTGGGCTCTCTGAGCTCTGGGCGTGCTGACACTGCAGCTCAAGGCTTAGTCACAAAAAGCAAAAGCTAATGACCAATGCCTTGGAATGCCAGTGCAGATAAAGGGAGGGGATAAAGCTTGCTGGGAGTGTGATGGGTTTTTTGCTTTGTCATTGTTCATTCTTTGCACCAAGTTAGAGTTGTCTGTCTTAAAAATGGTTCAGAAACGAATGTATCCGGTGTAGAGCTTCGTACAGCTTCTTACGGCAAGGTGGGGTTTCATTATCACTTCCCTGATTGCCCAGAACTTCCCATTTTCTGATTTTTAGAACTCTTTGGAATTCAAACTGATAAAGAGATTAATTAGTTTAATTAAATTTTTAATTAGCATCAACCCTAATTAAAACTCTAAGTAGACTATTTTTAGAACTCTAATAGGTAGAATTTACTGTCCTACATGCTCTGAACTTGAAATACAAGTTAAAATGTCTAGCCTCCAGTTTCAGACTGGGCTATTTTCTGTTAAATATAGATGTTCCCTGTGCACTGATTCATTTGAAACAAAGAAGGAGCAACAAAAGAGTATTGTAGTATTTTAAAATACTAAAAATATGTAGTATTTTAAAGGAAACTTGACACCAGCTACACTTTCCATTTTCTGCAGAGTTTAAGGTATTTTGTGTTAAACTAATCAGTGAAGTTGGCTGGTACAGATTGTATTTGTAAGGATATGGTATGGGATCCATGGGGAAGATTGTTCCATGAATTTGAGCTTAGCTATGTTTCCATGGAGGTCCATCCAAGAGGTTGAATATCTGTTCCTGTTATGCAGGGTTTTTTAATTATTTTGTTTCCTTTTGAATAGGAACGTGATGGAACGTTTCCAACAAATCAATAGGATTCCCACGTAAGTATTTTTAGGTTCTTCAGTTACTGTGTCTCCTCTTTGGCTGAGATCCTGAGTTTCTGTTACGGAATGAAGAAATAGTTTGAGATGGACCGGACTTTCGAAGGTCAGCTAGTCCAGCCTCCAGTTATAACTGACACTAGTGGTCCATTTACTTCCCAGACATGAATGTGTGTCTGTCCCTGTGAGAATGGCTGTTGGTTTATCCGGTGGATATATTCCAGGAGCTTTCTGTCTCCAAGCATGTTGAAAATGCAAAGTGGGAGGGAGTGAAGTGGCTGGTCACTGAAGCTCTGGGTCATGGAGAGCAGGGCCACTGATGAACTCAGCAGTGCAAATCAGTCTGAGCAGGACTCCTGAACATCTGGTTTCCAATGTGCTCAGAAAAAATCCAGTCTGCTCTTAGCCAAGCACAGGTCTCGTAGAGGTGCCTGTATTTCTGAAGACAAGTTTATCAAGTCAAATCTTAAATCTTAGGTGGTACCTGTTAGGCTACACCAGCCTGCTTGTCTCAGGATTCTGGAGGCATTTGTTTGAAGTAGAACACAACTTATAAGGAATAGTAATGGATTTGTTTGAGTGTGGGTTTTTTTAAAATAAACTTGGAGCTTGCCCAAGTCAACACCATGAGGGTGTGTGGTACCAAGGCCCACACATCTAATGGCACTCTGTGCCTGCCCTTTGCTGCTGGGACAGGAGTTCCCAAACTTACCATATCGCCTTCACTCTGTACCAGAGGTGAAATTCCTGGCAGGAGCAGAGATGGCCTGGTTGAGTGATCTGAAAATGTCACTTCCTCTCCCTCTCTAAAGCATGGGCTGCAAATTAATGGGCACCTCTCCTGTGACCCTGAGCACAGTCACCATTTGCCTTTGCAGTGACAAAGTGATGGACGAATTCTTGAACTGTGCTAAGCAAACCAATTCCCCAGATGAGGCAATTAAGATGGTAAAGCTGGCAGCATCCCTTGGGCTTCCTTCATCTCAAAGGCTGAAAAGCAGGATGGAGGAGGAATTTGAACTCTCTGAAACACAGAAGTAAGTTGGAATATTTCATGTTACTGCTGAAGGGATACAGTAGGGTCTTGGACGGACAACTCCTTTGGAAAGGCTTCTCTAACAAGGGAGCAGAGAACTGGCTTCAGAATGATGTCCTGGTGTGTTGACTCCAGAACTGAAATGGCCCCTCAGCATTTGATTCCATGCTGTATCCATCCCACCTGGGAGGGAAGGGAATTTTCCATGGTGGGGTTAGCCTTACCCACTGCTCAGTCCCCCTGTCTATCACCTTTCTTTCCCAGAATCTTTTCCTAGCTGGGTCTGCCTGCCTGAAGACACTGCTGCAGCCCAGTAAAAGCAGGGGGTGGTACAGGATGGTCCTGCATGTGGCTCCCAGGTTCTGAGGCTCATGGTCACCTTTCACTGCACTGGTGAGCTGCTGCAGGCAAACTCAGGTGATCCTCAGATGGTGCTCGCTCAGAGCTTAGCCTTGAGGGACCACAGTTTGGAGCCAGATCTTGTCTAAGGGAATAAATACAAGCTCAGCACCCCTGACAGCTGGCTCACCACTTTGAGGACACTAGGCATTAGACAGCTCATAATGTTCTGTGTTTGCCTTGTGTTTTGGGATCTCTCTTTTCAAGCAAGAGTCGCAACAGGTGACATAACTGATCTGTTTTACATCGCAGGAAGGCACTGGAGAGCATCAAATGGGATGGTGACAGCAGCGATAGTGACAGTGACAGTAGTGACAGTGACCGTGAGTAGCTGTCCCTCTTGCCTTCCTCTTGGGAAAAGTGGGAGCAACTGTTGCTGTGATGCCAGGAGGCTTTGGGAGGAGTGGAATTCTGAAGGAATGGCTTCTGGGAGGTGCTGCAGCACTGATGAGTGCTTGGAGTGTTCTGATACGGGACCTGTTTGGCAAGACACCGTCCTCGTGTGCCAGCTGGAAGCTATCTGTGGAACACAGTGTGGGCTACCCCAGGTCTCCTCCCCAGCACCCCTGCAAGAGCTGGCTCCTGATAAACAGCATCACTGAGGGGTGGAGGGCTACAGGGAGAGGAGTGCTGTGCACCCTGGAGGCTGCTTGGGCAGGCACAAGACTGCCAACAGCTTGATCAAGACTTCTCGAGGGCCTCCTGTCTCTCGACCCTGCACCAGATGTAATTCCTTTCCATCTAACTTTGCTGAACTACTTAAATACCGAGTTTACTCTGTATATAACCACTGAAGTAATGCAATACTCAGCACCTGTGGTGTTATTCCTCATTGTTTCGGTGCTTTGGGACAGATGTTGGAGTGTAGATGTTAAATTACTCTTTGTACAGCTGGAGACTGTCTCTAATAAATGGCTGACATTAAAGCTGGCTGTATTCTGATAATCCTTGAGCAAAAACTGTGGTTGAACCAAAGTGTGTCTTTCTGATAGATATACCTGGTGTTCTAAAACTCCAGCAGAGCAGCTCTGACAAGAAACCTACCAGGGCAGAAATCACAACAGGCTGTGGTCTGACACCAGTTTGTGTACATATCCTGGGCTCAAAGATATGTTTTTTTTTTTTTTAATGCTGTACAAATTAATGAATTACATCAGTGAATTCTTGCTTTCTTGCTCCTTGAAAGAAGTAAATCAGAGTTTTTAGCTCTTCAGGTCATGGAGAAAGACTGAGCTTGTACTGCCAAGCTGTAGTTGATGTTTAAACAGGACACTTAAACAGCAGGAGCAAGTGGTTGAAGTCTTGTTTTATTCAGCTGACAAAGTGGCAAATGATTAATGGCAGGTTACAAACATTATTTTGGTTGGATCACAAGCCCACTTGGTAAGAGGGGGAAACATTAATTTTTACACAAATTGTGGGGAAGCTTCCTGAAGTTGGTTGTCATGACAGCTCAAAACCAATAAAAATACAACAGGTGGTGAAATTAAATACAGTGCAAGGAAACAAGACGGTACCCGTGCTTTGATTTAACACTTCCAGCCCCTGCCAACAGCTCTGTTTGAACCCTCAGGAGATCATGGGATTTCTCTCTGACACAGAACAGCTGAACTGCCTCCAAAGCTCCAGTCCTAGCTCACTGCACTTGAGTTGTCCCCAACCCCACAGCACTGGCGTATGCTGTCAAGATATCCACAATCTGTTTGGTTTCTAGGGTCATCCGCGCTTCCGTGAGCCAGTCGTGTGCCACCCTCCTTGACTCTCCTCGTAACTGGTTGACAAATTTGGCTGCCAGCTCCAGATCTCCGTGTTCGATGCAGTAGGAAGCGTAAGACAGTAACTTAAACGTGTCGAGGTCGTCAGGGCTGAGCTCAGCTGGCGGCTTCAGCTGCTGAGGGTGGAACACCAGCAGCGACTGCAGGTAGGACAGGAAGTATTGGTACAGGCTGTTCCTCGTCTCGTCGATCATGGCCACTCGTTTTGCCAGTTTTTGGACTGTGTAGAACCGTGCTCTGAGGGCCTCCTCGCTGTACACGCCCCGCGACAGGGACTCCTGCGGGAGAGCTGCTGTTAAGGCTTCCGTGAAGGCGTTGTCGGAGCAGCTGGCTTTGATGGCCTTCACCGCGCTCCCCAGGGGCTCCATGGGACTGTCCCCTGTGCCTGATCTCATGCAGTATTTGAGCGCTTCCACAGAAAGCCACAGCTGATGGGCCTTCCTGGCCTCCTCTTCTGCTACTGCGTGACCTGCAAGAGAAGCCAAGAAGGGACTCTCAGTTGGGGCAGGTGTAGCTTTAAGCACAAGCAACAATAGCCATCTCTCTCCACCCTCTGCTTTCCAAAGCAGCTGCCTCCTCAACACATGCTCTAAGGCAAGTCTGTCCCACAATTCAGAGTGAGAACAAGACAACAACTTTTGGAAGAACCACCTTGGACTTGCTCGTCTGGGAGTTGCTGGGTGCTCAGCAGTGTGGCAAACCCAGGCCTGTGCTTAAGCATGGGTTTAGACACCCAGGTTTGGGTAAAGGGCCTTTGGGGATCACAATTTTAGTCCTTAATGAAAGGGGAATGCAGTGCTCACTCTCAACTGCTTGCTCAATTCCCTTGAGCCTGGCGTAGGCAGTGTTTATATCCAAGGTGAAGTTGTCGAGCTGTTCCTGAGTAAGGCGTCTGAACTGCATCTCCTGTTCACTGAGCTTCTCTGATAGGTTCTGGAACAGAGTGCAATACATGTATCAGATCAGGAAGAGCTGTTTAATTATATTTACCTCATTTTTAAGACACATTTCTATAAATCTCTTGTCCTTGCTAGGGCCAACGCGTACAGTAAATACAATATACCAGTAAGAAACCTTCTTGGGGTGAATTTAATAGTTACCACACTTGTAGCAAAAATTTGTAACCTATAGCAAAAGCTTTTCAGACCAGTGTGAATAAAACCTACACATTAAGGCACTCTATATCACCTCAAGGTAAGCTTGCTTCCCTCCCTAGCCCCCATTTCAATCCCCTGGAACACAGTTCAAGACTCTTGTCAGATGAAACGTGGGCTTTGCAAGGGTTTAAATATCTCTTTAATTCCCCTGGGGACGTTTCTCCCTTACCTGCTCAAATTCCACCTTCAGATCCTGCTCCTGGATCTTCAGGACGTCTCTGAGGTGGTCGGTGTGGGCAGCAGCCTGGCGCCGGAGCTGGGTGCGCATTTCGTTCTCCATCACCTCTCGCACCTCTTCCACCTGGACACACACGAGGGGTGTTACTGCACCACTACTGCTCAGCTGTTTGTCACACACCGTCACAGTATCACATGAAGGATTACTGAGGATACGTGTTAGAGCAGTGGCACTGACAGAGCCTGGCTTTCATCTTAAAGACCTGCTGAGGTCCAGCTTTATAGCTGAGCCTTTCCCAAAGATGTTAAGGAATAGATTTGTGGTCCACCATGTCAGTAACTGCTGGTTACTCAACAGGCACTTAGTGCAGCTATCAAAATAGTATATAAAAAATACAGTAACATGTCACATCACACACTCAGGTGTTTATAAACCATCTTCCAAACCAAAGAGACTTTACCTTTTCCCTTCATCACCCTATAACGGCCACACGAGGTCAGATCCAACACTGAAATTCTTGTCTGTGAGGGTGGTGAAGCACTGGCACAGACTGCCCCCAGAAGCTATGGCTGCCCCACTCCCTTCTCAAGACCATGCTGGATGAGGCATGGAGCAACCTGGTCTAGTGGAAGGTATCCCTGCCCAAGGCAGGGGGTTAGAAGACAGTGATCTTGAAGGTCCCTTCCAACCCAAATCATTTAGGATTTATTTTGACCCAGTAATCCTATCTCAAACAGGAGAAAAGCAGCTTTACAAAGTCATTCCCTGTATGACTTTTACCATTCTAACTTTGCAGGAGTGTCCTTACTCAACATCTCCTTTTCGTGTTTAACCTGGGGGTCACCCACGTGAAGTCTCCCACTACTCAGAACATCCCAGCTGTCCCTCTGGGCATTTCCATTAACTCTGCTACCTCCTTTTTGAGCCAAAGATTTAACCAGGTGCTTTAGGCCGCATTACCTTCTTATCCTGTTCAAGTTCAATCTCACTTTTGTGACGCTCCAGCGCTTTGGCCACAGCTGCCTCGAATGCTTTTTTGTCTTCAAGTTTCTGCTTCTCCAGGGCGGACTCGATGTGCTGCTGCTCCCTGACGCGCTGCTCCGCCAGCTCCCTGTTCAGCTGGTCGATGCGCCGGTGGGCGTGCGCAATCAGGGAGTTCAGGTCGTCTGTGGACAACTGCCCAGCTAAAGGAAACACAGGGCATGAGGGAGGGAATGGAAACCAGAGAAAGTGCTGCACTGCTCACCTGCATCCCACTTGAGCACTCTGGGGTTCCCAAGGGTTGTTGACCACTGAGCTTGTTGTAGGGAGAGTCTCCAAGCACTTCAAGCCCTTGAACTGTGCTAATGCCCACCCGAGACCTCTTTCTGAACTGTATTTTCATTCCAGGAGAGAAATTATCTTAGTTTCTTCCAAATCATTCCCAGCTACAGTTCACACTTCCATATCCGTGTCACACTCAGAGACTGTCAACAGCTCTGTCACTTCATGGTTTTTACACCACCACGTATTTCCCCTGTGCCAGCACACAGAGCAGCAGGGAATGTTACTGTAAGGGACAGCCAGAAGTACATTTTCTCTTCAACAGTCCTCCAGATCAACTGCTCCTAATCAGATTCCTTACCTCAGATTGTACCTTTCAGGTTTGCCTACTCAGAGGGCAGCACAATTCACAACCACATTGTACCTGGGAGAGGAGGAGGACCCAAGCTATCCCTGCAGAACTAGTGACCTGAGAAGGGCTCTATAGAATGCTGCATCTCATTTTGCTCTGCCTGCCAGCTGTATCAGCTGCATGGAAAAACTGGGACTACTTGGGAAAGCATTCCTGCAGGGTCTAAGGCAGGCAAGATTGCCCAGTCCTTGAGTCACCTTGCTGTTGAGTGCTGGAAAAAGGACTGGCACAGGAGGACTTGGAGCAGTGGTGCTCATGTCCAGTGGGAAAGCTGACCAGCAGCACCAAGCTCAGCTGTTGGATGTAACAGTGTTACAAACAGATCAGTTTGTGGTTTAAGCCAGGTGTGCAGAATGACTGGAAATGATCCCAAGGCATACCTCAGCCTGAAATGTTCTAGGAATGCCACATTTCACCCCTCTGTTGATACTACCTCTAACTTATCATGCCCCATAGAAACAAAGGACAAAGGACAAAGAGAAGAGAGAACTTTCACAGGACCAGAACAAGTGACAGGAACTCACCTAAGTCAGCTATCTCTGCAACAGAAAGGAGACAGGTTGGAAAAGTTAATGCACATTCACTACAGGAAGGCAGTCATGCAAAAGTAAAATAGAAATCTAAGAGCTTATCTACAGTGACTTAAACATGAGACCAAGTCCTTAGGAATTCAGGAAGAACAGTATGTGGAGTATAAAAGTCTGTATTACAGGCAAGATGTAGCCCTAGACACCCCAGCCACTAAAATCACCCTTGATCACTAAAAACCCCGTAGATGGACATTCAAGTTAAGCCAAAGCAAGAAACAGAAGTCTGAAGTAGAAAAGGGCAACAGGACACTGGAAATTCTACTCTGACTTTTCTAGGTTCCTACAAACAGAAGCAGTAGGTCAAGAAACAAATTCCCCAGTGGCAGTGAGTCAGGGACCCCAACAAATCTGTCCCATGTGCTTCAGTAGGTCACACCAGTAAGAAATGGGGCACATGGAAGCTACCAAGAGCTTCCCTTTCCTCCCACACAAGTGCAGTGATCACAGAACCCAAGATGTTCTCCTTTTATCCTGTGCAAGGAAAGGCAGCTCTGTCCCCAGGGAGCCTAAATAAGTGATTTTTCTTCAAAACTAGTAACATCCCAAAAGCAAACTCCACAAACAATCTGTTAATTTCAAATGTTTTCCCCACTTATACTGGGTGTGTGGTTGGCTATTTTTTAACTGAAAACTGACCATTCCAAAGGTCTGGTGTATTCATTTAGCCAGGAAACTGGTTTTGTGCACTAAGGTCCACATTTCTAAAGCATAAAGTAGCATTAAGAAAGTTTGTTGCAATTCTGCATTGTATTCTTCAAGAAAATATTAAGGCAATACTAACACCACTTTTTTTTTTTTCAAATGGCAGTTATCACTTCTATAAAAAAATCTGTAACTCAGAAATAAAGCCTTGACAGCTGCCTCTGAACACAGCTAGAAAATATCAGCTAGAAAAGTCTGAGATCACATAGTACACTTACATTAAACCCTGAATGGAAATATCTGGAAAGCTGGGGTTTTTTAGGGAATTAGTTTTTTTGAACTACCACAAGCAGTAATTGCTCCATGAGCACACCACACGTGGGTTCTGGCAGGAGCTCATCCACAGTAATGGTGAACACACACATTCCACCTTCTGCAGCTCTGCTTGTCTTTAAAATTAAAGCAGTTAAGGTGAGCAAGGGAACCTGTGGCAAGGAGTGTGCGGGGAGCATTACTGTGGGTGAGCTGACTGTTCACCGCGTTTGCGCAGCACTGTGTTGTTAAAGGTGCGTTACTCTGTCAGTTTAATTCAGAGGCAGTGAATTAATTAATTAATTCAGTAATTAATTAACTGGGGCAGGCAGGGTATGAACAATGAAACCTCTCAGTTTCAGAGATGATGCAGAAAAATTCAGGGAGTTCTTTATCACCCTATAACAACGGTTTTTTATAATACCTCTAATCTAGTCAGCCAAGCATCTGATCACTGATTAACAAAGATTTGACTGAAATCTGGAATGACCTGGCTCCCTTCCTGAAACACCAGGGAGGGGAGAGATGTTCATACAACCATATGATATTTACCACACAAGAGCTACATTTTGTGACAATTCCCATACAGCACAGGTAGAACTAATCCTCTTTGTAACACCCACTTTAGATTATTTAATTTAGTTGTGAAATATTTTTCACTTCAGACCAACCAAATACTGTGAAAATTTGAAAATTGGGATGCTGGACATTGAGTGGCCAAGCACTACAAACCACAGCATCAACCCCACAGTGGGAGACTTACTCATCCCCTTCCAGCCAGGCTTGACATCGGGGGTGATGCTGTCGAGCTCCCGCTGGAACTCCTCTCTGGCTCTAGCTACCAGCTCATGGTACTGAGCCACGATCTTGGCCTCAGATTGTGCTGCCTGAACCTGGAACAAACAAGTATTAGATTAACTTGTTTTTCAAGGCAAGGATTGAAACTGAAGGCACATATAATTTAAAGCCAAGCCCTGGGATACTGGCACATACCCCCAACCCAATCATAGCAAACTCACTTGGGAGAGCACAAAAACTCACCCTGGAATATTAAACCTATTGTACACAGTAATTATTTGCTGGAACTATCACTAATCCATTTTGCCTCACATGCCCACTCTAACTACACAGCCAATCCGTAGCCTGGACAGGACCAAGAGTATCTTGAATTCAGTTTGTATCTTAAAACATCTCCAGCTCCTTTTCTCTGCTCGCAGCCATCATACAGGCCTAGTAAGCAATGCCTGTGATTGCTGCCTTCCTCAGTGAGCTCTGATGTTCCCACAACTGGGCTAAATTCACTCCAAACACATCTGATGAATTACCAGCTGTCCTGCAAAGGGAGATAAATTTCACCTTTACAATTCTTTCCCAGTCTTCTGAACTGCGAAGTGATTTACCCACCACGTCATTACCATTGAACTCCTCCCTAACCTTGTGGTAAATTCGTCTTGGAATCAAGTGGGAAGAATTACAAGTTGCCAACAGAAAGGACTGGCACCATCAAGCCACCTGGAGACTCTTTCAAGACCGAGTTCAAGTTCTCATGAAGATCTTGCCATGTGTAATTACAGGCAATATCACCAGCTCAAAGACTGAATACAGCTACAAGAGGATGGATTTACACTTTACAATGCACTGGAAGTGGTCACAGCACGGAGCCTGTCTGAGCACAAGAAGTGTTTGGACAATGCTCTCAGGCACAGGGTGGCATTCTTGAGGTGTCCTGTGCAGGACCAGGAGTTGGACTCAATGATCCTGATGTGTCCCTTCCAATTCAACATATTCTGTGACTCTGAAATATTTCACCCCCTGCAAGGGATTTGGGAATGGGGGGAGGGTCTGCACAAGCTGCCAAGGAGTCCCACTCTAGAGGCAATTATGAACAGTCTGAGGAAGCTTTACCTTTTTCACCACATTGTCCAAGTCCACAATCATATGATGGAGATTTTCTTCTGCAGCAACAATGTGAGGTTTGGCTCCTGCCAGCTGAGACTTCTTGGCCTTCTCGATTACACCCTTCATCTTCTCTAACTCCTCTCTGAAAAGAGAAGCAGCTGCTAAATGTAACACATACAGGGCTTACCGCCTCAAAGAAAATTTACTTTATGCTGTTGGTATTCACAGGAAGAACTACTGGGTAACTCTACTGGTGCTTCCTATCTACCAACTCTAAGATGCTTTGACTAAGGATTATTTTTTTCCCACAGCCTGAAACCTAAAGATGTCAGTGTGGCTATTCCATGTAAAATAAGAATTATTTATACTGCAATTAGTCCTCAGGATTTATCTGAAGGGAAGATGGAAGTTCACTGAAAGGAGTTAGTATTAGTAAAACCAGGTTAGAGTTAGACAGCAGACATTTCCAGCACATAACAGCAGCAAAGAAACATTTTTAATACAGATGGCTTACGCTTGCAGAAGTGTTTTGGACATGGTGACTGGTGGAGATTAATGAGGATGGGAGAAAATTTATAGGGCTCTGTAAAGATAGATTATGGTTTTCTGTAATTAGGAAAGAACTGCTTTCCTTTAGCACAATTGGAAATCAAGGAAAAAGTGAAAAAAAGTTCCTTTTCCAAATCCATTCAAATCAATGGAGGTTTCCAGTGACCTCATCAGAATAAGGAACAAGCTTTAAAATAAGTTAATTAAAAAATAAATAAAAGCAAAGATATCCAGTAGAACTATAGAGAATGAAAGCTGGTGCACGTGGGGTTTGCATTAGCTTTGTTTTAACAATGAAACCTCAATTACAACTCCCACTAATTTTAGTCATCACAGAAACATCAAAGATAAGGGAAGTTTATAATGTGATAGCAACCATGCAGCTTCAAGGATGATATTCCCCTCTCAGCCTCAGAAGCATCAAAGGCTTTCCAGATTTATTTCTAACCTCATTACAAGGGCATCTTGGAGATACCATTTGTCATTTTATTTCTCCTCCTCCAGGGCCCGCAGACCACACTCGCAGCACATCAACACAGTCCATACAGAGCCCTGAGCACGAGCAGTGCTGCTGTTCAGAATTCAAGTTTTTCTTAGACATGTGCTTAGTACAAATCTAATTGCTTAAAAGCAATTCTGTGGACACAGGGAACTGCCAAAGGATGCTGCAAGGTTTAGTTTTTCGTTACAACTAAAAGCAGCTGGTGATGTTACTGACTCAATACACAGAGTGCAGTCATGGAGTCATCCTCGAACGGTTTGGGTTGGAAGGGACTTAAAAGATAATCTCGTTCCACTCCCTGCCATGAGCAGGGACACCTTCCACTAGACCAGGTCACTCAGAGCCCCATCCAACCTGGCCTTGAACACTTCCAGGGATGGGGCAGCCACAGCTTCTCTGGGCAACCCGGTCCAGTGCCTCGCCACCCTCACAGGGAAGAATTTCTTCCTAATATCCAATTGAAACCTGCCCTCTATCAGTTGAAGCCATTCCCCCTTGTTCTGCCCTTGTAAAAAGTCCCTCTCCAGCTCTCTTGTAGCCCCTTTAGGTGCTAGAAGGTGCTTGAAGGTCTCTCCAGAGCCTTCTCTTCTCCAGGCTGAAGTCCTTACAATAGGTTTATTATGAACAAAATTATTCAACAATAATACTAAAACAACAGTGGATTTTGGGTTTTTTTAGTCTTACTTGAACTTACCAGCACTCTATAATATTAAGTACTAAGGAGATAAACAAGCTCTTACAAAGAACAGGACTGTTTCAGACTCTCTGGTACAGGGAGGACTTTGTGCACAGGCATCCAAGGTTTACACACATCAAATTAAAATGCTCATGCTAATGAGTATTAAACCGTTTTTTGATTTGGCACAAACAGATCATTCAATATGAACACAGGTGACTCCAGACTTTCTAGAAACTCATCTAGTGTTTGCCAGCCCTGACATGAGCAGTGTAACTTATTACTCCAAGATTTAAATCAAGCAACTCACTTGGCTTTCAGAAGGGCATCAGCAGCTTCATCCACTGCTCTCCTGCGGTCCTTCAGGGCATCCTCCAGCGTGCGCCACTGGGAGGATTTTTTCTCCCCAGCACCCTGGGAAGCACAGATTCCTCATTAGGGTCATTACAATCACTAAACAAAGGAGTTACCATAGAGTGAAAGCCTACAGAGATCCACGTGTCGCTGAACATTTCCCTCAAGCCGAGCACCATTCTTGTGCCTTTCAACAGCACTGCTGGAAGCTTTACAAGTGATGTCTCTCTTCCAATTTTGTTTTGGTTTTGTTTGATTCTTAACATTTTTTGTCCTGAGCCACAGACCTCTGTCCATGCAGAAGAGCTTACATGAGAATCACTGTATGGTGCACAACATATTGCAGGAAAATCTCCTCATGTACTGAAGTACTTTACTAATACTTTAAAATTGCTTTTAAACTTAATACTTGAAATACTGTAATACTTTAAAGTGGGTAATTTTAAATTAAGCTTAGTAATTAAGCTTAAAAGCAATCTTTTAAGGCAGTTATTTTACTAACTACTAGATTAAGTCTCGAGTACTTGGTTGGTTGCCCACATGTCCCTGCTACTTGATTAACAACTGAATTTTATCTCTGCTCCAGAATTGAATGGGCAGTGGCAGGTCCACACAAACTCCAGCATGAGCACACCAGGACCACAAATGTTATCACTTGTACATTCCCTTCCTATTTGCTGACAAGAAACAAACAATCCAGCAAAAGGATGTTGGCAAAAGAAATAAGTTCAATGGAATTATTGGGGTGGACGGCATGACCTTAACTAGGTAAAAAAAAATCTTGGTAATTAAATTAATTAAAATACAGTGCAAAAACTATTAATGCCTTAACTTGAATTTTTTCCTTGCAAAAAGAAAATAGAGGAGTTGGGGAAAAAAAAAACCCAACTAAATTCAAAATCAAAACCACTGTATTATTTGACTACACCACATTTCACAAGTGGAAAGGTAAGTTAAAACTGTGATAAATGTAAAGGCACTGCAAGAGAAGATTCCAAGTTTATTTTTAAACTGAGATTAAAGTTTTGCTGAACACAGTGAAAAAGAAAAAATTGTCCCCAATTGTCCAGTTTACCTCAGAATCATCCATGGCCTCCTTCAGTATTTGGGAATGGGCATTCACTGCTTGCACAGCTGACTCCTGAGCAGTGATAGCCTGAAGGGTTACACGAGCAGTTGTGTTGAGGGCTCCTTCTAGAGTTGCTGCAAGGGCTGGAAAAGAAGTTAAGTCAACTAAACAATAAAGAACTTTGTAACTAGTAAAATTACATGTTACAGCCTCTGTGTCTCTTTATATTATTTTCTATGACCTAAAAGAGCTGGTCAGTTTGGGAACTAAACAGCAACCTACAGAACAAGGTCACCAAAATGCTCTCCTCATTTAGAGCAGGGGTATTAAGGTACAAGTCTGCATTTAACAGCAAAACACTACCCAGCGGAAGACCTTTCCCATGGGTTTGCAGGGGCGTGCAGGTATATCCCATGTTCACTTGTCCTAATGGTTCTTAAGAGAAAACAAGTAAATTTTCCTATTTTCCTTGAACCTCGAAGTCCATTCCAACCTCAAAGTTTCCATTATTTTTCAATTCTCAGTTACTTCTGAGTGGGTGGAAGAAGCTTCACCACCGCTCCCCCTGCCAACTCAACACAAGGACAACAGCCAAGAGGTGTGTAAGCAGCTTAGGACTCTAAAGCCAATGCAATCCCACAGTTCTGTCCCGTGCACACACAGGAACAGTGACAGTGTGGACTTACCTGATACCTTCTCTTGCTCCTCTTTGTCTTGCTGGGCAAGCCGGGCTGCAACTTCTTCTGGTGGCCGTTCTTTCACAGCGTAGGAACCTGCGTGTTCTTTACCTATTCAGAAGCAAAAAAAGAGTCAAACTGTTTAAGTGGAGAGTCCAGATTAGCGTGCAGAGTTTATGTGTAGGGAAGTAATTTTAACAAAACTGATTTTTATAGTTGGTATCGCTTTGTAGATGTGACTTCTGCTCAAAGCCATGCTGAAACTACCTGAAGAATCTTTACATCCATAATTGCAAAGGCCATTCTCACAACTTAAAAACAACTGCACGGACACCTCACATGCATTTGGAGACTTTACATTGTCTAGTTACGAAATTACACAAGATTCAGAAGTAAAAGGCAAAGCTAGAAGTGAGAAACATTTATGGAGCCAAGCTTAAATTTCAAGTGAATCTCTGTTCTTGATTTTTTTCAGTTCTCCTCTGGCATGCTTCTGGAGCTCAACCAAAACAACGAAGGATGAGTGAGAAGGCTATGGTGAATCACAATTAAACTCTATTCCCTTGCCTATGGCCCCTTTAAGAGTGAGAATTGACTTGACTAATGCTCTCAAGACCAACAGCGATCTGAACTGAGGGGAGAGCCCAGAGCTCTCAGCCTCAAGCTGCAACAAAACCCATCAGGTCAACTCTGAATAATGCTGATGGTACTCTGCAGCATGTACTTACCCCTGGCATGCTTTCTAAGAAATGTGTGGATACCTAAAGGAATTAATATAATATAATCTCATCTGGAAGAGACCCAACATCTAGAGGCTGGTGTATCTTGTTGAGTTTAATAATAAACAGAGTTTCTTCACTTGGCCCTAGGCAGAGATGCTCTTCTGAACAGCAATCATAAAGCCACCAAGAGCAAAAGCAAACTGCAATGTGCAAGTTCAGTTCAGCATAAAGTCAGGCTTTGCTCTCATGTTCACACCTATACCTGTCCCAAGTAACAATCTCAGCTTCTCACTGTGTTAAAAATCTATTAACAGATGATGGAAGTTTTCTGCAAAAGGCACAGAAACTCACACCTTGAAACACTGACAAATACCAACACAGAAGCAAGAATGCATGCACGTGAAACTACAGGAATTGGGTGTTCTTCATTGTAGCCACATGATTTTTTTCACCTTCTTCAGTCTGTATCCCTGGAGCTGGCACGGACACGGCTACCCCTGTTGCAGAGATGATCTGTGCTGCAGCCTTGCCTGCTGTAAACACAGTTGCAGAACACACCAGTTAGTACAGCTGGGGCGATGGGCTCCATCTCCCAGAGAAGGACGGGTCAGAGCATCTTCGGCAAGGGGCCTGCCGAGCTGGTGAGGAGGGACTTAAACCAAAGCTGCTGGGAGAGGGGACCTCGGAAAAGGAAACCTCACTTCACAGAGACATCGTGGGATGGCTCCTGTGACTGGAACATCAGAATGGAAGGATGAAGGCTCTTTAGGAAGGCCTGGCATAGGAGATGAGGAACGTAATCACCCTCTCTGTCAATGACCACATGGAGCTCTGCCAGGGGATGGATGAGGAGCCAACCAAGAGTTTATGGGTCAGGATTAAAGGCAGGGCAGGCATAGGTGACATTACATTGGGGGTTTGCCAAAGGCTGCCTGAGCAGGATGACAGAGTAGATGATGCCCTGCATTGAGGGACCAGCATTGCTGAATAAGGGAAGAGCAAGTGACATCATCTCCCTGGACTTCTGAAAGCATCTGCCACTGTCCTGCATGACGTCCTGTCTCTAAACTGGAGAGACATGGAACAGATGGATGAACCACTCTGTGGAATAGGCACTGGCTGGATGGTCATACTCAAAGAGTTGTGGTCAGTGGCTCAATATCCAAGTGGACACCAGTGATAAGTGTGCTCCTCAAGGTCAGTGTTGGGACCAGGACTGTTTAACACCTTTGTCAGTGACCTGGGCAGTGGGATTGATGCAACCTCAACAGGTTTGCTGATGACATCCAGCTGAGCTGTGCAGTCACACACTGGAGGGAAGGAATGTTCATCCACAGGGACCTGGACAGGCTCAAGAGGTGGGACTGTGTGAGCCTCATAAAGTTCAACAAGACCAAACGCAACATCCTGCTCCTGGGTCGGGGCAATCCCAAGCACAAACACAGGCTGGGGGGAGAACAGATCAAGAACAGCCCCCAGGAGAAGGACTTCGGGGTGCTGGTGGAAGAGAAGCTCAACATGACCCAGTCATGTGCACAGGCAGCCCAGAAACAACCTGTGTCCTGGCTGCATCCCCGGCAGGGAGGGCAGCAGGTCAGGGGAGGTGATTCTGCCCCTCTACTCTGCTCTGGTGAGGCCCCACCTGCAGTGCTGCATCCACCTCTGGGCCCCCAACATCAGAAGGGCATGGACCTGTTGGAGCAAGCCCAGAGGAGGTCATGAAGATGGCCAGAGGGCTGGAGCACCTCTGCTATGGAGTCAGGCTGGGAGAGCTGGGCGTGTTCAGCCTGGAGAGGAGAATGCTTCAGGGAGACCTTCTAATACCTTCCAGTACCTACACAGGGTTACATGAGAACTGGACATGGTCTTTTGACAAGGGCATGGATTGACAGGACAAGGGGGAAGGGCTTCACACTGACAGAGGGCAGAGTTAGATTAGATGTTAGGAAGAAATTCTTTATTGTGAGGGTGGTGAGCCAGGCTGCCCAGAGGAGCTGTGGCTGCCCCATCCCTCAAAGTGCTCAAGGCCAGGTTGTATGGGCCTTTTGGGTCTAGTGGAAAGTGTCCTTGCTCCTGGCAGGAGGTTGAAATTAGATGATTGTCAAGCTCCCTTCCAAACCATTCCATGGTAAGTGCTATAATGTAATAACAGGGATATAAGACTTAATTTTTTGCTCTGTAGAAACATATTAATTGGATATGGATGTTATTATTTCCAGAAGAAGATGATTTCCTGGATAAACAGCAACAAGATATTAGTTACACATACACAGAGCCATTAGCAATAAGCGTAAAAAGACATGACAACTGCTCCTCTCTAAACGAGTTCCATTTGATCTGGCTTTACAGTAGCCCAGTAATTATCCAAAATTAAGTGTCTTGTGCTTGCAAGAGCCTCAGAGTCCAGCACCTGAAGTTCTCTTCCTGCCGAGTCTCATATCTAAACTATGCAGATTAGTAATGATTTATCTTAGATTCCAAATATCCTACAAAGTAAATACCTTTCCCAAAAAAACTGAGAAAAAAAAAAAAAGCTAAAGCCATTTTAGGCAAGTATTATGACTTGGAAAGAAAAAAACATTAATTCTAAGAAATTACAACATTTACCTTCAACCATTCAAAGGACAATTTTAATCTACTCTAACATATATGATACAAGAAATTATTAGGTCATTTGCTTCTTTATACATAACATTCTATAAATTTACCTCCTTTTTCCTCTGTAGGACCAGTAGCTTCTGGTTTGCCTGTCTGGGATTTGGGAACAGGCTGCTTAGACTCTTTCATCACTTCTGCTACAGATGAGATCTTCAGTGGACCTTGATGGATCTTGGAAAGTCGAACACAAGAAATATCATCAGTTTTTCAAACAGCTTGGATTTCACCAATTCCAGTACAACGGAAAAGAACCTTTCCATATCCAGGTGTCTGTACCATAAATCTGAGCTTCAAAGTACACGTGAAAACAGCAGCAAGGCCATCTAATTTCTTGACTTGACTTTTAATACAGAAGGAATTTTTACAATTTTCACCTCTCCAAAAATGTAGGTAGAGTTGTGGTGGTTTTTGCTATAAACAAATATTTATTAACTTATGCATAAAAAGCAGATAATTTCATGCCTCAAATATTCCAAACACTTCTGAGTGCACTGAATGCAGAAACCCTAAGTCTGGCTTCACTGATTTCCTTTTAGAAGTCTTCAGATGCAGATGATTGGGGCAGATACCACTCAAACACAGGTATTGTACCTTTTTATGATATTAATCCCTTAATATCCATTCTGGAAAGTCACAAGGTAAAAATAAAAACATCTGGATTAGAGCCATGACTGGGTTATCAGTGATAACTCTGCTGATAAATCTGGTTTGCAAAATTCCCTAGTGCCTGGGAGGCACCAAGAGCTTGGATGATCACATGACGTGTAGCTAAAACAAGAAGAGAGAAAATTTCATTGACTGATATTCCCCCACTCATTAAGAACAGCTTTCTTAAAATCCAATAAAAAATATTTTGGGTTTCCTGAAGGCCAAAAGGCTTCTGAAAGCTCAGAAAAACCATGGCCAGAGCAGATTTTCAGTATTCTTGATAACTGGGAAGTGTTTCCCTTCACATGCAGAGAAACTTCCAGGTTCAGTTTCCAGAGTTGTGCCAAAGGCCATATCAGATTTTCCTTTCTGCAGGATCGTGCCACTAAGATTTCCAAGTATGATGCTTAGAACCTGGCTCTGTACCATTCAAATCTTTACTCATTCGAGAATATTTTCAGTCCTCTTTAAAATAAGTTCATTTAGAGTAAGTTTTGTAATCCTACTACACCACTGACTATACTAAGCCTCTAGTAAAGCAGTTAAATTCCAGCCTGTCACTTGCCTCTCTCTCTTCCCAGTTTATTTCTGAGTATAAGCAGAGCAGCTCTTCAGGTGGGATTCTATTAGATTATTTTACTGTAAATAAAAATAAGTTTTACAACCCACAGACCACAATCATAAGATGATAATGGAAAACATACAAACATCACTTATGCAGCACGAAGTAGTAACTGAGTTCATAATTCTTAAACCTTCTCAATTTAAGAAATCTTAATTCTTAACCTTTTTTAATTCTTAGCACACAGCAAAATTAATCAGAATTTGAAACCTAAGGCCAGACACTGTCTTTATAGAACAGAAAAATGAATGTGTGGGGGTGAATGGGAAACACTTACTGGTTTCTTTGGCATTGGTGTGCTGGAAGGTGCAGGGCCAAGTGCCATCTCAAAGAGTTTGTCAGAGTAGGGAATGGCCTTCTCCACGCTCTCCCGGAATTGTTTGTCATAGCTGGCATACAGGACGGTTCCACCTATCCCTCCACCCACAAACAGGAGACCTGCACCAATGACTTTGCCTACAGAAACGCTGAGGAGGAAAGAAGAGTGAAAGGGATGTAATTATATGCCAAACATCAAACAGTTTGTGAGTCTTCAGCTTACAGCTGGGGACCACCACTCTGTTCCAGGAACTGCCAACAAACCCAGCACCTGCTCTAAATCACCTTCACCCTGGTACAATACTGGTTAGTGACTAACCCAAAGGTAAGATGGCAGCCCACAACTTCCCTGACAAATATTGATCATCTTCATTTTCTTCATCTAAGTCTGACTGAACCAAACAAGGAACACACAAACCCATGAGAATAAGTTACCTCACACAAAAATCCCACTGCCAGGAGTCTGCTCTCATGTGAAACCAAGGAGCAGATTCCCTCTTGGTCAATACACCAGCAGAACCAGTTCCACCCCCCAAACGCTGCTACGTACCCGGACTCTCCGGAGTGGGTGGCGTATCCGCGGTACAGCCGCGATGGACGGAGTGAGGCTCTCACACACCGGCTGTTCTGCAGGGGGAGGAGGCAGGGGTCAGCAGTGAGCACAGTGAAGCATCTCCCCCCTCACCAGCAGTACTGGGCTGGTTTGCTCCATTGCCACATCTTGAATGTCTGTAGGAAAGCTGTGACCGGCACTAGAACAGCGACTTTGGACCTTTTTCCCTAAACATATGGAGAGCTTTCCCATGCACAGCTTCTAGGATCAGGGCTTTTCAAGCAGTCATTAGGAACTTTGAAAAATGAGAAGGAACAAACCCCTACCCAGCTTATTTCTCCATTTACTTTTATGTTCCCTACCTCTGGTCTGGGTTAGTTCAGATGCACTTCAATCTCGTGCACCAGAACGGCTCAGTGTGAGCAGGGCAGAACACAACAGCAGCTGTTTAAATGCTTAAAACTATTTTTAATTCTGAAGATATACAAGCAATTCTCCCTGAGCTTCCAAACCAAGACCTCTTCCTTAAAAGAATTAATAACATGTATACTTTACAGACAGACATCAGATTATAATATAAATTAAATTAGTATATGAAGAGTGATACTTTATTATATTCTACTTAACAAAATCCACAGTAGCAAGATTTTTATCTTCTCTGAAGGACTGGTTAAGCTACTCTAAGCCTATAGAAGAAAACACACTGTTGCCCTCAGAGGTTTTTTCCCCACGTGGGAATTACTAACAGGGAAATACAGGACTCATGACAAATCGAAGTACAAGGCACAAAAAGAACTCTTCCCACAGTTGAGGTATTTTGCCCTACTGGGAATTTTTTCTTTAAAAAAGAAAAAACTGAGAGATGCTTCACCACAACATAACCCCAGAAGACCAGTTTCTCTATTTCCTTTTGCACATGGCAATAACATGTACAACTTCTGTGGTTTAGGTCCCATCCTTGTCTAACAACATAGACAGGAAAAGGCAGGAACACTGCATTCTTATTCTTTCCACAAAGGCAGCCAAAATATTTTTAATTAGTAGCAGGAGCACATGTACAGCAAGAGGAAGCGTGCTCTTCTTACCCCTGAGACCTTCAGGAGCCCTCACTGTGCTCCCTGGTTGGTTTTCTGGATTGTGATGGATAGAACGGGCAACAAAGTAATAAATATATTCTGTAATGTTTTTGATTATCTGACTTGACTGCCCCAGGAGCACTTACTGAGGCTTCACCGGTCCTTTCAAGGGGAATTTCACTAACAAAAGCCTCGCAAATCATTTTGTTTTCAACTTTTGAACATGCTCCTGACTCTCAGTATGTCCCAATTACACTGCAAAGCTCAGGAGGAGCAAAATAATACAGCATTATGCATATAGCTCAATCCAATAAAATGAGAAGGGAAAACACCCCCGATATTCTATTCATCAGTTCAGACTAAGCTTCCAGTCCCTTCCAACACTTTAGGATTAGGCTACTTTGCCTAGTGCTCCCCTGGAAACAAGCCATCACTTCTGAGCTCCTGGCCAAGCTTTCTGGAGGTTATCTCACCCTGCACCACTGTCACTCCCACACCCTTGCTCGGGCCGGACTTGCCTTCTGGGCCAGCTCACCCCTGTCCCTGTTGGCTAAAACCCCTACTCACACCTAGTGATGGCAAACAACACCAGACCCATTTAGCTCTACACCTTCAGCAAACACATCAGCTCCTGCCCTTGGAGGCACCAAGGCAGAGGAGAACACCTTCTTCTCGGAGCTCAGCATTTATGCTTTATACACCAGGAGGGGGTTTTTGGAGGGATTATTGATTTTAGTCCAGATGCCCTTTGGACCACACGATCTTTCGAGATCTCTTCCAAGCTGGACTGTTCCACAATTAGCCAAATCCTCACTTCTATTTATTTTTCATCAAGATGAGAGGAATCAAAATTTCCAGGAGTTTGTAAATTTTTAGACCCCTGTTATTTATGTGTAATAATGCCTCAAAGAATTTGGGAGAAATACATCACACGTGCTTTGCTGTGCCCTGCAAAAGGCAGAAATAAACCAATTTCTGTCATGCAGAAGACAGAAAATTCTTTGGATGAGGCAGCACAGACACAGCAAGGGCACTGCAGGGCAGCTGTTTCTACTTCTTCCTCCTCCTCCAGCAATTCTACATAATATTGGTTTCACTCAACTTCTTAAATGCTTATTATTTTACATTCATTATCTACTATTTAATCACCACTAGAATCACTCTGCAGGGCACATCACACCTTCACTCTGGTTAATATTATGAGCCCCAGTGATGTAAGGACACTTAGGGATATCCATGTGAGCTTGCCCTGGCACAGTGCTCAGGGCAGGTGAAGCACAGCAGAACATCATTAAACAAATAAAATCTGCCTTGCAGGTTTATATTTCATGTGTAACTTTAAATGACCAAGGACAGGACACACCATCCTCTGTTCCTTCAGTCCTTGTTCAACCTCCCTGAGGCACAAGGCTCGAGCACCCTGATCCAGAATTTCTGCAATATGGAATTCATGCACTTAAACAGAAAGAGCAAACCAGAAACTTTAGAGAAGTTTTTCTTCATTAAGACAGAGGTCGATACAACAAGGACATCTGACCACAGAACTCTAACTGATTTCTCATCACTCAAGACTTCTGCCAAATATCACACACTTTTACTAAAAGCCCCGTTTCTTTTCAAAGAAAACTACAAAAACTTCAAGTAAGAGAAAAGTCTCTCTGCAGCACTCCACATGTAGCAGAAAACATTTTTGAAATTGAAATGATGAAGAACCCCTTCTCTCCAAGCCACAACTTCAATTTACTTGCTACAAGTTAGTAATGTTCCACGCAGAGAGCCCACAGTAGAAAAGAATGAATAAAGTTTTCCCAGTCTCCACCACAAGCTCTCTGGTAGAGATAACAAACTTCACAGAGTGTTGTGGCATCTCTGTGCTTGCACAGTTCTTAGGGATAAATTCTTCCCTGTGAGGGTGGTGAGGCACTGGCACAGGTTGCCCAGAGAAGCTGTGCATGTCCCTAGAAGCATTCAAGTCCAGCTTGGACAGGGCCTGGAGCAACCTGGTCTAGTGTAAGGTGTCCCCGCCCATGGCAGGGGGTTTGGAATGCGATAGTCTTAAGGTCCTTTCCATTCCAAACCACTCTGTGACTCTTCCACCAAATATTTATAGCCCTATGACCAACTTCCAGCTGCGAAGCACCACCCTGGCGGTTCCGGAGCTGTACAGTCATTCCAGACACGTTCTGCTAAAGGCCAAACACATGCAAATAGCCTCAAGTGATAAATATCTGCCAAACCCTGGTTTCCATCTTCTCAACTTCCAGATGAAACTTTCCACAGCCCGGCAAAACCAGAGCCTTTTTTCAGTGGGCATCAGGTGACCCAAGGACTCCCCAGCCTTATTGAGCAGCAGAGGAAATGCAGCTGCTGCAGTGGGAAACGCCGGAGCTTTAGAGGGGAGAATGTGCAGCTTCTCCTTTGCTAAACCGTGTGAACAGAGGGTAATGAACACTGGGATGGAGAGCAGGATATAAAAGTGATCTAATCAGGTTATATTTTATCAGTTAAGAAGGCAGCTGAAATACAAGTTGGGGCCTCGGTAGGGGAGTCACCCTCACCTATAAACCCCCGTGGCGTCCTAAAGTTGGCCTACTGCTTTAAAAAGGCTCCACAGCACATCATCATCCTTATCTCTGCCGATAAGGAGAGGCAAAAGTCCAGGACACACAACACGAGTCCCACGGGCACTTCTGCCCCCGGCATCGCGCGCTGTGTCCTCCTCGTGTCCCACTGTGCGGACAGAAGGATCCCCTTGAACATGAGCGCTGACATCACTCGTGTTCCCATGCTACACACCAGGACCCG
>VZTI01001287.1:199777-333437 GCA_013397865.1 Struthidea cinerea
ATGGAGGAGCTTCAATAGATATATATTAATATATATGTAATTATTATATATTTTATTTATATACCGTATATATTTTATTTATATACCTTATATATTTTATTTATATACTTTATGTATTTTTATATATAGTGTATTTTATATAAAAATATANAAATCACATCAATAAATATATTTAAGAATATATTTTAATATATTTTTATATTATTATGTTGCACATCATATAATATGTCATATTATAGCCTATAAATTTATGTCTCATATATACATTACCCATAATCCATTAATATAGCATCATGTGTATTAATTTTATATTATTTTTACATAGCCTATACTTTATATAATAATTTGTATTATTATATATAATATGTATGTAGTGTACATATTGAAACTCCCCCATATATATATGAATATCATAGACTCATAGAACATTTAGGTTGGAAAAGACTTCTAAGATCCTCAAGTCCAACCCTTAATCCAGCACTGCCAAGGCCACCACTAAACCATGTCCCCAAGTGCCACATCTGCACAGGTCTTACATCCCTCCAGGGGTGGTGACTCCACCACTGCCCTGGGCAGCCTGTGCCAGTGCCTGACAACCCCTGCCATGGAGAAAGTTTTCCCTAGAGTCAATGTAAACCTGCCCTGGCAAAACTTGGGGCCATTTTATCTCGTCCTGTTGTTTGTTTCTTGGGAGAAGAGACTGACCCCAACCCCTATATATATATATATAAAATACATACATATATATGTACGCATACACACACGTATAACATATAAACCTCAGTCTGACACACTTGGGCACCTTTACACTCTGCAATGGATCTGTGTTAGCCCCAAGCCTCCCACTTCCATCACCATTAATGCTTGAAGCAGGAGGTAAATTCGGATATTCTTTGCTGCCATATTTTACAATTAGTCTTGTCACCACTACTGTTTCTCTTGCTGCTGTTGGGTATTGGACTAGAAGATTTATGAGGCCCCTTCTGATTCAAACTATTTTGTGATTAATATTCTAAAAGTAATTTCTGAATCCAAATAACAGCTGAATGTTGGCTTCTGAGTGTTTGACTGCTTTTAGTAGATTAAATAAAAAGGTGCTCTGTGTGGAATTATAACTTTGAGCTGAATTTTGACAAGTCCAGCCCTGAAGTTGATATTCTACACACATTAGGTGCTGTGCTGTAATATTAGAGGAGTCTTCATTACCCTTCAAATAAGGCACAGCCCTTCTAATCTCTCTATGTGTGATAAAGGCAATGATTACTTTTAGAAAAAGGTGTTTCATTTCTGTTCTGTTTTCTTCCCTGTTTTGGGGTGGGTTTGGTTTTTTTTAGTGTCACACCTCTACTTCCAAGTTTACTCCAGCAGCCAGCAAGGACCCTCACCTACTGCAGCTTACGGAAGGGGAAGAGGAAAAGTGTGAAATCTGTGGTCAAAAGGTTCCTCCGGCTGCACAATGGCCTCTGGGTTAGGAGAAAGGTGAGATTTTTTGGATAATGAGAGCCTATTCTTTATAGTCAGTGTAAAGTGTAATTGGTTTCCTTCCCTTGAAGCACAGTGGCTGGTAGGAAACGAAGAAAAGCTCTGTAGAGAGGCTCCCATTTTCCTGAAAGTGGGGGATTTATCCAGGTTTGCTGAGCAGTGTGGCTGTTTGTGTATTTGCAGTGACCTGCTAAAAAGTGGGTGGTTTTTGTGTGTGTGTTTTCTCCTGACAGTCTGGTTATAAGAAGAAACTCTGGAAGAAGTCGGCTGCCCAGAAGAAGCGTTTGAGGGAGTTTGTGTTGTGCACGAGGACACAGTGTAAACTCCTGGATAAAATGACCACTTCCTTCTGGAAAAGGAGGAACTGGTACATTGATGATCCCTACCAGAAGTACCACGACCGCACAAATCTTCGTGTGTAGAAATCTTGGTTTTGCACGTCTCTAGGACGGGGGGGGAGTGGTCATGGTCTGAATTTTGGAACATAAATCTGTCATGCCTGTACGTTTTTAAATAAACATGTGCATAACATCTGAGCAGAATTATGGGAATCAACACCCAAAATAAAGGAATACTCAAGATTGTCTTCATCTGCAGTTTGTGTTTTACTTAGCAGAGGTCAGGCTGTTCACCTACACATTCTGATGTCTGGTGGTTTCCTGTGATTGTCTAACATGGAGGAATAGAGTCTAAACGGCACTAAAAGTGAGTAATTCAGCATACTTTACCTTATTTTTTTAAAAGAAATATGCTTAAATAACCCCAGGACCTATTTTGCTGTATCCATACTTATTGGTGGCTCACTGAATGGAGTCTTCTAGGGAAGAGGAGAAAGGAGAGCAGGGTCCATCTCAGCATTGTTGCCTGTCATAATAACACACTGTTGCCTTGTGTCCATGCTAGAAAGCATATGGGGAAAAAAAAACCCAAAACCAATTTCATGGCTACATGCAGTGTTTATAATTGATTTTAAAATGTATTGGCCACTAACTTTCACTGCAGGAGTCACATTTTGTGTCCTCTGTTGGCTTTTGAGTAGTAGAATATATTCCTTAGGTCCTGCACAACATCCTCAAGCAGACAAGTCGCAGTAATTTCTTGTTTCTTTTTTCTTTGAGACTTAACTACGCCTCACACTGCACATTCCTGGTCACACACAAATGGAACAAATCCAAGGGTTTATCATGGAGTCTGTTTGGAGTGTGCAGAGCAACTTGACCCTGGTTTTGCTAGGGGTTGGATCAGATGTTTTCTCTACAAAGCTGATACTCGAGCAAGTGTATGAAAGCAGTGTCTTAAAGCGTTCCCTGATAACCCATTTTTGAGCAGACAGTCCCTAGGTATCAGCCCCAGAGCTGCCTGTACAGCAGAGGTGGTTTGCTGTACAAGGCTGTAGCATTGCAATGAATTCACTAGTTACTCAGAGTGTTCAGTAGCTGTATTTTGTTCTTTTTCCAGTTCATGATACAGAAAGTTCTGAAGGACATGCAGCACTTAGTGAATACATCTATATACAATCAGCCAGAATTCAGATAAAAATAATACAGCGATCAAAGTGATTATTCTGGCCTGCCAGATACATTGAACAGACTAAAGATGTTTGTTTTTGTTTTGTTTTGTTTTTTTAATAAAGAAAAGATTAAGACTTTATTCAAGATGTATATCAAGCAGTATAACAAAACCAGCAAAACATCAACCTTTGGAATACTGTTGTAATGGCTGTCCTTGTGAGGCATCAAGTGTACCATTGTATCACAGACCTTTTCTACCCATCACAGGAAAGAAATCACACCAAGTGCACAATTATGAGCCTTAAATAGTTTGTCTAAATGCAAATCCCAACGTGTTCTCTGCTAGTTCAAATATGGTGCTGGATGCAAAACAGGTACCTGAAACTAACAGCATAAAGGAGACTGTGGGTAAGGAGCACAAGGGTTCATCACGACACGAGGACTCGCCAGCAGCCAGAGGCAGCAGGTTGTTTACAGGAGCATCGTCTCTCTCCAAGCAGCTTTCTCCCTCCTAGCAGGAATAAACTGCCCGATTCTCTTTCCTTCTATGCTGGGTTTGCACTGCCACAATTTAGGTTAATGATTCATTCCAGGGTGACAGGGACACAGTGAAGTCTGTCTCATGTTGGATGTGATCCTGATTCAGCAGTTGGCGACCGCTGGAGCTTGCGCTGATGCTGACCCCTACGGCAGGAGAGGAGGCACAGAGGGCTGCACTGGGCTGCTCCAAGCTTATTCTCTTCATAACTGAGTGAGTTTATGGTAAACTGGGGAGGTAATTCACAGGCCTGTTTACCACAGACCATCTCCAGCTGCAGTTTCCTTCCCCTCAGCCTCGATTTTACATGCTTAAAATAATGCACATTTCACTGGAGCTTTGAGCTGGGTAAAGGCTGTTTCCTAGGGCTGGCCTGTTCCCATCAGGGTCCCATTCTCCTGTCCTCTCTGAGATGTGAGGAGGTGCCTGCCTGCCCTACTGGACTGATGGTAGGGGCCAGCTGCCTGAAAGGCCCCAAAACTGGGCTTTGTTAACTAAGCCAGATCTGCTGCTATTTGAAACCATCAGCTGAAAGATTGCTTGATTTTAGGAGGGGGCATCTGGAAGTGCTCAGCCAGCCTGCACACTCAGAGCTGCAACCGGAAGGGAGCTGAGAACTGCTCCTTCCCAACACACACCTAGAAAACATCCATCCATCCATCCATCCATCCATCCATCCATCCATCCATCCATCCATCCATCCATCCATCCATCCATCCATCCCTCCTCTCCTGTCCCAGGTCCTGCACACCCTGGTTTGCCAGGAGGGGTGAACAGCAGCGCAGGAGGGCGACTCACCGAACCGGGCTCACTCCTTGGCAGAGGCTCCAGAGAAAAGTGGAACAAAAGACTTCACAGGTGGTGCTTATCCCGAATGAACACACGTAGCCTTAACACTGAACTGACAGACTTTGGGCAGCCCCTGTAAACAACCTGAGCGAGGAAGGTGAGGAATCAAAGCGAGTGGCCGTTCTCGTCTGTACAGAACACTGGAGCACAAGGAGCACAAGTGCACGTGGTCAGGCATTCATGTCTGCCTATCTATACACAAATATACAGCTCCACTGATAAATTAATACATTTTTTTTTCCAGAGATATGAAAAGGTTTATTTTTTCTCATTTATACAGTGAATGTTTTGAGAGATATAAGGCAACTCCCTTGTCAACATTTCACCTCAGCACTTAAGAAATGCTAAACAGTCAAGTTTACAGTAAAACAGCAGATTAGACGCACATTAAATAGTTTTAGTCAGAATCAATAGTACAGCGTGTCTGAGATTAGAACTTGTCAGCTGTTATGCAGCTCTATGTTATTTGGGTTATTTGGCATAATTGAGTGCAAACTTGTCAGCTTCTTTTTTATCTTACAGCAGCCCATTGCATAGCAGGGAAACATGGCTTGCTTGCAACAGGATTTTATTTTCTGCTAACAGTGCAGGCAGTTTTCTATTTCTTTTTTATATTAGCCAAAAGAAATAAAATAAACTCTAAAGCTGCTTAGAAGTAAAATACATAAGCTTAGCTTCTCAAAGCTTTTGCTGAGCATCTTCCAGGGACCAACTCTTCTGTAACTGCTCTTTAGACAGGTTTGTTTGGGGCTTTTTTTTTAATTTACTTTCTGAAGACTTTTTCAAAATTTGCAAAATATGACTGAATCGGCACATGTAAAGGAAATAAAACTCTCAGGTAATGAGGCCAAATACCGTGGCAGACACAGGAAATACCTGCTTGCTTTTTCCATTTCCTAGCCAGGTCAGATAAACATTTCTGTGTGCGCCGTAATTTATTTATTCCTTCCCCACACATGTAGGAAGCTGTGGGGGTGACCTTGGGGATCCACCAGATGGGCAGCTGGGATATGGATGCACCCCCGGCAGAGAAATGGTTTCAAAGGCCACTTCAGAATTATCTCCAAGCCTATCACACTCCAGCTGGCTGTTGGCACCCTGGGCTGCTGCACCTGCACCAGATGAACGGTGACCACCATCGAGCCCCCGTGCTGATCCATTGGTGATGGCACATCCTACATAATGCTAAATGCTTTTCTAGTCTATGTGACAGGTCCAAGAGCAAACACAAAGGGTCACGTAATTAATTTATGTGTGAATCTCACATGCTCAACACTTACAAGAGACACCAACTTGAAGCACAAATACACAAACCCTACCGTGTCTTCCTCTTCTTTTATATTTCTCATTTATATATGGATACAAATACACCACTCCATCTGGTTCTTGTGTTTCTAACCAAACTCCATGCTACAGGAGAAACTCCAGGCTTCAAAAAGCAGCTCAGACCCAGCACCCTCCTCTGCTCATGCAAGCAGAACAGCAGACCCTCAGCAGGAGAGCAGAGTGCTGGGACTGGCACTCATGCAGCAGAGAATAAAGGCGTGTTTTCCCCTGGAAATACATCACTAAAGCGATTCTAACTTCTGTTGCTGCAGCTTGCTCAAGTCTGGCTTGCTCACACTTTAAAACTTGCAGTAGAACATTGGCCACAAATGGTGGGATTTAGTTCTTCTACCCGTCATTTTTCACAAAATACTCTCCTGGCTCAGGCTGATCAAAATTAGGACTCCCCCTTCATTACATGATTGAAACCATTTCTTTTCTCTTGCACGTCTCTTCCTCATCCTCTGTAAGTGGTTCTGTCTCTGTGGGTTTAGCACAATGATTTTTTCAGAATATGTGATCTACTTGCAGAAAGAGAAATGCAGTTGCACTCAGCTTTCTTTAACAAATCTTGGACATTTTGTACAGTCAAGTACTTTGACATTTGTTACATCATTCACAGTCTTGAGGAGGAAGGGAGGAAAGAGAATTCCATGGGTTCTGCAAATCCACTTCATCAATGATAAAGCCATAAATAAATACACTGTCAATGTAGCATCATGAGTAACTGATTATTGTTGTTTCCGCTGGGCATTCACAGAGCAAGAGCTATGCAGACACAAATGAAACTGTAAATGTACAGTGTGGGTGGGTGCACACTCTGCAAACCAAACCAGGACCCCTCACCTGCAGGTGCCTGCCAGACTGTCCAACCCACGTCAGGGACAAACGGCAGCAGCCACAGAAGGATGTAGAGAGAGGAAGGAGGGAGAAAGGCCATGTCTGCAGTGCTGTACATCAAAGCACATCCATCCCACTGCTGTTTCCTATGTTTTGAACAAGTAGCTCTTTAAGGCAGAAGAGAGACATTCTGTGGATCTTGGTGCTATTGGCTCATTGCACTCACATTGTTTCAGTGGCAGAGGACGAGGTACTTTTCTTCCTGAAGCGAGGTCTAAGGGTCCTAGGCGGTGCCTGCAGAAAAGCAAGACAAAACTTCAGTGGTCTAACAGGAAACAACTCTTTTTTCCTTACAACTCACCCATCTTTGTGGGACCTCTGTGACAAGGGTCCCATTCCAGGCATGAAGTAACGGAGAAGCAGATTTTGGCCCTAAAAATCATTAATGAATGTCCAGCTGAAGACTAATGTCTTAAAGAAACCTGTTGCATACCCAGGTTACACCAACACCTTCCCCTCTGGTGCTTGGTTAGAGGTGTGGCTAAAGATTGCTAATAACACAACAATTGAAAGAGACAGGACAAACTGGTGCCATTTACAGCAGCTCATGGATCAAGAGATCAAACTGGCAGCAGGGAGCCAGCTCTGGTGTCTCCCAGGCCATCCTGCACTGTCCAACCCATCCACAGCTCCTCAGAGGGTACAGCTCATGGCATTACAAAGCTGAAGGGGTCCCCAAGGTGAAACACACTGGGTCTGTAATTCCCATGAGGAAGAATTCTTAAAAATCAACCTCTTCCTTGGAAAAGAGGCCAGACACAATCCGTTGAAATTATTTTAGAAACTAGCTATTGGAATTCTGCCTTGTAGTCAGCTGATGCAGAGCTTTTACAAGGAGCCCTGAATGCCCAGAAGGAGGCAGACCAACTCCATGAATTTGGTTTCCTGTGGCTAACCCTGTTCTCCAGATTCAGGCAGACAACAGTTAGGCTAGCAAACAAGTGAAAGAAAAAGCCCTTTTCTGCAGTGCCTGCTTCTCTCAGAAGCGTGGCTTTGTGCCTTGTGCGCTTCACAGCAAGAATCGGTTATCAGATATTGTAACAGAGCATGGCTTCTCAGTGTGGAGCCCTGTCACAGCATCAGGTAACACTGCAAGGTGTGGTAGGCTCTTCTACTCCATTCACCTAAATACCCAAAGCCTTGTTTTCTTTAACAGCATCAACCTATTCACCTGTAAGGGCCTGACAGGACCAAAGTGAGGGCTTTGTCATTTCTGTTTTATAGGACTTTCAAACACAAGACCATGCCACGTTTCTGCATTCCCGTGATGCAGCAAGGTATAAATATTCATATAGGCAAGGGTGAGGTTTTGTTTAGACCCCACCTAAATCTCCATTTTTTTCTAGCTTGACTGTAAACCAAAGTAGTTTCTCAATGAGATGGAACTAATCCAACACTTCACCCCATCTTCCAAGCCTGAAATCTCTACCCCAGGTCCCCACAGTGAATCCCCAACAGCACAACAGGTCTGGATGGGATGGCTGTGCCCACAAAGGCACAGCTGGAGCAGAGCTGAGGAGCAAAGCAATAACGGATCCCACACCACACCTAACTCCATAGCTGCTGGCTTGCAGTAGCTATCTGTAAACCAGGAGCCCAGGGACACAGCCAGACAACTAGAGCAGTACCTCCTGCAGCGTGGGAGAAGGCTGCTCTTTGGGAAGCCATGTGGCTCTTAAAGCAAAGCTGTCATTACCTGCACAGCAAAGACTCTTAAATGGGGAATGAACAGCCCTTTGGGAGGCCACTGGACAGCTCTGGGAGTAGCCAGAGAGGCTGCACCTTTCCACAGCTAGAACAGAGCAGCCCAGACTTTGGTGAAAGCCCCCACAGGTAGGCCAACCCAGCAGGAGGGATTGCACCTGCTGACCAAACCACACCGCTCTACTCCCTCACCCTGAGCCAAGGGAAGGAGGGAACAAACCAGCTTCCCACAGGTGGAGATCTCAGCTGCTGGCTGTGGCTCCATCCACCCTGCCCAGATCTGCAAGGAGTCTTTGCCTACAGCATCTCCTACAGAGGTTTTATTTCCTCCATAACAAAATGTTGCTAAATTTGCTTTTGGCAAACCACAGAGTGAAATCTGCATTTCCTTTAGTTCTTTTGTTTACATGAAGCAACTTAAAGTGTATTTAGCGAGTTTAGACCAAAGAGAGGTGTTTGTTCAATTGAAGATTCCAGTTGAAGGTTCAAGGAATGTCATAGAAGGAGCAGCCTTGACATATGGAAGTACCTCAAGGGGTTGATCCTTCTTTTTGGGCCTTTTGTTCATGGATGCACAATCATTGTCTTCATCATCTGAGAACACTGAGCCTTTTGTTTCACAGTTTGTCTCAGGTGGCTTCTCATACCTATTGTCCACACTTATTTCACCTATTTAACACAGCCATTTACAGCCTAAATGTGAAGACACAGGATGAAGAAATCAGTGATGGTTTGATTCACACAAATCAGTCACCTCACTGCAAAGCCATGCATCTTCCAGGGATTAATAGACACAAGGGTCACACACATCACACACTAATAATAGCAGCTGTGGGGTTAGAAATCAAAAGGCTCCTCTTTACAAAGCCATTATTAAGTCTGTTTTGATTGTTTTACACAGAATTGAGACTCAATTCACAGCCTCTGATGTTTGGGAGGTTGACACTAGAAAGAGATTGTTTGTTTGTTTGTTTGCTCAGGGATAAATAAAATAACTGATTTCTTTAGTTGCTGGTTCCGCCCATAGCTCCTGCATCTACTGCTTCCTCTAGAAGGCTCCAAATGGGTGTTGAAGCCCTCTGGTGAGCACAGAGAGACCTGCCTGGGACGCAGAAATGGGAAACACAGCAGCACTAACAGACTTGAAGCTGAGAGCGTGCAAGGCAAGCACTCAGTCTGAGATCCACTGAAGGTCACAAAAAGCTTCACGAGGCATTGAATGGACCCTCAGCAAGTGCGTGTGTTGCTGGAAGATCAGTGCAGGGAAAAGTCTCTTGTGTCACTCTGGAGTAACTGTGGTGGAGCATTAGCTCTGCTGATGGATCTGAAGGCAGTTTATTGCCCCATAACTACAGACCACAAACACTTTCTTGGTGGTTCTTATCCTTGTAACTTACAGCACAGTCTTTTTGGGACTGGCCATGTTACACAACACAATCTATTTGATGCCTAAATACAGACAGTAAATGAGACAGTGTTTTTAATGACCAAAGCAAGAGGAACAGAAGAGGAAACTCAACATAACCAAGCTTCCTGCATGTCCACAGTTTCTTACCAGCAGGGCTGGAGGTTTCTCTGTTTAACTGAGAAGGTTTTTTTGATTCTGAAACATGTCAGGAGTGGAAGCATTTGCTGTTTAGGTGCCATGAATGAGAATTACTGGGTCTATACTTTAATTGTTGCATGAACATACATAGAAATAATGCTCTGTGCTTCTTGTCCCAGCCTGACTGTAAGAGTCTGCTGGACCAAAGACTAAACCCTAAAGACTGAAACCAAAGAGGATTCTTAAACATTTAATACTTACTGATCCATTTTGATTCTTAAAGCCCAAAAGAACCAAATTCTTCGACAGCTCAGCTGGGTAACAGACAGAGGGGAAATTATTTGGCTACAGCAACACGAGTCATGAGTAGGTCATTGGGGCTCTCTCCAGTGCCAAATTAAAGTCAGCAGCTAATCGCTCCCAGCCCACAGGATGCAGCTGCTGCTCAAGACAGCAGCCTATGCACACCATCCTCTGCCCACTGACCCCGTGTTTATACCCCTTTATCACCATTCACATGGGCAGGCTGGAAGACACCACTGCAGGTTTTCAGGAAGAGCTGGAAGTTGACTTCTTCCCCAGCTATACTACAGGTGTTGATAGTCACGTTGCAGAGAGGTCTGGGATAATGCTGAAATGTTTTTCTTCTATGTAGGACTGTAGTGTGAAAACTGCACTGTGGGGAGAATTAAATGTTCTCTAGACCACATGGCAGAACAGTACAGGAATGTTTTGGTTTGCTATTTTATCCCTCCACTTGGGAAGTGAGCTATCCAGGAGCAACCTAGCTTAGACCCTCTTGGATGTGGAAGCTGTTCTTTGCTGCCTCCCTAAGCCAAATCAAAATTTAGTCAAGTTTAGTAGCAGTGGGTCAGGACTTCTTTCAACAGCCTCACTGAGGTTTGCACAGTGGCCCAACAACACACCTCCAGCAACGTGCCACTGTGAGCAGGCAGGGGCTTTCCCCATGGAAAAAGGACTTGGAATGGGACAGGATGGAGGGGTGTTGGAGAACCAGAATTAGGGTGTTCAGTGACCAGAGTGAGGAGACGCTGCTGAGAGCAGATAGGATCATGCAAATGTGCCCTGCTCCCTTTCTCCTGCAACCAGCTGCTCCACTGGAAAAGGAGACAGAAGAACTGTCAGCCTGGTAATGCTTCTGTGAACGCCATGGTTTTGCAGCATACATTGCTTTCTTCATTACTATTCTCTCTCTCAAATTGGATGCTGAGCAAAAAAGATACTGAGGGAGCTCTGCCACCCATGTCACCTCCACGGCAGGCACAGTCTCCTGCAGGCTCTTCTCTTCTCCCCATCAGTCCAAGTATCACATCCATGTCCTGAAGCCGCTTCCATGAAGATCAAGAGGAGAGCTCAACTTCCAAATTAGTGCATACTGCTTGGATCCCTGCAGCTGAGTGGTCGGTAAAGTCCACGGGAAGTTGGGCTGACACCCTCTTCTTCCCTGCTCCACCTCACTGTGAGTGGGACACTGAAAACCAGCCAAATGGGAACCAGTTTTGCTTCAACCTCACTGAACTGGAAAAGGGAAGAAGATGGACTATCCCAGGCCTTTCCGCTACTTTTCTGGCCATTGATGAGAACAGATCTTGAATACACAGGGCACTTTCCTTAAGACCTGGAACAAGAAGGGAGGATTCCCTGCCCATCCTGCCTTGGGAAGGATATCTGTATTGTGAGCAACCCAACCTCATATTGATCTGCCAGACTTCGGGTGCCAGACTTTGTCCCACGTTTGTGGAAGCATTATGCTGTTGTGGGATGGGAGAGAACTCATCTGCGAAGGGTGGCTGCTGTGTGAGAGCCAGCTCTGATGTTGTTTGTTATTTTTTGCGAATATGGTGATGACATGATAAAAAACTGATTTTCTGACACCAAGAGAGTGAGTAAAAATGTAAAGCAAGGGGTTAACCAGAAGAACAAACACACATGTGAGGAATTGGTAAGAAAGGAATTGGGGGTTTAAAGTGAATGAAAGGGTTCTGGGACACCAAGGTTACTGGAGAAGGTAAAGACTGAGGAGCAAAACATGTTGTCAGGGCTGGAGTGTGTGTTTTGAGGACTTGGCCTTGGGTGACCTCCTGTGTGTTTCTAAGAGCCATCTTTATGATCTGAGGCTGTGGGGCCTCAGGTCACTATCAGATGTCCCCAAAGTGGCAGAGTCAGCAGTGTGTGCTGCTCCAGGTAAGCCGCCAACACCGCCAGGGACTGTCACAGCCAGGAGGTGGCTGTGTGAAAACATGGATCATACACCAGACCTTTGCCCTGTGGAAAACTCTCACTCCCCATCCCAGGGCAGGCTGTGTCTCAGGTGTCTCCGCCTGTAACATTTATGGCTCCACATCTTTGTGTGGAGGGGCGGAATTGCTGCAGAAGTGGGAAATGGGCTGGCTGGTGTTCCAGGACTAAAGCTGCTGCTGCCTCTTGCAAACACCTTTTCAGTGCACAGACCAGATTACACTCCTCTCTCCACTAAAGCAAGACAGAATCTGACTGTAAACAGCCTAAGGAAATGGACCCCTTAATTCCAGTTCCTATCATACTATCATAATTCCTCCCAAGGGAACTGATACAGCCAACACATTGTGTGGGAAGCCCTGAAAACGGGCACGTTTCTAGTTAAAGGAGACATTCGAGCACTCTGCAGAGCTGGGACCTGAGCTGTTAATGCACCACAGGGAACAGCCCAGCACGGACCAGGACATGTAGGGCCAGATCATTGTAATCTCTGGTCTCTGTGATTCAACAAGGCTAAGAAATCTCACTTGCAAAACTCTTCCTACAGCAATATGTGGGATTCAGTAGTGTGCTGGTTTTTTCGGCAATCGCTTTGGTTCAGACTCTGGTCCATGCTGCTGTGTAAATCTGTAGTAAATTCCTGTGGATTTTCATGAGTACAACAGAAGTCAGGACCTGGCCCACTCTAGGTAAAAGTGAGCAAATGGCTTTGATATTGATCCTCTGAAAAATCTGGACACTTAAATACAGTTACAGTGGGAATCAGGCAACTTTGAGAGAAATTGGACCTCCCCTTATTTTGCTGGGCACAATACTTCTTCCTCCCATCACTTTAATTCCTCAGGAGCAATGGGGAAAACCACAGTCACAGACTACTCAAACCAAGAGCGAGGTATTGTATTATTGTAATGGAAGGTAAAGTCACTCCAAAGTTAAGCCTTTCCAGGGGATCATTCATATAAAGAGGTTTGCACACCATTTAATAAGCACAGGAGAACAGATATTTATTATACGATGGCCATCAGCTTCTTTCCCCTGCAACAAAGATAAATTCACCATCATTCCCAAGAGACATTGACCCAAGTCCTGTACTTCCCCAGCAGTTTTCATTGCCAAACCAAGGAGTTAGGAGCAGCCAACTACACACTGCCCAGGAGCCACCAAACAGAGGCAGACATCCTTTCCAAAGCTGGAGTCAAATGCAACCAAAGCAAACAAGCCTAATCACATCAACAAAGTCATCCGTTAATGAAAACACATCCCACAAAAGAGTGAGTTGTTAAGTGCTAGTCTATTCCAAACACCTCAGAGGAAAATTCATGCAATCTGTAACACTTACATCAGTCCCATAATATTTACATAGAGAAAAAGAAAGAATAAACTGTTAGGAGAAAATATTTGGGTGCAGAGGGGGAAGGAACATTGTTTCAGAACACAGAAATATTCATCTTTGCTTTTATCATATCTGCCATTCAGCTGGAGTTTATTAAACAACAATTAATGTTTTAACTTTCTACTGGTAAAATGCAAATGTACTTAAAAACTACTGATTTTCTGTGAAATTTTTTTCTTCCCTGAAATTACCAAAATAAATATGAAACTATTTTTAAATCTCAAGAGAAAATCACAAATTGCCATTCAGAAATACCAGTGCAAAGTGATGCAAACCAGCCCTGTAAAAATTTGCTTCAGTATTTAGTAAAGGGAAACTTTAAAGAACCAAATGCCTAGAGCAACAGAAAATTGTTTGTTCTTTAAGTTCAATAAGGTGAAAAAAAAAATCTCCTGAATGAGAGCTGGAAGCAAAGCTGGCTAAGAACCAAAATAAAACCACCTACACCATTTAACTGAATTAGTTCAGAGATGTACAATCAGCCCCCTTGACACAAAGTCAATTAGTGTTTTTAAAGCACTTTCCACTGTAATAACTCATGTGCAGTTCATAGCACACCACAAAGAAGGGGTTGGATTCAGCTAATAGGCCACTACGGTGATTTGTTTAAAACACAATTAAGTGGATGTCCCATCGAGGTCCTTGGTGAGCTGCACTGCTGGTCATGTGTGATCTGTCACCTTGTGGAGCACAACCCTGCAGTGCACACCCCAAACAGACCCATTCATCACTAATGTTGCTGCACATTTCTTACGCTGCCTAAGGCTTCTGATCAGCATTTCAGTATTAAATGCCCCCTCAAGTACTTGCAGTCCCAACAGTTCTCCTGATATACAGCTGATTCTTCAATTCGTGATAGATATATTTATTCTCCACAAGAATTAAAATGGTTTTTCCCTCTCAACCACGCCCCAGGTCTTTGCAACAGCACCTAAGAGACGTTAGTTGAGAGAACACCACCAAACATAATATTTGTTACTTCTTAAATGCTGGTCCCAAGCAAGATTGTTTAATATTGAGCAGCGTTTTAAGCATTTGCCAGGCACTGCCAAAAGACAAACAGACATCCCTGGAGATTTTCACTTTGTCCTCTCTGAAGGGGAAAAAGAGCTCTTACATAATTGTACTGTTGTTCCTGAATGCTGCAGCCTGACTTTCCCCAGAACACAAAGAAGATAAATCAGAAACTCGGGTAAAGACCTGGAAGGAGTTCCACCAGCAAAGGCCTGGCCCTGAACAAGAGCAAGAGGAGCTGGCATAGGAGATATCAAAGAGATGTGCTGGAGTAATCTGTCAAACAGGCTTGCATTTTAGTGAAGTTGCCCAGAGCAGAGGAGGATGAATGTCCTGAATTGCATCAATGCTTTGTCATGTGCGGAACGTGAGGCCAGCGGGAGCGATCCAGCCAGGCAGGAAAGGGCTCTCCTGAGAAGCCAACGGCTTCAGCACAGAGAAGCCCACCACTGCTGGCAGGGACAGACCTGCTCCAGAACAGAGGAGCCCATCAGCACTCAGCCCACCACCACTGCTGGCAGGGACAGCTCCAGCCCAGGGGGCTCAGGCTGTGCAGAAATGCACACTCCATGGCACCTGCACGCCTCGTCCTCATGACACCTTCTCTCAGGATATCATCTAGGGAGCAGAACGCTCAGACTTTTGCTCCACCAGCCTGTGCTCTCCTAAGAGCTGTGGAGGTTTCTGTGAGTCAGACAGTGAAATAATTGAGTTTTACCTGCAAGAGCATTGAGGCAACTGCTCCTGCCAAAAAGGCTGCACCAAGGCTGTAAAGCAGACTTTAATATTCCTGCTTGAGGTAAGGCTTGACTATCTGCCCATTTAGATTATAAACTCCTTGGAAATGAGAACTGTTAATGATGGGACTCTGAAACTGGCTACACGAAAGTTTCCACCATGGAAAGATGAGTGCCAATAGCTCAAGGCAACTTAGCCCTAGCTAAACAAAACTAGATTCTTTCTTCCCCCAGCTTTTTGTGGCACTGAAAAATGTTCACGTGACGTAGTCAACTCTCCAAGCTACCAAAGAGGCACTTACAAAGGAGCATTTTAATGGCAGGCCACTGTCTGAGAGTGCATTAATGCATCTATTGCCTTGGAGACAGAGAAAGGGCAGCCTGTGGAGACAGAATGAACCCTCTATGACAGAGCCCCAGCACATCCCTATTGCCATGGTCTAAGGGACTGGATTATGTCCAGAGGGGGGCAGGAATAGTAAAACAAGCCAATGTGAAAGACAAGGCATGCAATTTCAATCAGATCAAAATTACTTTGGGTCCAATTCATAAACATATTGGACTGATTGCTGCTTTAGCATCATTAAATGGCTTTCCTAAGATTAACTCATGACTGTTAAGCGCATAAGGATTCAGTGATTCTTTTTATAAATAACACTTTGAAGTGAAATGCATAAAATTGGTTTAGGCTAAAATTAGAAGGGTTCTAATAAAATGCCCTATGAATACAAGTATTTCATGGTTGTTTCAACAGATATCACCTTAAACACACTTCATTGTCCTGTGGCACACTCACCCAGAAAAGGGAGGGTAACAAATCAAATATGAGGGTGGGTTTGCCACCCATGCAGGGTGCAAGGAGGCTGTGTCAGGCTGGAACCATCAGCCTCCAAGCACCAACACTGCACAGGACTCTGGCTCCAGGTGCAGGGCTGTGGGAAGGCACAGGTGGCTGCAGCACGGTGGCTGCAGCAGGGTGGCAGCACTGTGATCCTTCAGTCCCTCTGCTTCTGTCTCCAGGTTGATTAGTGTGCAAAATAAACAAAAACACATGAGATGAGAAGAAAACGAGTTACTAAGATCTTTTGCCTCCACGAACATGAGATGCTGCCAGTCTGCCTTTCTTTTTTTCTCCCCAGACAAGCTGCTTGGCAGTCCCATCCTCTGGCATGCCCAAATTGGAGTTTTCCCACTCCTTTCATCTGCCACTGGGAAAAAATGCAGAAGTGACATGTCTGGGCTCTTAGCAACCGAGCTAACTGGCACAGCACTGAAAAGACCACCGGCAGCTAAACCATTCACTGCACCCCGACGTTTGTAAACACAATAAATGCTGGGGACAGTGGGGACATTTTTCAAAAATGATTCTGCCAGAGACTGAAGCAGTGAGAGTCTGTTCAAACCTATTTTTTCATACCAGGGTCTGCTACTGGGCTTTGCTACAAACCCTGCTCATCCCAAACACAAATGTCCTCTCCACTAATGGAGAAACATGCCAATCCTTAGGGAACAGTGCAAAACAGGGCTGGTTCTGAGGAGGGTTTGCTCTTGCTGCATTCTCAGTGGATTTACACCAGCACTGGGGGACACGGGGCAGAGTAGTTACACTGAACAGCAAGGACATGGCACATCCTCTAGAAGAGAAAGGAATGAAGTTCTCCAGAGAAACAGTCCCCATCCTTGGGTAACACAGGTCAGTACGGTGAGAAGCACTGCAATTCTTGCCACCAGCTCACACACAGAGCTCCCAAACCTGCTCGCAGCCTGGCCTTCCCCTGCTTTGTTCCCCTGGTGTTAGGAAACCCAGTGAGCAAGAGCATCAGGAGCAAGCCAGGCTGGGGAATGCAGCCATACCCAAAAGGGATGCATGGATACCAGGACACAGGAAATCCAGCACTCACCTCTGAGGAGTCGGCATACCGAGCAACACGTGCACACTGAAAGAGGAGCTGAGCGTTAGGAACTCATCAGGTGAAGCCACTCAGTCTTAGAAAACACTTGCAACCATTTTGAAGTGGACTTCAAGGCCCTCATGTGCACAGGGAGATGAGTGTCTCCACTGACCAGCACGGAGCACAGACTCGGGAATGTGCCTCATCCCAGGCTGTGTCCATATGGGTGTTAAGGATGGGGTTAGGTACAGCTCCCTGGCTCTGTTCTCAGACCACTGAACAGAAGTAACTCCTGACTGGAGGGACCTGGGAGTGTGGATAAGCAATGGGTAACACAGTGCAAAAGGCTGTATGATAACAAACACAGGGTGCAATACTGGGACTTGTAATTCTATGTGCCTGGATTTTTTTCAGTAGATTTAGACTTCTTGTAGAAGAAGTCTGGCTGCTGCAACCACTCACACAGCTTCTAAAGAAAATTATCCATAGATCCCTGATCTTCCTAAACCAGGAGGGTCCTACAGGAATTAATATCCTGGTGGAATTGCCATAAGAATGAAAGCAACCAAGGGAATTGCAATGCACCCTTCAGTGCAAATGCAGGTGATTCGTAACTGTTCATGAAAGTGTGAAGTTTACAGCTTCATCTTGAGCACAGTTTGTGCTCCAGGAAACAACCTAAATTTCCAGTTTGAGCCTTTCAATTTAATGCTCACAGTGGTATCAATGACTCCACATTAAAAAAAGTTTTTGAAGAAGGTTTGAGCTCTGTGTGATTTTTTTTAGTTATGATTATTCTGCATTGGAGACACTGCAAGTTCTTCCACAGTTTCACTGTCATTTTAAAGCAGCACAAACCAGTGCTGCTGTTGAAAGCAGATCTCCCACTGTCCCTTGCACTCTGACCTCCACCTTCCTTGTCCCATTGCTGATATCTGTGCTGCTGCTGCTCTCTACTGGCTTGAGGATCTGACCCAGGCCAAGAGCAACTTGGAAGCAAGGGACAGCATTTAACTTGAACCCACTCCTTGACTGGGGTCAGCATGTAAAAATAAAATTTAAATATATCCAAAGGAAAAGACAGGACTGGCCAAAAGCAAGCAGCTGGGTTACACCCTTTCAGTGGGACGGCTGCCTCGCATTGGCTGGATGCTGCTGCGAAACTATGGGCTTCCTCAAGAGATCTGCTGTGGGTTCAGCCTCTGATTTTACACTGAAGGGAGCTGATCACAGTTTTATGACGGTTTATTCTCTGGGAGTTCAGACAACATCTATCTGGGTTGTTCTCACACATCTTTCTGGTTGATGGGGACTGAACACCAAAACACATCCCGACTGCTGATGTTCCCCCACCTTTCTGTTCTGTACTGCAAAGCTTTTGGTCTTTCAGCACAAGACCAAAAAGCAGCCTTGAGTCTCTCCTGCTCAGAGGAACGGAGAGTATCAGAAAGCACACTGTCCATTTCTGCTTTGAAATCATTCCAGGTGAGAATGATCTCAGCCTGGGGCAAGCTTAAGCAGAAAGAACACTGGGTTTGGGCAATGCAGAGGGTGGCTCCACTGTTTGTGATCCTCTGGCCCAGGCAGCATCAGCTCTGGACACTGACTGTCCTGTGATGCAACACAAATTAAGGCAATGCTATAAAGTTAAGAAGTGCAAAAGCTCCTCACTGTTAATAAGGACACGTCTGTATGTGGATTGTTACTGGACATTTGCCAGAACAACAGGATTGCCTTGAAAAATATTTGGCAATATTGTTCTGGAACTGACAGTTTTCCATAACAACGAGTAGCCACATGACATTCACAGTTCCAAAGGAAAGAGGCAGTTCTGCCTGTGGAAAAAGCACAGGTTGGAACAGGCATCGAAGCTAAAATGTCAGAGTCTATCATCTGGGTGCCAGGACCATAAACTGAGAAATGCTGAACCAAGAGTGAAGTGAAAAATCAAATTAAGATATGGTGGGCCTGCTATGTGGAGGAAGGGAATCATGGTGTGTCCTTGGTGCTGTCAAAGGAAGGTGTGCACGTTTCCCTGTAGCAGTGGTATGTGCGGTTTGTGGGGTTGGCAGCCACCCATAAATCATGGCAAAAGCAGCCTCTGCCTCTTCGTGTCACCTGGGTGTGGCTTTTGACTGGGTGTGAGGAGGAAGAGGACAAGGGTCTTTCTGTGGGATGAGTGTGAGTACACCCAGAGCCCACTGTGTGCTGAGCAGTCCCACGCCTGCAGGAGGAGCATCCTCACAGCAGGACTGCACAATGGATAGGCCCCACCGAAACACAGCAAAGACAGCAAAAGGTAGAGGGGGGGAAAAGTAGCAAAAGGTAGAGGAAAAGGAGCAATTCCCCTTGTGTCAAAGGCAGCTCTTGCTTATTCTATTCCTTGGTCTCCTAAGACACTCTTCAGCAGGCAGAAATAAACCTTTGCTGTGGCTGCATGAGGTCGTTACCAAGTGCCAAGCTCTCTTCACACAGTGTCAAGAGGGGATTCAAAGAGTCACAAATCCATCTAACCAGCACCATTCACACTACAAAAGTAACAATAGTGGAAATGAAACAGGCTGAGTGTTTGTGTAGCCTGGTCCTGCAGCCAGCTTTTGGCCACAGCTACAGCCCACTGGTGTCAGGAGAGCCTTTTCACATGCTTCAGTGGGCTTGGAAACATGCCCAAGAGTTGTGAAACCAGAACCTGAACTGCTGCTGGTGCTCACTGGGGGACTGGGGGGTTTAATACCAACAAAACTGAATTTTAGCAATCTCTTCTGTGCAGGGAAGACAACAGACCTCTCTCTATTCCCCCTGTCAGTCCAAATCACTTTCTTTCAGATATCACATCTACTCTTGGAAACAGCAACGCCAAGTCCCACACCAGGTCTGGCTGCGTTTCCATTGCTCAGGAAATGGGACCCATCTAAAAAACTGTAAGCTCAACCCAAAGAGCCCTCTCTTGTCTTTGCCTCACTGCTCTAAGTCAGAGTACGCTTCCATATGCCATCTGTTCAGCAGCAAAGCTGGCTTGAGGAGCTTCCAGTTCCTGGCCTCTGGATCTCATACATCCCTCAAAGTCTCCCAAAACAGAAATCTTGGAGGCTTCCAATAAGGCAGATTAGAAAATTTGCTCGAGTTAAACATGATCCCTCAAAAATAGTACAAGAAGGTATTTTTAATCTGCATCAAATTCAAGATTTCTTCCTCTGAGTTCACAGCTCTCTACTACTGGATGGCTTGAGTGGCCAGAGCTGGGTTGTACCATCACCTCATCACCAAGAGAGACTATGGGCTAATAGAATCACAGCATGGCGTGGCTTGGAAGGGACCTTAAAGATCATCTTATTCCAAGCCCCCTGCCACAGGCAGGGACAATTTCCACTAGACCAGGTTTCTCCAAGCCTTTTCCAACTTGGCTTTGGACACTTCCAGGGATGCTAAGTGTCAGGTGCAACTGAAGCCCCCCTGACAACATAATGATAATGAAAATAATGACAATAATAATAATAATAATAATAGGAAACCCTCTTCAGCCTAAAAGAGCAAAGATCAGGGCCTGAGGAAGGGACCACCACAGTGCAAAGCCACCACTTCTGGCTGGTATTTGCAGCAGACCCAAGTGGGGTCAGCTCTCAGCATCCTCCATGACAGGTCCCCTGTGATGACAGGGGTTTAGCTTTTATTGGCTAATTTACTTACCATGCATTTTTATGTTGAGACATCATTGTTCCAGCTATACCTTAATTCTAACCATATCAGTTCCAGAGCTTTCATCAAAAAGGGATGGTGGTTTTGGTCTGCTTTTCTTTCCTGAGTGCTTCATCTAAAATTCCGTAATAGCAGGGGCTGTTACCCCTCAGAAACTGAGCTCTGCTCTCTTGTCAGTCAAAGAAAACACACCGGGTAAGAACATGGCTCTGTGTTCTTCACTGTAAGCATAACCTTTAACTCCAGCCCTCAGCTAATTCCCTTAATTAGTGTGGTCACAAAGTGATCAAGGAGCAGGCACAATTCTATCTGGCAGCAGTCAAGGACAATCAACATAAGCTTTCTTTGGATTATATAAAACCTTAGGTTTTGTTTTGGGAATCATTATCCTCCTATTTTAAGGTTTCTCTTAAAACACCAGGAATAAAACACTTGCAAAAGGAAAGGGTGAGATGCTTCCTTTTTTGTTGGTTCTTTTTTTAATATTGCTAACATAATTTGTGGATTGGCAGTGGGACTAGGATGGAAGGAAAAAAGAGAGGGAAACACCTCTAAGCAGCCAAAAAAAAAAAAAAACCAAACCAAAAAGATCTACTTTAAGTCTGCTTTAGGTGACAGGTTGCTGATATAAGAGGTGATAGAGCATCAAGAAAAGAGAAGTACAGTGCAGGTTAAGAAGAGCTGGCTATTTAAAATGTGAATATCCTCATGCCAAACACATAATCTGGGGTATTTTTGCTGACTCCATCTGATGTCACACGATGTCCCACTATCTCTAAAGCAGGGAAAATAAAGAGGAGTTCAATGTTTCTGTGAGGCAGTGGGGACATCTGACAGGGACATTTATGTCATCTGAGGGCTTTGAGACAGGAGAAAGAGCCGTGTGTCTGCTGTTCTGTAGTGACTGCTCATGCACATTCTCATATATGCATACATTACATGTATATGTAGCACACTAATGGGCAGAGGCAAATTCTGCTTGTCCCCCGCTTATGTCCAACTCTCAAACTAAAGAAATATGAAAGGTGGAATGATGGAACTATGTCTGGGCTCAGTGTGCCTAGAGCAGTGTCATCTCACCAGGGTGTGACACAGTTTGGCTGACACATCACATTCTTACACACACACACACACACGACAGCTGACTCTGATCAATTCTCCCCTCCAGACATTCTGACTACATACAAAATGGTGCCCACACAAAACAGCACAAGGACTGGAGAGACCAGAACTGTATTTTTCACTTAATGTGATTAAAAGTGAGAGCAAAGCTGTGGCTGGAGTCTCTCGCATAGTACGACACCACCACCTGCAAGTGGAATCGCCCTCCGGAGAAGCCTGTCTGTATTGTCTGCAGGTGGAGAATTAGGGACCTCAATGAAATCACCAAGTGAGATGGGACAGAAAGAGGTCTTGGAAGACTTTGCATATTTGTGCAGTTTTCATTAAAGAAAAAAATTAAACACAAAATCTCAAATTACTTGGATCCAAAAATTTGTGATAAACACTTAGGTTGAGTTTGAAAAGTTTATGAACAATTTTTCAGAGATTCATTCTGAGAGATCCTTGTACAGTATTGATAAAAAACCAGAACAAAATCAAAAACTTTTGTGTGTTGAGACAGGGGTTTGTGGCCAGGTGAGCTGACTTCGCTGTCTTAAGAGCAAAACTACAAAGACTGCTCTACCCAACCTGGAATTAAGATAAGTGAATTTTGCTTTACTTGTGACATTATTTTGGTCTAAATACATGATTTTTAAAAGACTTTTATATTCTGTATGTGAACACTTTGTTTTCAGATTTATTACTTCAAGAGAAGTGTACACAAGACCCCATATAAAGATGAGAATAAAACCACTGTGCACCAACATTTCAGTACCCATAAAGAAAATGTATTCAACAGATAATGTTAAAAAAAAGAAGTCTGATTCTCGGGATTTGCAAAAGGCTCTTTAGGAAAGATGAGACAAGACATTTCTAATACATTCCAAAACTAAAGCAAATTAGAAGAGGTAGCAACTGCACAGGCTTGAAATACAGCGAGTGTTTGCGCAGACCTCAACACACACAAGTTGAAAGTGCTGAATTTCTGACTTGCCAGCATATGTTTCACAAGCTACCAAGTGCAACACGCCTGCAACTTTCCGTGGCTTCTCATCACAGCCCTGGAGTTGAGTGATCTTTGGTGGTGTGTGGGAATCCCAGAAGCCATCTGGAGCCACCTGCTTGGGATAACCCTCCATGTCTCAATTTCTGAGATCTAATCTGCAAAGCTATCTCCAACTAAATGTTGGGACTCAAAAAGATTTCTTTAACCAAGCTTGAAATAAATTTTTTAACTGAAGCCTCAGGAATGGATCTTATTCACAACATGATATTTCTTCCCTTTGTTCTCTCAGAATTAGAAAACAAACCATTGCCCTTAAGAAACACAGTTTTTCCATCACGGCTTGCAGCCCCCAGCCCGACTTTCCAGCTCAGGTTGCAAGGACTGAGTCTGGCTTCCCTGCACGCTCAAGTCCCATCCTTGGTACCAGCCAGGAATAGTAACAATCAGATGATGATACAGTTTTTTTCTCCTAAGTGCCAGGAGACTCAACAGTGTGTCTGTGTCCTGGGAATTATGTGCTGCCTGCAGTGTCTTTCTCTCTGCTCCTGCCAAGGGCATGACTTCATTGAACGGTGTGATATTCCAGACAACACAACACTGAAAATAACACTGGCACTTACCTGAGCTGCCAGTGCCTTCTGATGCACTTCTGGATGGTTTTGGGTGGCTCTGTTTGCTACTTGTTCGTACAGTGACTGAAGGAGGAACAGCGCTGCTGCTGTCTCCACGAATCGTCGAGAGATCCTGCATGCTAAAGCTCCGTAGTCTCTCAGACAGGGCTCCCTGTCCCTAGTTAAACAAGCAAGTAAACAACACAAAGTTAGATCCAACATTTTGAGATTATTTTCTCTCTTGCTCATTGAAATCCATCAGGACAATAGGAAGAGAAAAAAATTGCCTGGTCCAGTAACCTAGAGATAGCAAAAATGAGTTGCTAAAAGCATCATTCCCTCTCTTGGATCTTCCTTTTGGAGTGGTTCTATGGCAAACAGCTCTGCTTCTTCACTGCAGTGACTTGAGCTCAGAGCAGCCTTGGCCATGTGCAAAGGAGCAGGATGTTGTTGTATCTTTCTAGTAGGTACTTTTCTTCACTAGGAATGAGTCAAACAGATGCTTGGCTTCAGAATCACAATTAAATGGCCTCCATCAAAATAACTCCCTTTTAAAGTTAATCATCCATGATGATATTCACCCAGTCATTCTCAGCAATACACAACATTTCCAGAGCACAGAAAATTTGAAATTTTAAAGTAATAAAAAGATACTGTTAAATTCCAAGAAATATAACAATGCTTTTTTTCATGCAGCTTAAGGAAGAAATAAACTAATGCAATATTTTTCTTTCTTTTTTACACTAATTCTCAATCTGACAACAAAGATATTACTTGGTGAAAGGAATGTAACTGTTCTTTGTAAAGGATGGGTTGATTAAATGACACTTTGCATTAAAACTGCATCCCATCAAAAGGTTGACTCCGTAACCCTCATGACACAGCACAGCCATAAAGTAGGAACACCAGAAAATTCAATCCATACAGAATGATAGCATTGTTGAGGTCAGAAAAGACCTTTAAGGTACATTAAATGACATTCAGAATATAAATTGCATAACTGATAAAAATTAAATTTACATTTTAACATTTTGTTGAGGGGGGAGGATCTGAAAGATACTTCATAGCGTATAATCTAGAAAAAAATACTGAGGTAAACACATAGAGCCTGATTCTATCATACTTTCTGCAACTGTTAATTAGGAAAAATTCAATGGATTCTTTGACTGAGATGAAATCAGGAAGATGGCAAATAACAGACAGTAAATACAGTCCTGTATTATTATTAACAAAAAGATAAGGCACACTGTAGCAATTCACCAGCCACTTTCATCTAGACCTGTATTTGTCCAAGCAGCACAACCTGACCGCTGCCATAGGACTTTGGCTGGGGCTGGACCAGAACACATCACTGCTCCCTTCTGGGCTGCAGTTTTGAGTATCCTGACCCACTCTGCAGGTCAAGGCCAGTGGAGAGCTCACTCTGGTGCTGGCCTGGCAGAGAGAGAGGACTTACCCTGAATATCTACAATTGAAGGTAGGACTGGACACATTGTTTGCTAAAGCTGTTAGGCAACACTACCTGTCCCCTAGGCACTGGCATTGATCCATTGGGAAGGCAATGCAGTAATTTACTTACTGATTTATCAACGCCACTTCGGAAATTCTTCATGCACAGTAAAGGAAAATCAGTGCCTCTACCTCATACAAATTCCTGAGCACCTTACTTTTAGGGTGTGTAAGTAGAGAGGGCATCAGGCACTTATAACTACAATCACTGTGACAGTCTGCACTTTTTACATTCAAGAAAAATGACAGACCAGTAATCTCCCATCTTTTCAGCCTGAAGCTTTTTGTACAAGAAAAATGGGTTCAAACTTCCTTCTCAGCTCCACATTTAGCTTTCCTGCAGACTGTTACAGAGAAGCAGCAGGCTTACTTTGCTCTTTCCCACTAGCCTATTCAACTTTTGAAAGTATTTTAAATGGATGGGGCTTCTTTGCTTATATACCAAGACATATTATGTTGCTGATCTTGTATGCATGGCAGTGGAGTCCTGAGAACTTAAGCTTTGCTGAACTCTCACCTCTGCCATTGCATTCCCCAACCCGGCACAAGAGTTGATGCTTGAATTTTGGCTACTCCTGCCAGTGGCTGAGCAACTCTTGAGGTATGTTCTCACTCCAAGAGGCATCTCCAGTTAATCCTCTTGGGCCAATGTAAGGTACATTTACTCTGTGAATGTTACTGGGCTGGTAACTGCAGTTGCCTTGCATGGCTGGTCAGCTGGGTGAGATCTCAGCTGCCCAGAGCTCAGTGCAGTTCTGGATGGGTTTTGGAGCTTGCACTGAATTCCTACACAGACACCCAGTGACTGATTCAAAGCCAACACACAATATCCTACCCTGCAGCCTGATTACAACAGACAGATCTCCAGTGAAAGCAAGCTGAGAGCAAGCTGACCATTAAATAATATTTTGCTATTGCAGAATGACTGGGCCAGCAAAGCCAGAGGGTTAGCAACTGATGAACTACTGTAACTTGAGTGCTGTATTTCTTCTTTGCCCCCAGCTCAAGTGTCAGCAGGGCTCAGGCTTTTAACCTCCCCCCAGCTGCTCTGCTCAGCCAGCTAACCCAAATTCCATTTCATTCCAGCCAGCAATTTATGTATGTGGACATGAGTCAGGTTAGAGACGAGATTCATGTGTCAGACCAACCTGGCAGGGAAGATGACACTAACACATTGAAAATGAAGAAGATGTGTTAATATTCTTGCACTGCACCTTGTGCTACAGTGGCATAGAATGATCAAAGGCCCCAGAGAGAGCTTTGAAACAAGAGCCTGATATGTGCCTGTCGTCTGTGGGTCTGTTACATCAGCGTGTAATATAGAGCCTTGAGCACAGACTGAAGCAGCTCAGCTAAACAACTTTGACTTTCTCCAGGAAAAAAGAATTAAAATTGCCTTTTCTGAATTTTTGCTTTAATTTAACCTGAGTTTCTAACAGCAAAAATTAAGATTGTTTATAAAGCAGGCAATAGTGAAATATTACTGTTCCTACCATTCTATGAAACAATTTGTCCAAATATCAGAAATGGCAAGAACAGCAAAGGCCTTGGCTACGTGAAGGCACTGAACACCTGTGAAAACCTGCAGAGTTCCATTCATTCTCTTTCCAGTTCCTGCACCTTTGGTCTTTGTAGAGATAGACTTGATTTAATTGCTCCTAGAGAAGAGTATAACACTCACAATTCTTTCCCAGTTACCACATTTTTACTTGACCCCAAATAGAAATGTGACAGAAATTACCACAGAATCAGGATGGTTTCAGAGTAAAATGGAAAATAACGTTTACCAGTCTTTATTTCCCTGCCACATAAGCAGTTGGTATATATGAAATCACAAACATTTGAAAAGCCAGCATGCTGAGGGTTTGCACTGCTATGTTTTAGAAATAAAGACTATCCAGATGTAATGCTTATTATTCCACAAAAAGACTTATCATTTATTAGCAAAAGAAAATAACAAGTTATTAGCTTTATTTCTCAACAGAATAGATTCAGCACAGCACATGTTTTGGGCTGTGTTTCATTAAAACAATCATGTGGAAGATGAAGAGCATCTGTTTGGGGGATTTTTGTTTACTGTTGTGGCCATGATCATGGCAGATGCTCTTCCAACTGCTACAGACATGAGAGATACCCCAGGAATTTCAACACAGAGAGAGGATCCAGGTCCTGAAGCTATGCCTACGCTACAGGCCAGAGGCATGTTTGCAGCACATCCACACAAATCTGTGCTAGTTTTATCCTAGAGAGAATGCCAGCAGTGATACCATGACAGTAGCTGTAGTAACACCATTTCACTGTGTCAACAGCAAAACAGCTCAATGTTATTACACAGCCTTCTGAAAATTGTGACTGGGAGGGCTGCGGGACTAAGGATGACGCCACCTCTCTCTCTTCATCACTGAACACCAACAATCATCAGGATGATTGTGCTGGCAGCGTGGGACACCAGTTTTGGGGACTTTAGAGAACACAAGCATGAAGCGGGGCTGGAAAACTTCCTTAACTTCCCTGGGCACAAGACTCCCTGCTTAGACTCAAATTCTATCTCATCCAGTTTCTCTTAAGACATGGACCATCCCTGTGGGCATGGCACTTCTGATTTTACAGACAGTGAGCTTGCTAGGTGGTGAGATTTTGGTGGCTACAGGTGGGAGCCAGTGTCTCTCTGTTCCCTGATCACTATGGTGTATCTACCCCCAAATTCATCTGATCTTGCCCATAGGTGAAGGTACCGCCAAACTGAAAGTAGAGCTCTTCGGGCTTTCTTTGCCTCTTCTTCCCCCAGGATCTACCAACCTCACAAGTTCTCTTTTTACAGGGAAAAGCCAGGGTTCAGTGCTACTGAGCAGGATAAAAGACAAATACTAAAAAGGACATGGTAATATCAGGCAAGTGCCTGGAAGGATCAGAAATTCTTTCAAAAAACTGACATCTGCATTGTGACAAGCACTGTAAAAGACACTCCATCAGAAAGAGCTGGAACTGTCTTAATTTCTTTACCACTTTATAATTAGTCTCTGCATTCACATTTGAGCTAAAACTTTTTAGAGGGAGATGCATTTAGGAGTCTGGGAAAAACTGGGTTTGCATTCAATGGAATTATTAATTATAAATACTTAACGTATGTAGGTAGCTAAAGCTAAAGTAAATAAAATTAAGCACATAATTTAAAGTCTGCAATTTATATAACAGTCCCATTAAATATGATCTAAATATAAACAAATAACAGTGTCTAGATTTTATCATTCCTTCAATCTGAAAATATGAAAGAATTCTGTACACATTATTTAGGCTTCCAAACACCTCTAATACCTACAAATTCCATTTTGCAGCTGTAGAAACTACAACACAGCATGACAAATCAGGAACTCAAAACTGCCAAGTCACAAAAGAGAAGCTTTTAATACAATCAGTGTTAATGCAGGATGGCACCTCCTGGCCCTTTGCATCTTAGGATCAGCAGTTAATCAGCAAGCAGGGGAACACTAAGTCACACTCAGCACACTTCCAGCACAATACTCAATGTGTTAATGTTCTCCTCACTTTTTGCTGAAACTGTGGTTAGTAGTTCTCCTCCATAGATGTCTGCATGCACGTTGCAGCCTCCATCCTGCCAGTGTCCACTGCAAGGTGCAGTGCACGTTCCCAGGACGGCATTTATGCCTATGGGGTCAGCAGGACTGCCCCAACCACACCGGCCAGAGACCCCGGCTTCAACAGCTCCACTGCAACCCCAACCATCCTCACGGGGATCACAGCAGAGGGAGAGAGGCTCCCTTCATCCATTAGTGAGAACACACCAGCCAACACAGCAGCTTGGCCCATGAGGCAGTAACCACCCCAGTTAAATGAGTGTTCCATGTAAAAGCCCCCTGCCTGCCTGCTGGAGTCTCTTCGGCTGCCAGCAGAGGACTTGGAAGGCAATTTGCTGAAGAGATCAAGGACAAGCTTTTAAAGCTCAGCACGCAGGATCTACCCACTGGAAGCAGAGCAGCCAGCATTTGGCCTCAGACCAATCTCAGCTGAAAACAGTTCAAACTAGTCTAACAACTAGTCTAACAACTAGTGTAACGGGGAGCAGACATTAGTTAGGGGTTAGCAAAAGCACTCAGCAGATTACCTGCCCTTTTTTCTGGTCCAAATACAAGTGTAAATGGAGTAGCTGAGAGACCTAGCAAGGGAAAAAAGAGAGCCATTGTGGCAACACACATAAAAGCTTTGAGAATAAGATCTATTTGAAGCGTAAGTAATTGAGGTGAGACATGACACTGGGCACCATGTGCAGGGACTCACGTACACATAAAAAGCAGGCACACCCACCTGTGGACTACACCTCTGAACACAGGTTCTCCCTTCCTCATGTTTCTCAGAGTGATGGAGAACCCACTCCATAACCCCAGCTGACAAGGTATCACCTAACATGTGTTTTTAAAGAGTAAAGCAACTTATAAACACAATGGGCTGCTACTCCACTCCTTGCACTTGATTGATGCTTCCCACTGGAGAAATCCCCAGTGTCAGGCCTAATGACTAATTTAAGCTCAGGATTATGTGAGGGACACGTGGCAGTCACTTTAGTCCTGGTGACTGACAGTTCTCCTGAGCAGTAGGGTGACAGTGGGGAATTGCTCACAGCAGCGAGCAGGAGTTTGCACACAGGAGCTTCCTTGCGTCTGGCTGCAGGCAGGCCCTGACCAAAACCATCAGCTTTATGGTCCGAGCACAGGCATGAGGGAAGGAGTATATTGCTTCTGCCACCACATGAACACAAATATCCTACAAGCAATATCCTTATTTATGGCCAGGGCCTGCGTGCCATGCCTAGTCAGAAATGTCAGACAGTAAAAAGACTCAAAGGGAAACCAGCTGACGTTAACGTTGATGGTGGAAATGTAATTTCATCCACCCTTTTTGTTTGTGCAGTTCATTTCCTCTCCAGGGAACTCTTTGTTATTTTTTTCTCCCACACTAGTCTCTCTGTATAAATTTATTTTTTGGTTCTACTGCCCTGTGCATTCAGTGACCATTGTTTGCTTGTTGGAGACACCAACCAAACAGCCGACATGAAAGAGAAACTGGAAAGAGTTACCTGGATTGTAACTCAAACAGCACTGGGATTCTATAGATTTGTGAAAAACAAATTTTAAAGACTTCTGAATAAAAGATGCATCACACATGACACGAATACTTCACAAAATACTGTAATCAGTGGCATGCTACCATATGTTTTAAGAAAACCATTTGTTGTTCCTCTTTAGTGGTGTAACATAGCTCCAAGATCTTTGATTTTGGATCCCAAATGGAGATCCTTTCAAAGAAGCTACTTTCAAAAGCAACAAGCTCAGCCCCTCTGAGATAATAGTAATGTGTCCCCAAAGGCTTCTCAGACTGTGAACTCTGAATCACTCCTGACCTCTGCAGCTCTCGGCCACGTTACTGACCAGGGCACATGATGTGGCCATCGCAGATACGGTGCTAAGCAGACTGGTCAGAGCTGTGCTTCCATATGTTTGCTCAGCAAAGGAGCACTCTCCCTCTGAGAAAGGGGATCTAATCATTACAAAGAGGCTTTATCAAGGATCTTAAGGGAAAGGATGCTCCCCATCCCCTGCCTTCCTCTTTACCAATTCAAGCAGAAGTGCAGTTCTCCACTGTTATGCCACTAAAGGCAGCATGTCTCTCCCACACAAGTATTTTTCTCCCAGGTCCCACAGTAAATAGACCTAAAATCGCATGGTAAATTAGGGATCTAAATATTGATTTTTGGGCATTTGCACTGGCTACGCCAGCCAGATACTAGAAATGAATTAGAAGATGCTGTTTGTCTAAAGAGGATAAAACCTAAATCATCACCAGCACTTCCCTCCCAGTGTCCTGGTTTAAAAACTTCCTGATAAATTCCTTGGGCTAAGGGGCCCTAAGGTAATGAAGCTATAACCCTTCAGGGGAAGGTGAGCCCAAAGGTGGAAACAGAAATGAATAGAATAGAAATGCCAGCCCAGACAGGTGGTTTGGGAACTGCTGAGGCTGCACTCCTGGGCATTAGTTAAGGAGGTGGATGCACATCCTGAAACGCTCCTGCCTGTCTGTGTGCCTGCTCCTTTTAACGATGCGCGCAGTGGCTGCTGGCTCTGACAGCACCGCGAGCCACATTTCCCCACGCATGAAAGGCTCCTGGACTGTTTCTCAGACTTATTAGGCACAAATGGGCTCTTCACTGACACCAGTCATGCGTGCCTGCTCCCTCCACCTCATTTATCTTCTCCTGCCAAGGCTCTGCGCCCACTGCCAGCACCACGCTGTGCCCCACTCCCCTGCGTAAAAGTGGGCACGCGATGGGCCACAGCACCAGGTGCTCTGCCACCTTACCCACAGCAGGGTAGGAGAAAGGCAGGGCAAGGTACATTATCAGAAACCTCTGGAGTACACTGATCTGTTGGCAGTGGGATGTTTTCTCCAGATCTCCTTTGAAAAGCAGAGTTGAGGCTGCAGCTTGGGGATGGTTAAGTGGTTGGGAGCAGGATTTGTCTTCAGGTGGGGAAAGATGTTGGTCTGTTTGGCAGAATTGGTTTGTACAGGGTGGGGAATAAGGATACATCCAAACAAGATGTGGGAAACCCAGGAGCTTGAGAGTGAGAGAGCTGCGGGAGAGTGTAATACTGGTGATGTGTGGGCTGTAGAAAGAGAGAAGGCAATGGCAGAGCTGGGCAGCTTCTGGGAAGGCAAGCAGGGATAGAAGAGTTGGGGACTGGGGACGTGGCAAAGCAGCAGGTGGTAGGAGGCTCTGGGTGGCAGGTGGAGGGTAAGTGCTGGGAGTGCAGTGACAGCAAGGGAATACATACAGGTGTGCTGGAGAAGGCTGGGGCTGCCTCCAAGCCATTGGTGCCTCTCCTTGCTGCAGCCATGTGTGTCCCAGATGCTTACACTGAAACCTGACTGGTGGCAATGAAAAGCCCACTTATGCCCAGGATCCCTCTGATGGATGCACTGCCTGGCCAAGGTCTTGCAGCTGCCCCACAACTGGGGCTGTAACAACTCTGCTGCTGCTGTTTGCCTTCTGCTGTGACCCAAAAGCAAGCTCCTTTCTTGCTTCTCTTCTGCCCACCAAGGTGAGCTGGAAAATGGTGATTGTCAGTGCCCAGAGCTTCTTCAGGAATGGAAATGGCTGAATTAGCTGAAACTAATTGAAAACACACGAAGAGCAGCAGGATTTTCTGCCCAGTCATTTAATCCTACCACTTAGGACTGACCCACATGTGACAGAATCACCAAGTGATGAGGACAGGATTAGAGCCCCAAATGAGATTATGCTCTTTGGTGGGAATGTGAGCTGCTGGGGGCAGGGAAAAGATCTGTGTTGAGCACCTAGCAGGGGTAGTAAGACCAGATATCCAACATTCTGTTTGCCTAGTGAGCATCAAAAATAGACTCTCCGGAGAGAGAGAAAACACCCAAGTGAGCCAGCTGGGCAGGCTCGGGGTGCTTGGGACACTGACAGCTCCTTAGCCTGTAAAATGAACTGGCACAGGTTTGTGCCAGCGTTAGCACAACTGTGGCTTCAAAACGAAACAGAGCAGGAGAAGGGAGCAGGAGGAGGGGAAAGGACCAGCCTGCAGTTGGCTAACTGAAACCATAGGATATTTAAGATGAAAAAAAGGAAAGGGCCAGGGAATCAGAGATAAGGAAGGTGTGGCTGTGCACAGCTTGCAGCATCTTAGCCTGCACTAAATATATAAGCAGCAGCCTGTCACACACAAATGGTAATCAGAGAGCCAGGCACATTGTGCTGCACGAATAAAAAGATGATGGATAAACAGAATGGATAAAAAAATATGATGGACAAAAAGAATGGATAAAAACAATATGATGGATAAAAAGAATTAAGAGATGGGCCTTGCCCAAAGATCTTATCATGAAAGACAAAAGAGCATAATGGATCACAGCTCAGACAGAAAGGAGAGGACAGGGCTATGCACAGTGTGAGTCATGCTCTCCAGGTACAGGAGCCTTTAGATTTCAGCTCATTTACTGAAAACAGGTCTGTACAGAGTCTCTTTTTAGCCCAGCAGCTCACTGTGTATTGACACTGCATGATGTTGATTTGCTAAGTCTGAGGGTCTATTTCTGCATACAAAAGCATCTTTTCCTCACCCAGTAGTCCAAGTGAAGCAGTAAATAATCTTCACATTCACTTGCTGGTAAAAACCATGTTTTCCGTGGAAGCTGCAGGAGCTCAGTGCTTCTGAATAAATCATCATCTCTATAGGTTCCAATTTTAACACAATCCTTTAAAGGCTGAAACCGAATGAACGGCTCCCTTTCTCATCTACACTCAACACTTATCACAGACTAGCTGGATACCCTTAAATCCTGGCATTGGGAAAGCCATGATAAGCCTTAGAAATAGTATTCTCTTTCCTCCTTCCCTGGAAACTTCCCCCTAAGGACAGCACTGCAGTCTGCTCTGGCATCTGTCTGCTCCAAGTGTTTTCCAGATAATTAGTCATTTCAACTTCTCTCACGCAGGATAATCTGGCTCAGCTATACCTTCTCAAGTGAGCGAGTAAGGGCACTGACATGCAGCTGAAAACCAGGGCAACAGAAACTGTTCCCACCCCTGCCTGTTGCATCGTTCCTCTCTGGGAAACAACTCCTTCCACAGCAGCAGGGCCAGCTACACGGAGACACGTCCACACCCACCCAATCACATCCTGAATACCTGAGAACCCCAGCTCAGCACTTCTGTACTGCAGCACACCAGGCTGTAATTCACACCAGGCAGCTCTCCCTGCCAGGAGAGCGGCACATTCTGTCTCAGAAGGGCAAAGGGCAGAAGCTGCTTTAACCATTCCTGGATAGTACACTGGGAACGGATTGGGGCGTAGTTCCATGAACAGCACAGCTAATCTGTCTGCTTCCCAAGACCAGGAAGGGATGATCTTGCTCTCCTTTCCTCTGGCCATGCTCCCCACGATGCAGTTCAATCCTTTTCCTTATGCTGGCTCAGGAACTCGAGATACATTTGTGGGCTCAAAAAAACATACCCCTTTCTTTTTCTTTCAGGATTAACTTTCTGATAACCTGAGGGGGTCCAGAGTGCTGCTGCACACTGGGAGCTGGAGCATTACCCCATTTTGGAGGAGGAGAGCTATCAGATGGGCTCACGCTCTGTTGGATCTGCACCCTGAGGCACACAGAAACAAGCAACTTGCTGGAGGCCACAAGCCAAAGTAGTGAAGGAAGCCAGGGGTCCTATTTTTTCCTCACACATTGAGTAATTTAAATGTCAAGGCCGAAGGAAATACTTGAACAGTCCTTGCTTTGTTGTAAAAATCAATCTATTCAATAACAACCTCTCAATCTTACTAACAAATCATTTTCCCATCCCCAAAGTAGTGTGCAGGACAGACTCTTCTGGCCCATTTACAGGTTGCAATATCTTAACAGTTTTCTCTCAAGTTGTGTTGGCAGATGTGCAACACAACAATACCACACGAGTCACAGAGTTGTCTTCTTCCACCACTGAATGGGGAGTTTCACCAACTACGAAAAACAACGGCTTCCTTGTACTGTGGAGACTCTTCCCTCTTTCCCCCATTGCCCCTGGAGCCACATTTCAAGTCAGAGAGATTCTTAAGAAAAACACCAGAAAAGTGGGAGAGTGGGAAGGAAAACTGGTGCTGACTGTTCATTCCAGCTGAACAGCTGATGCAGACACTGTTGCAGTCCTGATGGAGGAACAGGTTGGCACTGTGGGTTTGAGTTACTGTTGAGCTTCTCATATTCAGGAGCTACCTAGACAGGAGCCAGAATTCCTTTGGGATTCACACATAGTTTCTCACTGTGTCCTAAAAACAGCTCTAGCACAGACAGTCTGCAGCACCTTGTAGGAAGGGGCTCAGAGCAAAGGCAGTGCTGCAAAACTGGCATTCCTAGAGCCTATTTATGTCCCCAGTGTGACTTCTTCAGGCTTACATGGCAGCAGCAAAAGTGTTAAGTGTCCTGAAGGCATCACAAAAATGTTATTTCATTGGGCATATGATATACAGCACTGCCCTAGCTCCACGTTATCCCAGGTTTCAGTCCAGATTTGGATTATCTCACAGTCCCTGGGTTAGAAGAGCCTCTCTACTGAAGAACAACAGTTCAGGAGAAGACAGGCCTGACAACATAGTCTGCACAATGCCAGGCAGGGAAAAGGGAGGCAATTTTTGGGTTTTTCATATCCTTGTAATCCCATGAGCATGGCACACCCCTTGGGCTCCCCGGTTCCGTAACACCTTGTATTCAACGGGCTTTACAGACTTTATGGTATTTGGCCTCCTGAGGATGCATTATGCATTTTTACAGAAAGTAAGGCCAAGACATGCTGTAGTGATGTGCCTGAGGTCATAGGAAAAGCATTTGGCAGAGGAAAATATCTTCCTTCAACTCCCATTTGCATGTTTTTCCTACTACCAGTACCCTCCTTGTCCATATGTTTCTAACTATCCTTTTGCAACAGGTGTTGTAGCCAAGCCTCACCCCCAAAACACACTGTGCACATCAACTCTAAGCCATGATAGCCCATGGCCAGAGGGCAGGACCACAAAATGCAGTTATCAAGTCCTTCCAGCTTTTATGCAAGAAAAGGAACAACAGATAACAGCTATTTTCTGGGTTTGGCTCTAAGCCAGGAAGAGAGTACAGGATACACCCCTTCAGATGAGACCCCTCATCCAATATCTACTCGTCCTCCAAAAGCAACTACTGGCACTTCCCATTCACTCTTATATAAACATCTCTGCAGAGAAGTATACACCAGTCATGTTACGTGTATGCCTCGCAGAAGAACTTTTAGCCTTCATGAACTTCACCTTCTTTCCTGCCACTACACAAATTATAGGTCACTACACAAAATCAGTGAGAGAATCCCTACCCCCACCATCTCTCCCCCTCCACGCCGTGGCTGCTGCTGGCAATGGATGCAGACAAGATGTTAATGAGTCACCATCCTGACCTGCACCTTTACCTTTGAAGCTGCCATGACGGCTGCCGTGGCTGCGACGTTCAGCCCCCGCTTCCCGAAGTGCACAAGGGCATCGTAGCTCCGGTCTTTTGCCTGGATGAGGCAGTCATCGATCTCCTGTCAGAGCAGACATCAAAACAAATGATTAAAAAAGCACAAGAAGGACAAGTTCAGGCTTATGCTCCCAGCCTCAAACTCTTGATAGAGTCAGGTCATCCTTTATGGAGGTAGATGTCCTTCCATTTCCTCCACCGTGGCTGGAGAGAAGTTCACAGCCAACATTTGCAAAGAGGAAAAGTTTGCTGGGGGGCAGTAACTCCCATTGCAGGGTTTGGGAACTCTTTATTCTACAAGTGGAAGATTGGGACCCAAAGTTGGAGTCCTGGAAGCAAGAGAAATCTGCCTGAGCAGCATGGACCGACAGCCATTTGCAAACCACGCACTCTAAAGACAAACGGGATTGCCTCATAGTTAAAAATAATCACATGATCACACTGGGCAGCTGAAGCTGCACTGCCCTGTGTCCAGGACAGGTGGTCTCAGAAATATCTGGGATATCTCTGCACATCATGGCAGTCCCCAGCTTCAGATGCCCATGGAATTGGTAGGCCCAGAGCTTCTGGACTTTGATGCTGCTCAATATACAGTGAAACCATTAGGGAGTGTTCCTGCCCTTATTCTCCCTCCCTGAAGACACTGGGGTCTGGATGCTAACGATGGCAATGACTCCTAGTACTCAGCTGGTGGATGTGCTGCGTTAGGACTGGAGGCTGTGAGGAGCTGCTGGCTGCTCTTCCCCATAGGCAAGAGGTGGCAACTCAAAATGCATGAGCCCTACTTGGGAGAAGCACAAGCAAAGGGAAGCGAAGACAGGGGATTGATCCCCACTGTCCTTCTTGGAGAGGACTGAGATCCAACTGCTCCTGCACTGCCTGTGGCTAAGCAGAGAGCTTTCATTTCCAAGTTGCCAATGCAGGAAACAGTTATTCAGTCAGTAGTTTGCATGTTGATATGTGACCAATAGCTGTTCTTGGCCTGTTTATTCACAGGAGCCAAAGGGATCTGCCTGACAGTGTCCCATTCACGGCCACAGGAATCTCCTAGGCAGGCAAATGATCCAAGCTGTAATGCCCCTCTCCCAAAATTAGCATCTTTAATATGAGAAAGACATTCTTTAACCCAGGACCTCAACATGCTACCTGCCTTTTTTCACCAAACTACACAGCCAGGCATGTGCTTGCTAAGCCCATTTTAGACTGCCTGGGCTGTTTGTCTCATTGCTGTACAATGTTTTAGGCAGAGCTGGGAACAAAGTTGAGGAGTCCTGGCTGCCAGACCAAGTTTCTCTATTTGTTATATCCAGCCACAACAGAACACTCCAGCTATAATCAGCCAGTACATGCAAAGCAGCTCAGGAGGTATTTTTATCCCCCTCCCTCCCAACTTCTCTCTTCAACTGCACAAAGATAAGTTAATAAGTGTGAGTGCACTGAACAGATGCCAGTATTTAAAAACACAACAACCACAAAGAACAAAAACACCAACCAAAAGGAGGGGATCAAATGATAGAGGGAGAGAATCAGCAACTCCCAGTCATTCCATGAAAATGAATGATACAGGGACTGCAGTAAACACACCATAGTTCTGTTCCACCCAGAGAGGACCCAGGCACCTGTGATTACCTTTTCTTTTGACGACAGTGTTGGATGGACAAATTTCCTGTACAGGAGGCTGGAGCCTTTTGTGTATGGAGACAGCAGCCAAGCTACAAAGGCTATTTTGAGTTCATAGTAGAATGGAAACCTAGAAGAAAAAGAGGGTTACTGTCTACTCCCAATTTAACCACTGCCCTTAATTAGAGATGCTCAGCACAGGTAGGGATTTGCCAGCCTAGCTCAAGGCAACTTTTGCTTACCAAGGAATCTAAAGATTAAAGCGTATTGACTCAGTTTTGAACACATCTCAATGAGGCATGTGGGTGAATCTTTACTTGGTTATCAGGACCATTATTTAATGGTCTGGAAGAGACTCTGCTGCATGATAAGAGGAGTTTTCTAAATGCAAAGATCACAGGTGCTGCCTTCACAGTATCCCCAGTCACTGTCAGAGAGCAAAGAACAAACCAGCAAACCAATATTTCATTGATATATTTATGCACTTCCCATCTCTCTGCCTTTCAGCTTTTAAGATAATGCTTACATGACTGAAACTGAAATACAAGAACCTTTGTTGTCCAAGCAACATAAAGGTGCAGATCCACACCAACTTTCAGGTAGGGCTGCAAAATATGGAGGACATTAACAACAGGACATGCTTTAGCTGTAACAAACAGCCAAGGACATCCTGAGATTAAATTATCCAGACTTTTCTGGAGGGCAAAGCCCAGAGCTCAAGACTGGCCAGCCAGCAGCATCTTCATGTGGGCAGGCATGTTGCTGCCAGCAGTGTGATGAACGATTGTTACCCTCTGTAGGCAGGGGCAAGCAAGAGCAGTGCAGAGACCTGTGGTGGCTGTGAACCAGCCCAGCTGGACTCAGACAGGCTCCTGCTGGAGCCACACAGCACTGTCACAAGCCAGCCGGGCCAGCCAGCACCCAGGTCTGACCCAACCAGCCTCTGCAATGCTCTACTCCGAGCATGGATGTGCCAGGTTGATCTCCCACCTCAATGAGGATCTCTACAGCACACTCGATTTCACAGGCTGGATAAGCCTTCTGCCATTCCTCCTGGCAGAACCACATAATTCATCCTCTAAAAACAACAAAGCTCCAGATGAACACGGGAGGTAAATCTGCATGCAAATTAGATAGATAATAATGTCTTTTATCTCCTTTTCAATAGATCTGACATGCTGCCAAGTTCTCCTGATTTCCTTTGTCTGGAGGACTCACTCAAGGCATGCCGTGCTATGCAGGAACAGGCTGTAAGTAAGGGCCATGCACTACAGTTAAATTTTCATCCTAAAGTCTACTGATCTCACTGGTTTCTGGTAGAAAGGCCTTACTATAAAGGGCAACAAAGCAACTAACACTCCCAAACCTGAGCATCCAAAAGGAACTGAATCTGATAACTGGGCATTTATGTGCTCTCGTCCTGACAGAGGTCACCAGGAATCCTTCCACTGGCACCAGAGAGCCACATCAGTGTGGACTGCCACTGTCCTCCATCAAACCAGAAAACCAGCCTAACCAAGAATGGGTCTGACAAAACAGCTCACATACAGCCACCCGAACAGCAACCTACAAAGTCTTGTGCTGCAGGGCTGTTTGTACCTGATCCACAGTCTCTCTATTTACTGTAGGATACAGCCAGGCACATCTAGAACTCTGCCTGTAGCTAAATCAACTGTTATTTATGTGATGGCCTCTGCAAGCATCCAGCTGGGCAGTCAGCTGTGCCTCTCTGACAGGCAGGGCCTAAGACTCCAGTAATGATTTCCCACTAATGAGATACCACTGAGCCCTTCCACTTCTTTCTTGTTTTTCTTGTGACAGCACTGAGAAAGGAAGCATGTCTCCTGCAGACAAAAACCCTCTATGCACCTGAAGCTGCTGAACCCCTGTACAGGAGTCCATGCACTTCTGTGTGCCTTTTTTCCCCTTGTAAACATTTCCATTTTCTTTTCATCTCATGCCAAAGAGCCTCTCCCCTCTGGTGCTTACCAGCAAAGAAAGATATCCGTGAATGTCTCTGCTGTCGTGAAGAGTGCGAATATGATCCAGTACATCATCCATTTGACCTGGTAAACAAAAACAGTCTCAAACTATCTCTTACAGGCACAAGTGCACAGAATAACTCTCCCAGGAAAAGAAATTCTTACCCCCTCACCGCCCCTGCTGTGTATTTAGCAATTACTGTGGACTTGAAGGTGCCGGTTTGCCCCACTTCAGCACATAACACATGTCAGATTTACACAGACCTTGGGAAGGTGACTGCAGCCTTTAGGACTCAGGAAAAGGAGAGCAGCCTGACTCTGTCCTCACAGAAACTCCACTGGCCAGTAGAGCATGACAGCCCTATCACAGGGCATTACAAATCTCACTTGGCTTGTGTTAATAGAAAATGTTAATATAATTTGTTGGCCAAACTCCAGTTAAGACAAAATGTAATTACTTACATAATATCTATAGCCAGGAAAAGGTAAAGAGGTAACAGCCCATCCCATAATCCAGGGCTCAGGAGCACAATCAACTCACCACAACTTACTGAATCAGGGGGCACCCCTGGAGTGGCTGTGCCTGCTCCCACCCACACCCAGTGCAGTGACAAGGGCAAGGGCAATAGCTGAAATCCCTTGCCTGGGGCTTAGGGTGGAGTGTTTTACCCCACACTGGTAGTGAGAGCTTGTGCTGTGCTGTCTCCGTTCAGCTAGGGAAACTCCACTGTCATGCATGGATGGTTTCTTTTGGAATCACGGCAACAGAGTCTTTGGGGATGGTGACTTGGTCAGACAAACTGTAGTACCTCAAGTAATTCAGGAATTTGGGAATTTCTGTCACTGAGCACTAAATGGCATTTGAAAGCACAGTTCAACTATTCTGATGTATGTAGTTCTTCTTGGGATGGAAAAAGATGGTAAGACAAAGGGTGTTAATTTAACTGACAACTGTTGTTTAATTAGGTGTATTTGAAAATGGAGATCCCTAAGCAGCTTTGCTGGAATGCTAGAAAGCTTAAGGAAGTAAAATCCATGAAAATCCATGAAAATCCATGAATTAGAGATTTGGACCATGTTAGCTAAGGCTGGTATAATTGCAATAGACTTAGGAGAGGTTGGAGGGAAGACAGCACAAGAGGGACACCTACACTAGGTGCTGCTCTGGGGAATGGAAGATGGAGGCATCAACAAATCTGGATCTCACCAGCTTGGAAATGATATCCCCATCTTCTCCCCGATACAGTGGGAACAGTACTGGTAGTCTCTATCTCCCTATAGGTACTGGAATCATTCCCTGAGCACCTGTCACTCTGCTACATAACTGCCCTCCTGGGATTTATATTTATGTGTATATTTATATTTAGTGTTACAACAATAATGGCACTGCCAAATGCCTGAGAGCATCATCTTCCCAGGGCAGTTTCTGCCAGACTTTTTACATAACTGATTCCTCAGAGCCTCAGCATGGCTCTCTCAGTTAGACATTACTGCCAGCAAAACTTTTAAACTCAAACCAAGACCTGGTGTGGATGGGCTTGGATCAGCCTAAAACATTTATCAAAGTTACTATTACCAAGCAGAATAAAATTACTTTAGAGTGACATAAGTTTTGACTAATAAATGAAGGTTCCTCCTGTGTCAGTGTAAATTATTACTTCTTTTTTTTTATTTTTTTTAATCAGGCCTTAATGGATACATTGCCACAACTGCTGTTTTAAACTGAAATCAATTTAAGGGCAGACCAGGTCTTAGATCAGCTGCTCTCACATTTGCATCACAACCACAAGTGTCTGATGTGAGTTCCTCTTTTACAATTAAATTTCCAACAGGAATTGGACCCTTCAACAAATTACCTTCCAGAAAGGGACTATGGAAACGTTAAGTATCAGTGGCAGACAGTGCTTGGAGATGCTTGTGCATGTCTTCAGCATTTTCAAGCAGAGTGTGTACAGGCCCTGAGAGGCACAGCTGTGCAAGGGCTGCAGAGACATTCTGCCTTAAGTATCTGCTGTGTTCTGTAACGCTTATAATTCTCAAAATACCCAAAACCACTTTCTGAAGGAGGAAAATTATAAACAAAACTCTTAGCAGCCACAGTGAGTCCCAGATTGAGCTTGCGCTAAAGATTTAATGGGATAGACATCTATGCTGTTACCCAGATGAGAAAATGGGCTTGTTATCCCTGGGATCTTGAGATGATTGAAGAGTCAAGATCTGGAGGCTGAGCTGGGTTAAATGAAGTTAACTGAGCTCAGGTTGTGAAGGGCACTACAAATCTTTCAGGACCCCAAGAGCATCCAAGTGCTTTTGATTCTCCCATATTTCACTTTCCCTGATTGCCCCATTTGCCTTTAAAAACCAGGGCCCAGGGAAGATTTTTCAGCAAAAAGAAAAAAGAGAGCACACCCAGCTCCAGACCTGCCCATAAATAGGTCGCCCTGCAAGGAAGGATGTTTCTGTCTGAGGATTCAGTCATATGTACTTCGAGTTGCCTCCTCTTATCCTTGTTTTGAATGAGCAGCTAAAGCTTTAAGGCTTTTTGAAAGGCTTTGATTTATGCTGCTCTTCAGAAACAAAGGAGAGCACACAAAGCTCTGGATGCCAAATGCCTTTTAAGTCGGCTGTATATCTCACCACCAGAGGAACAGCACACATTTGTCAAGGAGCACATCAGCTCTGCACAGGAGCCGGAAGCAAAAACCCAAGTCTCATTCGTGCCCAGCAATCAGCCAGCCCACCTTCAGGCCAGTCTGCCCCTTGCACTGCTTTATGAGCTTTCCCAGAACACAGGCAACACCTTTACAATGTGGTGAGGAGCAATCTTAGAAAACAACCCCCCAGCACAGCCACAAACCTCATTACTCACATATTCTTTGATGTCCTTTGATTTCACGGCTTTGTAAGAATAATATGCAGGGTAAAGTGTGCCAAATATAAGCCTGGAAAAAAACCAAACAAACAACAAACGGATTAAATTTATTTCCTGTAGGAAATAAAGGGAAAGATTTTTTTTTTTCCCCTGTGTTTTAAATGTGGTTTTTGCCCTGGTAAAAAGCGTTAGTATTTGATTTAAGCTTGAGTACACTAAGTGCAGTACAGGAGTGATTTTGCATCACTGAATTCAGAGCAGCTATTGCCAGTGACTTGAATGAAGAGCAGAGATTCAGGCTGATTTTCCTTTTGCAATGGTTTCCAAAGCTGTACTTTATGAGTTACACACAAAACAAAATAAGGCCACCACCACACTTTCAAAAGGAAATTAAAAATCTGATTTTGAAACAACCTACTGTGACACCAGGAATACGGGAGTATGGCTTTCAGAGAGAGAATTATTTGTCTAAAATCCCTTCCACCTCTATTCAAGGAAAAGCTGACAGATGATAAAGCAGGATCCAAGTTATACTCGTGCAAGGGTTTGGATGCCTCATCCTGCATTAATCCTGGTATAGGGAAGAACCCTGCAATGTTCAGTAAAGTCAATTTGGGCTCAGGAAAGGAGGAGGAATCTGCCCACCAAGATATGCCAACATGATCAGGCCTAAAAATCCCAGCTCTGCTGTTCTTTTAGACAGTTTCCTTTCATTTTCAAGTCTGAAAGGGATGCTGTCAGCTTCAAGATTTCGTGTAAGGAAGAAACAAGGAACCATAAGGTAAAAATAGCACTACCAAGAAAAAAATGTGGAGAATTTTTTATCCTGGGTTCTCTCTGCATCACTGCCTACATGCTTATTCACTTGGATTATTCTGGACGTAAGCATAGGCTTGTCAAAACCACTTTGCCCTGCCCAGGTTTCAGTCAGTTTTATTCAATGCAGGAGGATGATGCTGCAAAGTTTAAATTTAATAGATAGCAGGGCAATGTTTATTGCCTTGCAACTAACCATCTTTCCATTGAAGCTTTTGCTTTAAATTCATACAACTGTTTCCTCTGCTCCTGGGACTGAAAATGATCAATGTTTCAATCCCTAATTGTGGAGCCACACGGACCTGCAGTCATCTTTTTCCATCCTGCCAGCAGTGACAGTGTATCATGGGACTCGTAATTACAGTCAAGTCCATTACGTGCATCAGACATTAAAAATTAACACTCTGGGATATGGTGCACTGTCATACTTCCCGGAGCTCATGAAGGTATTTATGGAAGAATGGGTTGAGCCAGCACACATCTTGATTTCCAAAGCAGTGACCGAAGGCAATTTGCCTGCTATTCATCATGCTCACTGTAGCATGGCTTAGCAGAACCTGAAGCACAATGCAGACTTCAGAAAAGCAGCTACTGAGTGAGGAGATTCAACATTTTACAGAGGCTTCACACTGCCTTCAAAAAGCTTTGCTGGAAACAGTCAGCTCCAAACCTATTTCACCCAGAGGGGCTTGTGCTATGCTATCTGCAAGGATCAGAAACAAACAATCAGAAAGATTCTGGGAAACCAAAAGCGTTTTTGTCCCTCGCAGTATCCCACCAAACAGCAACATGGGTTAAGGCAAGGACAAACACACAATGGCTTGATCCTGTTCTCACTGAGGCTAATAACAAATATTCTGAGTTCAATGGTAGCAGGACCTAATCCAAAGAAGGTAGAGTTCACAAAAAGGAAGAAAGCTACAATATTCAGAAAATAACAGCTGAGCACATGAATAATATTTTTGACTCTCCTTATAAAAAGCACTGCAATGCTGTTCCTCCTCCTTGGCCTGGCTGGCTGCTATCTCACACTTTTATTTCCTGCAAATAATCACTGAATGATTGATATTCATTTCCTCAGTTTGTGCTGTAACAGAAAGTCACTGGATCCTGAGGCAGCAAATGGTTTATAGGAACACTAGAAATAATTAGTTGCAGACAATAAATACTTGGAAAAAAAGTCCTGTGAGGGAAGGAAATTGTGCTAATTTTGCATGAACAGAGCAAGGGACAGTTAATAAGGTGATGTGATCTCCCTAAACTGGAGATGGAGAGTTTCACTGATTTGCCTTGCAGTGTGTTGTGTGCATATATGGACATTTATTACTGCTGTGGTTTACCAGACTGAAAACTGTTTTAAGGAATGTTGGAAGCCAGTCTTGTCATTGCTGTGGCTTATTAAGTGGCTTGGGGTCATTTAACTTCTGGGCACACTCTACAAATGGAAGACAAAAGATGTTTGGGCATTTCTGTAAGGGATATTCAGGGTTTTTGAGACAAATATTTGCATACAGGGATATTCCAAAAAGTCTCTTGAAGTTACTGACTTCACTTGGCTTTGGATCAGGGTTGAGCACAATTGATTTAATTCAAACACACACATCAATCCTCTATCTCTTCCCTCAGTTTCTTTACCCTGCTGAAGACAATAATTCTCACTTCCCCCTCATCCAAGCTTCCTGTGTAAGTAAAGTTATTGTTGATTCCTGCCGGGATTCATCCCCATGCTCAGACTGTTGCCAAATCGCTCCTTCTGCACGCTATACGCAAACCTGAGGCTGATCCTTTGTCCCTCTGCCCAAGCCATGAAGTCTTTCCTTGTCTTTCTACCTCCTTTGTGTGGTCTCTACCCCACCTGGATGCACCAATGTTTAAACCTCTCTCCCCTGTCCCCATCACCCCCAGTCTAACAAGCTAAAGTAACTTATCTTTGCCTTCCACACCTGAAAAACGTTGTTCCTAAGTACTGCTGGTTTGCTCTTTTATCACATCCCACCTTGGTCCCTTCTCTCCTTTAATGATTGCAGTGCCACCACCCTCTTCCTCTGCTGTTCCCTGTATGTATTCTCCCACATCCTGGAGCTCCTGTGCTCCTTGCTCCCCCACTGCACATCAGTCCATCACCTGCACAACAAGCTGTTCTCTGGCAGTCATCCTGACAGCCGCCAGTTTGAGAGGCAGCAGCCCAAGTCACACCAATTCCAACCGTATCATTTCCCAGTCCTCCTCATCTCTATATTCTTCTTCTGCAACACTTCTGATGTTCTCTGAACCAGACTACAGGACCTTCAGCTTTCTTCACACATCCCCAAAATCTCAGGACTGCCCCTCAGTTCCCTCCCACAGCTGCCAGCTGACCTGGGACTCAGATGCGCTGTGACTCCTTCTGTGTTACGGGCACTGTCTGTCTGCCTGGTGCTGGCCAGCCAAATTAGTGACCTACCTATGGAGTCAGCACTGCAGCTTTTACCTCCTGGCAGACAGTGCTATGAGACAATCTCCTATCCAGCAGCTAATTCTTAGGAAAAATGTAGAAAATTTATATTTGAGACCTCTTTGACCCATCTATTTGGCCACAACCACTTTGCAGATCCAAAAGTTTTGCAGCAGTGGAAAAACAGACTACTTAAGTCTCATTTCCTTAGGAAAGCAACCTACTCCCCACCCATTTCCATCTTTCAAAGCTCCTTTGAAGGAGCCATGTACCCAGGAAAGCCTTGGCCCTTTTACCTTCTGTGCAGAACCAGATGTGCATATCCTGATCATCAAACCTCCCAGAGCTTAATGTAGAGTAGTTGCTACATTTAAAGCTACAGAAGTGTTCTGTAGCCTGGGCTAAAGCAAGCACACACTCTCAGGGTATAGGAAGAGGCAAGGAAGTGGTGACATCCATCAGTGAGTTAGGAAAATCTCTCTTGCAGCACTAAACAAATAACTACAAAGCCTTACAGTTCTTACACTGCTCCATGCTGGAGGTCTACAGTAATTACAATCGCCTTGAAAAAGGACAAAACAGCAGCTGTAAAGAAATCACTGAAGAGTCAAACAATTGTGCAATAGGAGGCAAAAATCTAAGTAAAAGGTTAGTCTGCCTAAAGAATAGGATAAGGATTAATGCTGAAAATCTCATAATCCTATTAGGCCCCTCAGCAGCAGCAATCCCCAGTCTGGATCGTTACATGTGCTTCCGGTCATTCTTTTTCAAAAGGGACACGCGAAGGCAGGAGGGGAAAGAGAAAGACAAGGAAAGTGGAAGTGCACTGGGAAAGATCCATAAGAGGGACTGTAAAGGCTGTAATTGTTTCTTTTGCAACAAAGACAAATAACTGAGGTTATTTACTCCTCCTCCTGATGCAGCGTAAGGGGATGCTCAACTCAATAAAGAGAACAAAGGCAAAAGGAGGGAAGAAACCCCCTCTATCTCCAGGAGATATTATGTGGAATGGATGAACTGCATTTATTTATATAATTATATTATGTAGGATTTCGGGTTTGGTTTTCATTATTCAAGTTTACCATTAAATGACCCAGGAAAGGATGAAGCTTCCCATATTGTGGGGTTTCCTGATTGTCAGGGGAATAGTAAAGCAATTGAACTGTTGGCTCCTCTTGAGCAAACCCTGTCATATTCCAGAGGAGCAGCTGCACCATCACCAAAGCTCCTTCTGTCTCCACTTACCAGGACAGCGACAGTCAGACCTGGCTATTATACCCTTCTGCTCCTTCTCTGGATCTACTGGAACAGTGATCTGACTATCACAGAGCACAGGCTATCCCAGATGTGACAGTATTCCCAACAGAATTTAGGCTACAGCCTGGGGAACAGCCTCAGAGCTGCTACCACGACCTGGGAGGGTCCCACAGGACATCTTGAGTTCTGATTTGGTGATGCTGCTTTCCTCATGGAAAAGTCATTTACCCACAAAATTAACTCTCACACTCCATGGAGAAGCCACTGAAATAAACGGAAAGGCTCTCAGTGATTCTCAGGAGTCCTTGCCAGGACTCAGGTTACCTCCAGAAATGCCTGCACATCCACTCCCTTGAGCATTTTTAACCACAGGGATATTTTCTGGGTGGTAACCCGCTGTTACAAATATACCAGCATGGGCAGTCTTGCATCCCAAGCCATCCAAGTTTTGCTCCTCTAGTTACCATGCCACTAGCAGTGTTTGGGCTGCCCAAACACTTAAAACATTGTACTACCACAACACAAATAGAACAGCCCTTGTTTTGCCCATAAATAACTAATGTTCCCATTTCATCGGCACACAGCAGCCAAGATGGCAACTTCTGCTCACAGGGATGGACACATTTAGGAATCACTGAGATATTCCCTATTTCCTCAACATGTTCACTGGCTAGTGCATGCTTCTTACACACAGAGCAGCAGCTGAGCTGTCACCACACCAGCATTCCTCAATGATACCACCACGAAGGTGCCGATAGGTTTGTGTTCCTTATTATCAGTCCTAATTAATGTTCACACAGTGCCACAGATTAAAAATAAACGGCCCTGCCTTTGCACTGAAGGTTCCCAGCTGAAATCCCGCAGTTGGGGATGTGAAAATAAGCAGTGCAAAAGGTCAGGGAAAGGGTTCATTTGAGTCCCTGGACAGGCCAAATGCCTGACATTCAAGAAGGGGCTGGGGTGAAGGAAGCACCAGGTGCAGAGGAGGTTCTGGGCTGATATTCCCTAGGAGAAGGCTCCTGCAAATTCTTTGTGGTCACTGTGCAGCAGAACAGCGGCTCCCGGGAAGTCAGGAACTTCCCCGTTCAGCCTCAGGGTGACAGCTGACACCATCCCCACCTTGGGCCCCAGGAGAGGTGGATACCTGACCATGCCAGACTGACATCCTGATACACTCTGAGAATACCCATGACAAAAATATCCCCCAAGGAAAGCTCTAGGTCCTGATACTCCCAAGACAGATTAGACTCACTTCAAACTCCACTTGCAACTTGAATCAAACATCCTTGTGGGGCTGGTTCAGTGCCCAAGGACAAACGTGCAGATGTGCCCATGTCACTCAGCCAGTCATGCAGTGCCTTTGCAGGTAAAGCTCCACTTGCACAGCCACCCAGCACATCCCTCTGCTTTATGAAACTTTCCTCTGCACCTCCTTGCTGGGTGACCTGCTTAGCTCTTCTGACCTGCTAAGACCATGTCCTCACATCCACACTTCCAAAGCACCATACACACCCACAGCACCAAGGAAGCAGAAGGCAGACCCAGGAGAGCTCTGTGTCTAACACAAAGATGCTCTGCTTTCCATCCAGATCCACTTCTGACTTCTCAGCCAGGTTACTACAGAAGCAAAGTGAAACTTCATCTCGGTTAACGTAACCTAGTGGCTGACGAAACCCAATCTCTCCTCCTGGCGTAACTGTGGGGCACAGGGACACCCGACTGGCCTTCCAGCAGAAACAGCAAGTCAAGGACTGTCCTTGAGGCTTCTAATTTAAGCAGTCTTCACCTTCCCAAAGCAGCACATATTCCTCTCCAGTTGATATGACCATTTTGTTTTCCTCAGCCAGGGCACTCCTCACACAGGAGCTGGAAGATGCCCAGGCACAAACAGGTGAAGAGACATAGCAGCATGGATAGGTGGAGGAATTGGCCGTGGCCAGCCTGGAGTTGTCACACAACTACACTTGGCTCACAACCACCCCATGCATTTGGGGGCAGAGTGGTTTGAGAGGCTGCTCAGCAGAAAGGGACCTGGGGATGCTGGTTGACAACCAGCTGATTGACAGACAGCAGTGTGCCCAGGTGGCAAATGGAATCCTGGTCTGTATCAGCAACAGCGTGGCCAGCAGTTCCAGGGAAGTGATTGTCCCCCTGTGCTGGGCACTGGTGAGGCCACATCTAAAGTGCTGTGTTCAGTTTTGAGTCCGTCACTTCTAAAAGGATATTGAGGTGCTGGAGCGTGTACAGAGAAGTGCAACAAAGCTGGTGAAGGGCTTAGAAGACATGTCCTATGAGGAACAGCTCAGGGAACTTGGGTTCTTTGGTCTGGAGAAGAGGAGGCTCAGGGAGACCTCATCACTCTTTAGAACTGACAGGAGGTTGTAGTGAGGTGGAGTTGGTCTCTTCTGCTGTGCCTACAGTGAAAGGATGAGAGAAAATGGCCTTAAGTGGCACCAGTGGAGGTTCAGATTAGACATTAGAAAAAAAAAATTCACTTAAAGAGTGGTTAGGCACTGGGATAAGTTGCTCAAGGAGGTGGTGGAGTCACCATCTCTGGAAGAGATGCATCTGGATGTGGCAGTTTGGGGTATGGTTTAGGGGTGATTATGGTTGTGCTGGGTTGACAGTTGGATGAGATGATCTTGAATGTATCTTCCAACTTCAATGATTGTGTGATTCTGTGAACTATTACATTTACTCACATTGAGATCCTACATCCAGACTAGTCTAAGGTTCCCTTTTCCACACTTCCTCTTACAGGAAGAAGATAGAAGTGCAAAAATAACTCTATTACGGATGGAGAGACCTTGTTAAATGTTGGCATTGTTATGATAATGCACGTGATGCCTACTAAAGCCTGACATTCCTAGAAAAACTACCAGCAGTGAAAGGTCTTCACAGGTTTATGTTTACATGGACAACCTTGAGTATCATATTTAAAGTCCACTGAAGATTAGGCAGGTACTTAACCCTTCCCAGGGTTACTGTTCCAGACTCTCTTCAAACTCAAGTAGAATTCCATTTACACACAAGCCCACACTTTAAAGCTTTCTTTCAGTCCTTCAGAACAGAAAATGCCTGTGTAGTTGCTATAAAAATACCCCACAGCTTTGCAGCTATTTTAGGAAGCAAATTCATCGCAGGTAGAGATTTACTAAGCTGGTCTGTTCTACTTCACGCTGCCTTCAGCGGAGCTGCCGGGCCCAGAGCGCTGATGAGCAAGGGGAATTGGCTGTCACCGAGACAATGTCGGAAAGGGGGGCTGTGTGGAGAGTGTGTGGGGCTGGTGTGGGGCCCTGACCCACGGCGAGAAGCTGCAGTCAGCACAAACACTGCGCCTGGCACACCCCCAGGGGCTCTGAGCAGCTGCCTGCCAGAGATAGTGTTTCGTGGGCCACGCCAGAGGCATCTGCGCTGCCGCCGCTCCTCTCCTCTCTGCGCTCCAGCTCAGCAGCACCGCAGGAGAAAGCAGCCCACGACAGCGAGCTGACTCCCAGCGCCGGCACAGCCCACGGCTTCATCACTCTTTTGGGGAAGAAGAAATAATTCATCAAAGTGGGATACCGAGGGCAATAAAATCTGTGCCTTTTAGAGAAGAAAACATCCCTGTTCTGTGACCGGGTCAGATCTTCACCCAGCTTGACTGCTCCAAAAAGGCAGGGCTCAGGGTCTGCTCGCCCTGACGTTTTCCTTATGCAGTACTGACCGTATAGCTCCGGCTTGGCTTTTTCCAAGCCAAATAAATGGCAGTTTGAAAACTAAATGGTATGTTTTAGATGGGAAGGGCTGCTTTTCTTGACTCTGGAGAGGGGGATGTTTATGTGGGAAAAGGCTTTTTTAGAAGCACTGATATTATATTCCAGAGATGACAGATGGTCCAAAATCTGCATTGTGAGTTAGCCTACAGATTTATGGTAGGCTCATGATATGAAAAGGAACAGAAAGACTTATAACCTAACCAAACTAATTTCTAGGCTAAAAAAAGGTATAAAATATGGACTGTTTATCAACAGAGAAGCCCTGCATTATTTTCATAGAAAACCACACCACGCTGAAAGTATTAATTTGGAATTATTTTGACTGATACTATGTGAATCACCTCTTAGGAAGTGTAACCACGTACAGAAATCCTAATTGAAAGCATAATCCTACTACATTCTGTGTATCTGAAAACTCAGTTCAGGTTATGGAAGACTTCCACCATCAAACCATAAGTGCTGCCGCTGTCTGAGGAAGCGGCGAGAAACACAAAAGCTCCTGTTCATCCACCCCTCACTGAAAGGCAGCTTTAGACTTCTTGTGGTGTACTCATGGGACAGAAAACAGGAATAAAAAATTAGATGAAACTATAACACATCCAAATCAATTGCAACATAATCTCCTTAGAGTATTGCTACTTCAGCTTCCCAGGGACAGAACATTACTAGAAGTGCTTAAGTAAATGCAAGGAATATTTCAGCTCAATGTAATTTCAAAATTAAACCAGAAGATATCTTTGGCCCAAATATTCAGCTAAAGCAATGAAAAACGTTGACTTTCCATAGATTCCCAGTGATTCAATCCACTGTAACAAATCAAGCAGTCCCAAGGCTGCTGTGAGCACCACTGGGTCTTGGAGCTCTCCACAAGCTCTTGGAGGAGGACAGAAACCCAGGGTAGATCTCTCCCCTAGCCAAGGAGAGCAGTTTGATAGAGAAACAGATATCAGGTGTAGTCATGGCCAGCTTGGTGCAAAACAGCCTGAGGTGAAATCTTACTACTGTTCCAACCCTCCTGCGGCAGGCAGGGCCACCTTCCCCGAGTATGGTGAATATGGTGGATGCTGGTAAATTAACAGTAAACAGCATAACTCCTTCCATCAGGAACTGACTTTCTTACATCTCTGAGGACTCCAGAACATTTACCAGAAAAACCAGAAGACCAAAAGTTTTGAGGGACCAGCCTCTCTGAAAACAAGTGGGACCCAACTCAGTCATAAAATCTATGTTCCGGAGCCAGAATCTACCTCCTAGTTAAGTAAACAAATTAACAAAAAACCCACACACATCTTTAAAACATTTCTTCTCATTTTGATAACACACTTCAAAGAAGGATTTCAAAGTGCAGTATAAATATTATTGATGTGAATATCAAAGCTGGTGGCATTACCACTGATTTAGCATTATTTCTATTTCATGAGTGGCTTATGTCTATTTTAAATTATAAGAAAGTGAAACTTATTAAAATCAAACAGGAAGCTCATATCAGGAACATGAACAGTGCCCAGTTTTCAACTCCAGTTTTAAAGCAAGAGTGTAGAAAAGCTAAGGCAAGATGATTCTACAGGTAATTTCAGAATATTCAGCCCAGCTCCATGCTTTGGTTAGCATGGGTATCAGAATGCCACATGCTAAATATAACAGCTGCGACATTGCCAGGAGTTCACAGGCGATGCAGACCAAGTTTCTCTTTCTGGCCCACAGACACAGATTGGTATTTCTTCTGGGTACTATAAACATTTTAGGGAGTGGCTGGGCACCTGCTTTCTTACTAGAACCTGCATATTTTTTATTTTAAGACAAAGGAAAACAAGAAACTGTCATACAGCTTGAAAAAGAGAGACTTCTAGTCTTTTCTCACATGTATTTTACAAGGGTTTCTAGTGTGAATTTAATAGAGTTCTTTTCTCCAGGGTCTTTTCTCATTTCATTCATCCTTTTTAATCCCTCCATTTTATGCAGCTAATAACAGCATTGTAATGAAATGCATGGTGCAACTGAGATAAACACGAAGGGAGAGATCTCCAGCTGGACCTGAACTGATACAGAGCAGCCTCCAGTCTAACCCAGACATAAGGGAGAGGAAAGCAGAAGGAAGCACACCTCTGTTCTGAAGCCACAGATCACTAACGAATAATCAATCAGGTCTGCTGGCTACACCTCTGAATTCAGCTTCAACTACCAGGACAACTATTTGCCTCTAATTAAAATAAATTAGAAAAAAAAAATCATGGTGTTAGGATAAGTGGTACAAAACAGCAGGTGTGAGAGCCTAAATAATGCCCTGACCTGGCACTCCTTAGGGCTGTCCCAGGGCAGCATCAGTCCCATGGGGGTGACACCCATCGTGACACATTAATGGGAGAGGCTCCCCAGAGCACTTCACAGACTGGGGGTGGTTAGCACCTACAGGGGTATGGCACTCATTATGGGATGCATGGGCAGACAGTGGACTAGGGCTCACACATGAACAGAAAAGCACGCCAAAATGACAGTACAGTGGCACCTCCTGTTTCGCATCTTCTCCTTCACATATTCTCCCACAATGGTCACGATGTAAAATACCTACTGAACCTCTGAAGTTCTCCTGGAGAATATATGGGACAGCCAGCACCCAGCACTTTGGCTTCTGAGCTTCCATCGACACTGCTCACTGCAGAGCAAGAGCACTTCCTCCAGGGTTGAATCTGGAGGAACCAGACTCACCCAGGAACACAGGAGCAGCACCAATCCCCTGCCAGAGATAAATCATGAGCCCCAGGCCCTGTCCAGTCAAATTTTCAGTATCTTCATCTCTGGACTCCTGTTCATGTTTACTTACCCTTGTTTCGAAGAATTCTTTTCTTTATATTTAATCAGAATTTCCTTTGCTGCAACTTGTTTCCACTGCCTCTCACCCTTTTGCTGTGCCTCCACAAAAAGCCTTGCTCTACCTTCTCTGTAACAATCCACCACATTTTGGAAGACAGCAGTGACATCTCCCCTTCACCATTTCTTATTAAGGCTGAGCAAACATCCCACTCATCTGTCCTGGTGCACCATATGCTCCAGTCCTCTTCCACTGGACTCACTGCACTTTGCCAGGGCCCTCCTTATACCAGGGAAACTCAAATGGGATACTCTACTCCAGTCAGCAACTGTGACATCCCCTCACAGCTGCCAAATAGAGGGGAACAATCACTTTCTTCAACCTGCTGGACAATCCTCTTACTAACCCCACCCTGTGTCTGTCCCAGGAAGAGAACAGCACTACATCATTCCTATGATCAGAGGCACAGAAGCGCCAGGGATCCACTCCCCGAATGATGAGGAGATTCTTCCTTGCTGCTTGGAGAACCTTCTTCCTCAGCCCCAGCACAACCTTTCCTTTGCAGTTGCTGCTGTCCCCAAGGAGCTAAGCTGGGGAATACCTACTTGATTGCCAAGGGAAGCATGTGAAGAATAGTACCATGCTGTCTCAGCTCTGGGACTTAACACAGACCAGGTACTGTTAGCAAAGAGCTTCAGAAAGAGGGGTAGGGAGATGAAATGAATATTTACAAACACTGCTTTCGTTCTCTTGCTTAGCCATTTTTGGTGAGCTAGAGGAACAGCTAGATTTCCCTTATCTCTACAGCCACATACTCACATACAACACTTTGTGCCATTAACTGTGCAGTTTACTATAATGGTTTTATGGTAATGTTGTTGCATGATCTATTCTTACTTAAAGCCATGAGTAGAGAGGTCATTATCAGCTTATTTACCCCTACGCCAAACACCACAGTATATGTCTAGAGATAAAATGACACATCCTTTCTTCTGCTGGAGCTGGAACCTCACAGGGAAAGTAAATTACCCATACATGGCTAATAGTCATGCTATGACAATTTTTAAAAGGATCAGAGGCTGCAAAGCCTTTATCAAGCTGAAATTGATTTAAAGGGCTTTCTTAAATGACAGTCTCCTCCAGAGCCCCTAAATTCATCGTTTAGAAGTTGGAGAACTGTATTTTCAGCTTAAATGAAGAAAGACCAAATGAAACTGCTCCTAAGAAAAATTATATTCAGCACTGTCAGAGGGTTGACCTGCGTTAGTAACAGGACAAATACACACTCCAGGGTCCAGGGATCTTTAATTTTTCTGATCTAATCATTCTAAGAGGCTTTCCAGGACTGTAACTGAGCACAAAGCAGTACCCTAGGCACAGAAATACCAGCAGCTCTGTAAGTCTTACCATCTTCAATTAGTTCTCTCCAAGTGTTTGGGAAATAGTTGAGTTCTCAGAACCCCACTGCACATTTTGGTTCCACAGTGGCCCAGCTGAGCATTCCTCTGGTTGGACATTCATCACACAGTGCTGACACACAAAAGCTGCATCTGTTGTGCCTTTAACTTGCTGGGGTTGGGCATGATATTGTCACTGTTTCAGGCTCAGAGCATACCAGCACAGAGTGTGGGTGGACTAGTGTACCCCAGGTGGAGATTCAGTCACCCAGCCTCCAAAATTCCTGCCCATCCCCTCAGTAGCACTTGCATATTGCCCAGAACTGCAGCTCAGGTTAAATATTTCTGACTTGCAATTGACTTTGCAGGTGCGTGGGTCAGATACAACTCATGCAATTTGTACACAGCATTCTGAAATATCTTTGGTTTTGCTCAACAAAGAGTATATATGTACAAGTGTATATACACCAGAAATACTGGAACTTAGACACATTTCCTTAGCCACTCTGGGATGTTTCTTAAAATGCAAGGCTTCTCTTCTGAACTTTGAAATCTCTCTACATCTATTTAACTTTCCTACATCATGATTCACCTCCCAACTGAATATACTTCTGCTACAAAAAGACAATTTCTTCCCTATTCCTCCCAAATAATTTTGTCTTGTTAAGTACCTCCAGGTTTTCTATTCCTTGACCAATATTCGATTTCTTTTTTAATTTCTAATATTCTCCAATCTTACCATAGCTTCTTCCTGAAGCTTAACAGGTTAAACACTTTCCTCTTACACCAAAGACTAGATTTCAATCCCTGTGATATTCTAGTAAGTGAAGTTTGGGTCTTTAACGAAAGGTAAGAGAGAGAAAGGGGTTTCTTTTCACTTCCACCAATTTTTTACAGCACAACTACTATTCAGCTACATTACATTTTTTTAACAACCAGCTATTACCTAAAGTGCAGGCGAGACTCACGAGTGAGGACAGGTATCTGCTGAAGCATTTCACGGCACAGCACCTCGTACTGAGAGCTTTACAACGACCTCTGACAATTGTAGATTTTGGACAAATAGATACCTAGGGTAAAAACCTTTAGAGAAGCCTGAAATGACGAATATCTACACGTTCAATTGACCATGCTGGAAATTGAATGGCTTTCACCACTGGAAATCAGCAGCTTGGTCACAGCCCAAGCTGGTGTGAGATCTAGAAAGAGAAGTCGCAGTTTCCAGGCACTGCTTCTGGGCCAGCCTTTACCTCCTCCATCATTACACAGGAAGACAATCTCACTGTGAGGACATCTTAGCAATTCCCACATTTGCTCATTTATTCTCGTCAGCTGATTTCTTGGAAGCAATTACAGGAACATTTCCATTCAAAATAAAGCATCAGACAATAGTTTCTCAGAAAAGAGCATGCACACAGCCTTGCAGGTTCAGAGTACAAATCAAAATATCTCATGCCCACAGATACATGCAATATATGCACATATTATAGAAGTTGGGATTTAAAATCCAGTTTCACAATTTGGTGAAGAGATGAAGGGGTTTGACTCAGGAATTTTTAATGCCTCAAGACAGCAGTATGGCTATCCAGATACTCAATCCTCCTTCTGACAGATGTCATGTTCCCATTTGCATTCAATTTTGATCTCTCCCAGACTTCTCATATGCCTCTGAATTTCAGGCTTTAGCTGAGAGCCTTAGAGAGTAAAAGGGATAAGTCATGCTGCTCTCTTCTATTCTGCATTTCCCCAAACACAAATGAGTTCAGATCAAAGCCTATGACACAGGCACAGCTCCACGCCTACACCGTGAGGAATACCACTTTGTCTCGGGCTTGGGTAAAAAGCCAGTGCATTGCACAATTCTGAACGAAAAAGGCTTTGCCTCTCTTCTTTCTTTTGACTTAGCGACTTCACCTTTTTTCCATTCTCACCTTCCCTCTCACACAAATACCTTTCAGCTGGCAGCTACTCAAAATATAAAATAAAATGTAAACTGAGGCCTAGGAGCCAGATGGAGACTTCACAGAATTAACTTGAGAGGAAAGCAAAGGGGAAGACAGACAATTCTTCTGGGACCATTTCAGAGATTTCTAAATAAGCAGCTGCTTGAGAAGGCAGCTTGTACTTCTTGTGGGAACGCCCACACTGCGTGCTATCTTATGGATGATTTCCATCATTTCTTATTCATTAATACTGCTGGTTTAAATGCCGCAGTCCAGTGTTTGTTCTCTTTCCCAGGCAAGGGGATTCACGCAGAAGGATGACAATGTTGCAAGTGACACTCTAAACAAAGCACTGCTATTTTGAAATGAAATGGTTAAACTGTTTCAAACACATGTAGCTGTACAAAATGTGTCTGGAGAATTGGATTTACACAGACTTCAGCCATTTATGGTCTGACTGCCCAGAGTGAGGTTTCTTGGTTTCAGGAATATACATAAATTATAATAGTGTTTGAATAGGGACCTGATTTGCTACAGCCAAGTATCTGCAAACCTCAGCAGAATAATAATTGAAAAAGAATGCTGAGCTATTCCAGTGGCTGCATAGCACATCTGAGTGCAAAAACCTCAGGACACACTATATCAAAGGGATGAAAAATATCTAATCTATAAGTAAATCCTTGGGGGTGGAGGGTATGATTTTACAGAATGGGTTTACATGAGATTAATAATGAATTACCACAAACTACATGGAAAGCAGACTGGTTCACTTAAAAGTACCATGCAAAATCAGGCACAGTATTTATAAACTTAAAATGCATGTCCTGCCTCATGGACAGCAGGCAAGATCTTTCACTGTCAGTCTCTCAGGCAGCTCCGCTGATTCTGCAGTGATCTAGGAATAATATGTAGAAACAGGCACAGGGTGTTTATCATCAATCACCTATGTCACATCCCCCCAGGCCCTGGAAATGGCTGTCGGTGAGCTGCTGGGATTCCCAGCTCTGGAAAGCCTGCATAGCAGCACTGGTTTAAGGTAGCCAGGATCAGGGGTGTGAGCTCAGAGCTAATGGCAGCAGCCATGGTTAGCCAGCACCCTCTGTGACAGAGATTCACACACGGTACAGGCATGAAGCATGAGAGATTACAGAGTTTCTACCTGTCTGATGAGATTAAAGTAGCTTTAAAAATATATGTACTAGGGTTCAATAAGGCATTAGGATTCTTTAGATTGAATCTAAAGAGAAGGTGGTCATGCTCTTCATCCTCAGCTTTCAAAGGGTATTAACACTTCTTAGAGAAAAGCTCAACAGTGAAGCTCATCAGAGTTCCAGAGCTGAGGTCAGAGGTGTCTTGATTACAGGCTTTGGGATGGCCCATTCCATTGGCTTTGGTTGCTGAAGGGCAGGTAAAGCCATATTCCTATCTAGTGATGAAACTCCCAATACCAAAATGAGAGGCTAAAATATCTGTCCTGACAGACTCGTGCTTTTAGGAGCCCTCTATCCTTGATCTGTCACCACTCAAAGGGCAGTTTAACTCGCAGCTCATAAAGAACACAAGTCCTCCACTGAACTGGCCAACTTCTGTCCTGTAATATGCAATTTTCTAGGATGCAGCTGGCACCCTCTACAAGGCCCTCACCATTCCGAGCTACGAACACAACCTTAGGTCTCCCACCTGGGTAGATTTACACCACTCACTGACCCCAGCAAAGTCACACCAGTTGACACAACTTGAAGCTCTGGTATTGCCGTGGAGATGAGAAAATTATTGAGGTTTGCATTGACCCAGCATTTTTCAGCTATTTATTTAGTTTATTTGCAGAAAATCCAGCCTTAATTCTCCAGGTTTACTACAAACCAGGACCGGGAATTTTTGTGGCAGTTCTTGCTAAAATTTGGCAATGGACCACTTAGCTTACTTATATGCACAAAATAGAGAAGCTGTAATTATTCCAGATACAAACTCTTTTTTTCCTCTCATGTACAGTGACTTCTTTCTTAGAAAGCTACAATAAGAAGTTTTCTATTGAATTCCATCATTTTTGTTTGGATGATCACACTTCATTTCACACAGATTCTGTAACTCTGATCATGTGGCTGTAAGGCTTTTTTGAGCACATGAAATGACACACTTATTTGATTGCTAGATTAGAGGAAAAGAGTTTGTGCAATTCCTGATGGATTGAGGAATCTCTAAATCTTCTAAGTGAAGGTGTGGTTCCTCAATTATCTCTAAGTGTTCAGGTGCTACGAATTCCCATCGCAGAGTCAGCTGTAACAGAACACACCATACACAAGGATCTCACAATGCTGTCCAAATACTGATGAACCCAGCTTTGCTTAGTGCAGTGAGATGGGAGATCACAAGCAGACACAAGGATGGGCAGGAGAACACAAGGATTTTTGTAGACCTGTTCAAAATGACCTCAGAAGTCCGTGTTGCAGGCTCGTGACAGTTACAGCTATATAAATATCCAGATATGGATATCTATTAGATAGATTATACCCTGAGAAAGCATCATTAGACCTCGGGTTCTCCATAAATCATTAGAGCCAGCAGGGGACTGGTTTGACTGATTGCACTCTGACAGCTATGAAAAGAGGTGAGCACAGTAGAACAAGCATAGGAAAATTCCTACAATATTTATGTAGGAAACAATTTACTCTTACTTCAGTGTCTGTGTTTTTAAGGTATATTTTAAAATAGCAGCTTCCTCTCTGCATTTGATCCTATGAGAAAGACCCTTTCTGTATATAGGACAGCAGAGTGTGTTGCCATGGAAATTATTATGATCTACTTAAATTCAACAAATCCAGCCTTATGGGGTATATTCCCCAGAGTATCTCGATTTAATTATTAATGTTCTTTCTAAACAGCAGCATCTTTCTGTTTTGACCAAAATCCTTATAAGCAGAATAAAAACAATAAACCTGGAAAGCAGAGTCCTTTGTTCAGCTACAAAACAGGTACAATTTAGCCAAGGAAAATGCAAACAGCCTCCATGCTGCCCTGACATTGTGCTTCAACTGAGACCTAGACAAATTGTTTGGAAGGGGGAAAAGTCTCATTCAGTGCTTGTATCCACCATGCCCCTGGCCTCTCTGCTGTGATTTCCAGCAAAAAATACTAGCTAGGATAGCAAGCTTTTTTGCAGAGGGGCATGCTCAGTGGAATCTAAACACTGACCATCAATTTATTTTCATATAACCACCTGTCTTGAGCTCATTCTCAAGTCAAACCACTCATTTTTTTCCCATGAAATACGTGACTAAACCCAAAGCCTGTTAGCCTCAGGGCAGCTCCAGCATCCATCTCTCTCTTTCACATGTCGACAAGAATTCTGCAGGTAGAATTTAGGAGTCAGATGGTGTTACTGAGCCTGATCTAACACCAGGGATGGTTTCTTGTAGGTCACATAACCTGAGTGGCCCATAGGTCTAAGTTTAGATATACACAGACCATGTCCTCCCAAGTCCACAGCAAAGAGGCAGCAGGGCAAGCAGAACCTTTCCATGAACAGAATGAGGCTCAAGAGCCTCAAACTGCTCATCTACAAAAGGGCCTAAGGCAGAGCATGGCCCAAAGCAGTCCTGTGGGAACTGCCCAAGCTAGAACAACCACCTCAGCATGAGGGCTGTTTGATGTGACCTGCAGCTGGAGAGAGCTGCTCTCCTCACGTGCTCACAGCAACTCTGAGAGCATTTGTGCTGAAGACATCAACACAAAGGTGATGATGAGATAGTGTGGTGAATGGAGAAGGTCATCTTCCTGTGATTGTTCTGCTCTTTACCATAATCTAGTGTTTCCCATCTATCCTCCCTGGAAGGATGTTCTTCCTGAAATGCCATACAAGACTCCTGGTTTCACTTCTCCACAAGTGCTCCTCAGGGACTGACAGCCAGGAGAGCTCTGCCACAGAAGAAGCTTGTCTATGTAAAACATCCCAGAGTACCCCTGGACTTCTGACCATTGGCTTGGAAATTTCAGCTCAGAATTCATATTTACCTTGCCCCTCCAGTTCTGCTCCAGTGGGGGTACCTCATTCCCATATCGGGGTCTACCACGTGTAAAACAGAACTGGTAGTTTACATGGACAGAGATTATCACTATTTTACAGGTACCAAATCAGGAAAGAATAAATAACTTGCCTTCTTCCCACAGGGAATTTACAGCACTCCACTGAATCCAGGCTCTTGGTATTCTCATATAAAATCTGCAGCACAAACCCTTTCCTTGTATGAGGTTGGTTATTGGTTATAAGCCTCCCTCCAAAACATGAGGCAAGAAATGTCTGTCAGTTTTTTGCTTTCCTCTGTAAACATTTATTTATAGGCTGGAAACAAAAAATAGAATAAATGAGCTGAATGAAAGGAAGCAGCAGTATGAACTCAACAGAACAGAAGCGTTTCTTCCGCAGGAGCTGCAACTGTTCATTGATGCTAATAGCACTGGATTGCCTGGTAGATTCATGGGCAGGTACACACATGGTCCTGGCATCCCTGGGATCCATCCAAAAAGGCACAACATTTCAGACATGAGGAGCATTCTTTGTAGCTCTTCACAAATAGGTTCTTCAATATTGGTTTTGTTCTCCTGTAAAATTCGCCATTTTCGGAAAGCAACATATTGCTATTGGCTCCATGAGACAGAAAGGGGAAAGAGAGACTGCAGCTTTATTGACAATTGATTGATTCCTTCTTTGAAATTGGATGTTTATTTATTAGCAATTAGTACATGAGCAGCATGGGATGCAGCAAGTAGCATTTGAAGAAACAAGCCTTTCCTAAGCGTGACACCAGCTGTTCCCCCGTCACTGCCAAGAGTAAATCTCCAACTTGACACCAATCCTCTGCCTCCATGTAAATGTGTGTCCCTTCTGAAACATAATCCTTGCTCTTCATTTCTACTTACTGTACAACCAGCTTCTCCCCTCCTGATGCCATCCCTGCCTCTCTTCTGGTTCTGTGACCACTTTTATCAGCCTGCAGGTCGCTCCTTTACCACCCAGAGCAAATTAAAATCCCTTGCCCTCCCCTTCTCTTGCAAAATGTGTCTGCAAGAAAAAAACAGCAGGGTACTCTGCTAAGGAGTTATGCCCATTCTGGGGCTCACAGCAAAAGACGGAGAGGTTCTGTGTACAAAGCTTGGGAAAGTACCACCCATGTTTCTAGCTCTGCATGGTGCTCCAGGGCTGGAGTGCCTTCGCAAGTCCTACCTGTGGAATGAGCAGGCGTGTCCTGTTACCTCAGTCATTCTCTTCAAAAGCAAACAAGTCATGGAAAGATAAAACGCAGTCCTCATTTTGTCACTTCTTTTAGCTCTTTCTCACCACTCTGCTCACCATCTGTTTTGCCTGTATTTTATCAGTTTAAATTCTGCCTTACTACATGCATGTGAAATGCCAAATCAGAGCATGATTCCTGTACCAGCAATAGTGTCACAGAGAAATGTCTGAGCAGCATAGGATCAGTCTCAAGAACGATTCACCTAGAATGCAGAGTTGCATGTATTCATACCTTATTTATTTTTCTATTACTACAGAACTTAGAAGAACCAGCTAGAGACTAACCCCCACTGTCTAGGTGTTGTAAGATAAAAAATACTAAATGATCTTGCTTATTTAAAAACACTAAATGAACTTGCTGCCCAAAAGAGTTTGCAATCTAAGTAGCATACCAGTGATAACAAAAGTATGTGAGACCTTCCCTGCGAAAAGCAGCATGTGATTAACTTCAACCATACAGGTGATCTAAGGGAGATTTTGCCATATAAGTGTTTTGCTTGCAAAGAGCCTGATAACACAGATGCATCCGTCCATTAGGCCATTTCACCTCACAAGACCTACCTGAAATCTGAGTGGCCCCAATTCAGCCAAGTGGACAAGACAACAAAAGGAAATCTAGACTCAGATCCTTGCTGCCTAATGAGGACATAGAAGAAATTTCGTCATACAAAGGTTCTGCAGCAATCCAAACTGGCCAGTACTTCTGCAGCACTCAGGTCTTCACCCATCTTTAGGATTAGCCTGAAAGTTTCCAAGATATCAGCTCTGTCTGCTGAGACACAGAAGCAGAAAGACAAATGCAGTGCTCAGTACTCAGAAGCAACTGCTCAACAATAGGAGGTGTGATTGTATCGTCCTCCTTCGTCCAGTGTGTACCAAGTATTTCCCCTTGGCCCAACAGCTCTCCATGCAACACAAAACCTCTGATGGAAGCTCCTTAGAGATGCCAGTCTCACTCTGTTAACTGCAGTAAGAGCACAGAAGAGTGTTTCTCAACCTTTCCTATCCACTTCATGCAAACCTTTAAAAGAAACACACAGCTCATTTTATATCCCACTGTTGCTTAAGGATAGATGACAAGTAATAAGTTACATGGAATAGACAAAAGGTTGAGATGTTAATATTTAACAAAACTGTAATTCGGTAGATATAATTACAAAACTTGTAACTAAAAAATAAAGTAAAAAATGGTATCTTCTGTCTAAATCAGTTAGTACGTAACTGCCTGTATGAGGGCTTCTGGTTTAGAGCTGAACAATTTCCATGGACTGACCGATGTTTTGTGGACTGCCAGCCATCTGTGAACCACAGCTCAAGTACTTTGGATCTAAATCTCCCTCCTGTGACTAGGAAACCAATTTTAGGAAGTGTAATGCCTGACTTAGTGGCCTGCATTAGGCAGCCTGGCTGTTGCTTTCTGCTGACTGACACTAAGGACAGCACTGACGATCTGAAAGGGAATAGGTCATGATTCAAAACACTTCAGCCTTTGGTTGTTTGACTGCTTCAGGTAGCATCTAAATCTGTAGTTTTGCCCTATCTCTTACAACCATCAAAAATCCATACAAAAAGCCACACACACATTTCCCAATTCCCTTTATCAGGTTCCCTTTTATTAATTTATTGAGCAGGGAGTCTGGAGGAAATATGCTACCTGTTCCTCTGTGGAATATTGGACACATCACTTGATCTCCATGTGTCTCGGCATCCTTACCCGTACAATGGCAGTAAAAATCCTTCTAATGACACAACGCTAAATTAATGCTTCAAAGTGCTTTAATACAGTGAATGGAAAGGGTCCCACAAAGGCAAAATACTGCACTAAGGCAGCTGCAAAGGCCAAGCCCCTTGGCTATATTCCATAGCTTCCAGGCTGGTAAAACATCCTTCCTTACCACACCAGAACCAGTAAGACCTGTGACGTGCACAGCAGAAAACCTTCCCCGTTGGGGCCAGGAGCATTTCCAGCACATCTGTGCTTGGGCAGGAGAATCTGGGTCATGGCTGCCAGAGCAGCAGGCAGTGCTGTCCCCTGCAGCGTGATCACACGGTCACATTTCACATCAAGGGCACAGCAAATGTCGCACCTGCGCTGGGCGCTCCTCTGTCACTTACTGTCACCAACAGGTTCTGCCCCCTCAGCAGAGCCAAAGGCTGCAGCAGGGATGCACACGAACTGAGCTGGCAGCCACAGAGACCACATGCTCTTCACACGAAGGACAGCAGCAGTGCAAGCCTGCAGCCTCTGTTTTGGAGGGATTACACCACCTTTTTTATAGGTAAAGTTTATTAGTAAACTCTGCAAGTATGGCAGGTGGTCTGCCCTTCCCACTTCCCATCTCCAGAGCACAGAAGAGTCTACTGCAAACTCATTCCACAGCCTTGACCGGGAGCTCAAGCTGCAGTTTGGGTCCTTTGCTGTATTTTCAGATAATTTTACACTGCTGGTGCGAGGCCTGTAGAGAGCAATGAACACCTGAATCCTTCATGTCAACTGCCAGCACCAAGTAAATAAAGCAGGTGAAGGACCTTCACGTGTGTGATGTATGTCAACTAAAATGCAAATACTGATGTATCAATAACCAGTACATGATATATATTAAGTGATATATATCAGCTGAAACCTAATGCTGACGTGTCAGTAACCAATAGCTTGAAGCTGTGCTCTGCTTTTATGAGAGCAGCCCTTGCCTGCTTGAGTGGATCCTGTCTCTGCCTCTCACAAAAAAGACACAAGTTATCATTTTCTACCATCAGATAATATCCATGATACAGCTTTCCAGGTTTTGTTTCATTCATAAATTTCTTCAGGCTTCCCATGCACATGAAAAGCGGGAGGAGGAAGGATCTGCTAAGTTTCTCTAAAATGGAAGTTCTTTAGTGATATAAAGATGAGATCAATGTCTGACTCAGTAGCACTATGGATTGACACCAGATGAGGATGGGGGTGGCCGATCTCACGCAGCCTTGCTAAAATGGCATCACAATAACCAAGAAAGAGAAAGCTGACAAACTGTGACACGGAAGGAAATTTCACACATCAGTTTAAAGAATTCTTTGGTTACCCTTTGATTTTGTTCAGAATCCAACTACTTCCTGGGACAGCCGGAAGAAAGGATGCCTCTGACAGTTCCCCAATCCCTGTTACTTCCACACAGGGACAGGAATTCCCAGTGAACATATCTAAAAGCTGCCATTCTATTTCACATCAAAACATAAGAGATCAGAGAGGCCATTAATGTTATTTTGATTTAAAAGAAAATAAATGCAGGCAAAAAAGCATAATTGAGGCAGTGGATTTTCACCGTGAAGAACATATTTAACCATTTTATAATAATATGCAATGCACTTCTATGCTTCTCACAGGAGGAATTCAAATGCCTAAGTCATCACACAGGATCATCTCATCTACTGATAACCTGTCTAACCCAGCCTCATTTCTACTGACATTTCCTTCCTCTGCCACATGTTCCAGATCAAAAGACTTTCAACAGGCCCTGTGATGTGCCTAACTTTCAGAATGGGAGCCAAAACCCTTTATTTCTGTTCTGCATGATCCCAAGCACAGAAACCAACTTTCACGTTCCTGAGAAAGGACAGGATTCCCATGCCAATACAATAGGCTGCATTTCTATACATCACTTTTAAATCCAAAGTGCCCGTAGACAACAGCCAAAAGCAGCCACCCAAGACTGTCAGTGCTGTGCACTGTAGCTGAACTGGTCTGCAATAACGAAGACAGATCCCAATTCCTTCTCCTAGAAAGGCCTCTACCATTTGAGGCAAACTGCATCTTCTTTGAAATGAATAGCAATAACCTGCAGTTGGTAGGACAGACCACTGGTCCCTTCTGGTCTGCCTCAGGAAAGACAAATTCAGAACAGTTCATTACACTTCACAGATGAGGAAACTGAGATACAGGTGCTCCGGGATATCCTTTGAGATGTTATCAGAAATGAAGAATAAAAAAGGGGCTGTAATTAACCCATGAATAACAATGTTATCCCATTCCAGTTACTGTGAGAGACATAGGAACAAGTAACTCCAAGATGCAACAATTGCAATTCCAGTGATCACAGGCATCCCTTGGTGGAAAAGTCACCTTAATCCGCTGCCATGAGAAAAGAAATAACCCGATTTTGTTCTCACTGAGATGAGTGAAAAAACTATCTGGGAGTAGTACGACAGGAGAATGAGAATTGAGCTGTCAGAGGAAAAAGATATCCAGGGACACGATTATATTCTTGTTTTGCATTTGTACAGTACCTAGTGCAGATGCTGAACATAATAAAGCCTTTGACTTTAACACAGAGCTATGGCAGGATAAGATGCTGCTGTGAAGTTATCGTTTCTCTTCTGGGGGTTCCAAGCACACAGCTCTGCAGGCAGAACAGAACCAGCCAGCACTCTGGACACAAAGCCCAAACACTAAAGGTGAAATGAGGTAAGAGAAGGTTTGCAGCCTGACTTCCTGCTGAGAAAGGTGAGAAGTACTCACAGGTTCTTCTCCTTCAGCAATGTTTTAGAAATAGAAAGTGCCAGGACAGAGCCAGTAACAACCAAATCAGAGACAGTAGAAGCAGCAAAGCACCAAAGAGACAAAGCAAAGGCTTGCTTTTTGTTTTAAAGCCCTTTCTGTTAGCTGAGTCATATCAGACGTAACTCTTGTGGAAATCAGCAGAAGTCATATGAGCACAAAACAATATTCACAGTGTGACTAAAGCACACCACTCCACTTTCCTCATAATCCTTATCAGCTAACAAGATTTAATGAAAAAACAATTACATAGACACAAGCAGAGGGGGAAAAAGCCTGACCAGGTGGCCATTCTACTTAAAGCACAGCTATCTGTACTGATGGATCAACTAGTGATTCATAATGAGACGGGGAAACTGGATTAGATAGATTAAATCTTTGTCATGATCCTAATCTGAAGACCACTGTACACTAAGGAGTCAGGGGTGCAGCTCACAGATACCCTGAAAGGGCGCAGGTCTGTGCAGTGCTGCAGGTGTATCCTGGCTGTCTGGCCTGTGTTGGGATGCACATACCTCCTGGATGCAGGAGCAACACGCTCATCACCTGACATTGAACCATGTTTCTCTTCATCTAAGTGTAGCAATGAGCTCTCTTGTGAACATCCTTTTCATCTGGCAGTAGGAGTGATGAATGGAAATGTCTTTAGAAATAAGAAGAAAATGCTCTGAGAGCTGAAAAGATCAAAGTGTAAGGGAACCTTTCCACAGACACATCTGCATGGTGTGCTGCATCACACTGGATGGCTCTTCCATGTCAGGCACCTCGGGGTTTCCAGGATCTGATGGAATGTAAGATTATTTATACTCTCCTCTTTTTTTTTTTTTTTTGCAATACTACCTCTAGCAAATGGTGTTTTAAGCAATACTCTAAAGAGTCCAAGTTTCTTGCTGGGATCATAACAAACCAGCACTTCCTGGTGCAACCCATTCTTAAAGGATGGACGTACACTCAGTAATGGAAAGAAAGTGGTGACCAAGCTTGCCTTGCCCTACATTTCCTTGCAAAATTCTTACTTATTACTATGACTACTAAATAATTAATATTTACACTGCATATTCATTATTTGCTACTGAAAATGCAGCATAACAAATAATTGTTACTGCCCTCTGCACAGCTGATTCCATGCTGTGACATGTTATTCAGATAACATAAGTGAAGAGAACAGGAAGATCTGTGTGCTCAGCTAATTACCTGACTGGTCAACTGCTCTAGGTCCTGCCCCTATCAGATTTTCACCCAGTCCATGTGTCTTAGATGAAATAATCTGTGTAGATGTGCATGTGCTGAGACAAGTAAGTTAAACTACCATCTCTGTGTAGATATTCTTTGTTCTTGAGGATTAGCTGGGTTACACAATAATGTGGTTTTTTTCAAAGTGGAAATTAGTCTAGTAAAGAAGAAAGAAAAGCTGCCTGAGACAATACATGCTACATCTCACATTGCTGGCAGAGATATCTGCAGTTATACTGTTCAAATTAAATCTTTTAAATATTTAACACGCTTTCCCAGAATGAAGTGCAAGCCAAATAATGGCTAGCTGCAGCTGAATCCAGATGACAGACCTCCAGGGGCTAAATTCAACTCTGGAGCCCCCTAAAATCTTCATATCTGACACTCAATGTCTCACTGATACAGAGACACAACTAAGATGAAGGTGAGTTTTCCTTTTGATGTTTCATCTCATATGGCAAAAGAGACCTTGAAAATGCTTTTCTGGAAACATGCTGATGGTGCAACATCATGGCACGTTTCTTTCAGACAAAGAAAGTGACAGGGCCTTGCAAACCCTCTAAAAAAACTTAAGAGCACAACAGATGTTCTCCTGAATCTGCAGGAGATACATCTATATGTACATGACAGAGAAAACTGGCAAATTATACATCTAATACCATACATTAGCCTTCCCCAGCTACATTTCCAGAAGGGAGATCAGCCATCCTGCTGCCCCACCTTAAGCCTGTAATCCTCCTCCTCCACGAATTTTCCAAATGGCATCAAAAATGCCTTTTTCTCACTAAACCTCTTCTCAGGTGAGGCAGATAAACATATACCTCGAGCTTGCCCCGTTTCCCCCTGTTGCCTGGGAAGAATTTTCAGGGAATTTTCACATGTATTCCCACCTAGAGCAATTTCGGCCATGGAAAATCTGTAGGACAAGTGCAAAGAGCCCCACGCTTCTTCTCCCAGGCTGACAGGTTAAAGGGAAAGCGAGATTGTCTTTTGAGAGGGAGGGCGGCAAGTTGCAAAGAGGAAAGGGATATTTGGTATTTCTTTTGCAAAACAGACAGAAGAAAGCGGCGGCGGCGGCTGGGAGACCCCGCGGCCGCCTCTCCCACGCCCCCTCGCGAGCCCCCGGCCGCGCCGAGCCCGGTAACAAAGCGCCGCTGCCCAAATCCATGTCCATTTTCCCACCCGGTGATGCTCCATTCCCCCTCCGGACCCCGAGCCCGGCCATCGCCGAGCGCCGGGCGATGTCACCCGCTCTCTTTCTCCCCTGTCACCTTGCGCTGTACAGCGCGGCAGCGCTTTGCCCTCCACCCCCCGGTGATTTTCTCACGCTGGAAAATCCCATCCGACCCACCTGCCTCCTGCCTCACCCGCCGGGCAGCCGAGCGCCCCGGCCCCGACAACAACCTGCTAAATTTAGCCCAGTATCCACAGCAGGGGCGAGCGGGACCGGCGGCGCGGGCACCGCACACACACACACACGCGGGCACACGCCGCAGGTGCCGAGCGGCAGCTACTCACACCACTAGCCTGGAGATGATCCATGAGACCATGGCGCTGCCGTGTGCCGCAGGGCTGGCTCTCCCGGCAGGGAGGGCTCGCCCGGTGTCCTCGCCCGCTGCCGGCCGCCGCCCGAGTGCGCGGGGCGGGCGGCTCGGCCATCCGGCCCCGCAGCCTCAGCGCAGCCTCACTGGCGGCACCGCCCGCAGCCAACGCGCAGCCGGGCCCAGCCGCCCACACTGGGCAGGGCCCGCAGCCGCCCCCCGCGGGAGAAGGAGGAGCCCCCCACGCTCACCGCTCCCGGCGGACTTTCCAGCCGGAGACCCTGGGGCGTGCGCGGAGCTTTCGGGTGCGGACGGGGTCCCTGCCCCACCCGCGGCACCAGGCAGGTACGCGGGCGCTTCTTGGACCACTGCAGCCAAGCAGGACACGAAGGAAATCCTACGGACTGTTCACATCCAAGTAAAGGCAAAGCTAAGGCACGGGGTCGAGGAGTGTCTTCGATCCATAGAAAGAGAAGGATTTCCCCATTTCCTCACACACCTCAGAGTGTCCAGGTACAACGGACAAGGGTATTGGCCACATGATCCAGGTAAATTCCCATCATCATCAGTAATGACAAACAGCAATCTCACCTCGACATCAGTTTTCATTAGGGGGTCTCACGGCTGTCAAGTCCAATTTCCATGAGGAACAGCTGCTAACACACAATTCAACATATGTTGGCTTGACCTGCAAGTTGTTCTCTTTAAGTTTCCTTTGGGTTCTTTTCCTTTCTTTCGCCAGCACATGCCAAATGTGGTTAGATTGCCTGAAATCATCTTCCCTGCTTTGGTTTTTCCCTTCTACTGGAAGGACATATGCCCATGGCAATTCATGATGAGGTTTTGTCTTGCAGTAATCCTGAGATCTCAAGCTAGCCACCAGACCACCCCCAAGCTTCACTTGGAGGCTGGTCTGAAGCAGCTGGCCTGTTTTTGGCATTAGGACCAGGGCTCCAGCCACCCTGGGTGCACTGCAGGATCCTTGCCTCCATTCCCCATGCATTGTTCTTTTTGGGCATCTGCAGCAAAGTTTCCCCGTCATTCTGAGACAGAATACCTGAAAGAGGCTGAAAATCTCTCATGTATTGTGAGTAACCTGGGAAGAACTCTTGCAGGGAGAGACTGAACGTTTCAAACCAGAGGCAGCAGTTCTAGGAGATGATCACAGACTTCTCTAGTCCCAGGTTACCACAGACCTCCTCACAGTTCTGTCCACAGTATCCAGCCCTTATCACAGAATGGTTTGGTTGAAAGAGACCTTAAAGGTCATCTCGTTCCAACTCCCTGCCGTGGGCAAGAACACCTCCCACTAGACCAGGTTGCTCAGACCCCTATCCAGCCTGACCTGACACCTCACCTTTCTTCTGCTGAGCTCAGAAGTCCTCCCTAACAGGATCAGCTTTTCTTATGTTGGCTCTCTGTATCTGGTCCTCAGAAAACCAATACGTCTGCGGGCAGACAGACCAACAACCCACAGCCTTCAGGTAAAGCTGCAGACAGAGACAGACACGCAGCTAAAGTTCAGCACCTCTAGGAATTAATTTTCGGGGAACATGTGCACGGCTGCATTGCTCGGCTGGCCGCAGTGGATCCATTCCTCCAGCAGGGGGAACTTCCACGCCGCGCTGTGACCTGGGACGCGCCGTCCCCTCCGCACCCCTGGGCAACGCTCCTGCTCTCAGGGCCGGATTCTGGGTTACACACGAGCTGGGAGCCACAGCTGCGGGTATGGGGCCACACACTCCTTCCTCAGGGATTGTAAGGGTCGACAGCAGCAGCATCGCTCCAGCCAGCATTTTGACTGCTGTACAGGCACCACAAAGGCGGGGCTGGGTGGTGTGCTGCAGTAAGCAAGTGTGAATTAGCTGTCTTCTTCAGGCACGCTTGCTCTAAGCAAGAACTGCCTTCTCTCCAAAAGAAGCCATTAGATCATCCAGCCCAAATTCTTGAAGCAGTGAATCATCCTACGGCTGTCTTGCTTGTATATCGTAGCCAAATAAGTACTTGGAAATCTGTTATCCAAGATTTTTCCTGTGTCAGGATTATTTAGTGTGAGCTTTTAGGCTGCATGTTGGCAGACAATCCACAACATTGTTACAGTTAATGATGGGATATTATCAAGTACAAGGCACAGATCTCTCTGCAAGAATATTTGTGTAATCACCACAGCACCCAGAACTTGCCACTTAGTACTTGCTGCTTATTTCAAGCACAATACTTGCTGCTTTTTTCCTGGACCAACAAGAGAAGATATTGGATCATAAAGACAGCTAATACAGAGGACAACACCCAAAGCTGCAGCAAAACGCTTTAGTGCTCAAATCATAACTCAGCCTCGTATCTCCTTGGCTCCTTCCAGCCTCTTCCAGCTCACCATGTCCACCGCAACTCCTGCCAATTGCCATCGCTGCTGACCCCACTGCTCTTTTCTGGGCAGCAAACCTCAGAAAGGTTTGAGGATTTTTTTTTTTTTTTCTGGCTGGCAGCAATCTCTGACAGGGGCAAGCAGGACATGGACCCCTCTTGTGCTGCTTTGTACACAACTGGCACAATCGCCACCTGATGACTGTTGACTGATCTTAAGCCTCAAATGTACACAGATAGTTAACAAGGTAATCTGGTGATGGCAAACCTAAGGAGCCTATGAATGCAGGGAGCTTTACTGAAACAGCTGTTTGGTAAACACAGGGTGAAGGAGAGAATTCAGCTCCACTGAGTCACCAGTGGAAGGGTGACAATGCCCCCTACCTACTCCTCACGGGCTGTGTCTTAGGACAAGTCACACCGCTCTGTGTCTATGAGCTCTGCATGTGACATCCCAAGCATCCTGGAAAGAGGCTTTGCTTGAAGAAAGCCTTCCCTTTGCTGTTAAACCACCTCATCCAGTCTACAAAAAACCAAACCAACCAAACAAAAAGACCACCAGAAAATGGAGGGACAAAAGAAGAGTTAAAGTGTAGGAACAGATATGAATTAATTTACACAGCCAGCTCAGCAGAAATGCCATCCAATGCTAGTGGAATATTTTGGAACTGCTTTAGCAGTGGAAGGTTTGGCATTGAAAAATCCTACACAGATTGCAGCATTAGATGGTTTGATTTCTGTTCCCCAAATTATAAAATAAATCAGCTTTGTTAATGAAGGCAGAGCCACCACCCTTGCCCTAAATACTATGCAGTCTTCTCCTAGCAACTCCTTTTCCTGAGAAGTTCACAGCCATGGAAAAGTCAGACCCCCCAACAGCTCTACTATAATCAGACTCATTCCTCTCTGCACCAGGGAAAGGGGATCTGTGCCTCACAGCTGAACAACAACTGCCAGGCCAGGGCTTCTTAGAACAAAAGCGTCACTGACATACATGCACAAGGCACTCTGTTACCAAATCTAGAAAAGGTCAGGAAGCAGCAAGTGCAGACAACTCTTACGTCCTCCAATGGATCAAACCTACACCAGAGGCATGTAAGAACAGCTGAAGTGCAGACAACCCAACCAAGAAATGTACCCAGGAATAGAGAAAAATAACAGATGGAAAACCTGCGATAGATGGGTGCTGAAGTTCATTTGGCAAAACCAAAAATAAATATAAAAATAAATAAAAGACACATAACCATCGTGCACACATATATATCATGCAGTATTGTTAACAGCATCTGAAAAGTATCAGGAGAAGAAAGATAGTTTGATCAGGAATAAATATTCTGCATCCCATCAAGGAATGCACACGCACACACACATATAGATAAATATACTCAGCCTCTTGAAAGAGAAATGTTTGGTGTTCCACCCACTGGAATAGAATGGGTGACTCCTTGCCTTTATCTCCTGACTTCTACTTGGGAAGCACAACAAAAGAAACAAATAAATGAAAACCTAATGGGGTAACATGGACAATTAGAGCAAAAATCCAAGAAGAATGCAGCTCCTGAACACAGTAATGTAAAATGCCCATTTCTGAAATTACAGCTTTACTAACAAATTTGGAGTAGACAGGAAAAAAGGTTAATCCTACTCATGGGGAGTACTGTAAAAGCATGGGAAAACATTCAGCATTTCCTGGATGCTGTTTCCATCTTTATTATTGAATTAATTGTTTCAGAGCTATGACCATTAGCAAAGAGAGATTAAGAAATGCCTATTTTGTCTCAAAAGTGGTGTGGTCTGGCATTTGCACTGGGAATTGTGATTCCTGAGAAACACTCCTCACTTCAGTGACACACTACAAGAAAACATGGGGAAAACATGGAGACCAGCATGTCTGAATGCATCATTTGGCTTTAGGTAACCAAAATGGGAGAGCTTAGCCCCAATTATCCAAAGGAAAAACTCTGCAGCACAGAGTTCAGCCACTGATATTCAGTATCTCAAATATTAAGCTCTGAATACCTCAGGCTGTGCATCAAAAGTGTCTTCCGAGAGGTCTGTTCTTTGCTTTCCATATCCTCTTCTGTAACTTACGTGATACAAGATGCCCCTGCCTTGGAATAAATACATGTGTTTTAGAATAATTCATCAGTGGATCTGAGGTCTCTGCAGGCCCTCCAGCTCCAGGAGAAATTATCCTAGTCCAGCATGTTTTCCACTCTACTATTTCAGAATCCTAGACTCATAGAATATCCTGAGATGGAAGGGACACATAAGGAACAATACAATGCTTGATTTGCAGCATTTTATAAATTGATGAAAAAAAGGACTGTATTTTAAACTGGGAATTAATTTGTCAGCCTTAAAAGTCAATAAAGACTTAATAAATTACCACTGTTATTACAGTACTTCTGACACTCAGGTTAGATTCCTTGTTCCTTGTTAGCTGCTACCATCTTTCCATTGGCCTGCCACTGCTTATGTCCTAAACACCCTGCTATGGACAGCGTACAACTGAAATGTAAAAAGAGAGGAAACAGCTCAATAATAAACCCTACGTATAAGCAAAAAACCCCACCCCTAACAACAACAACAACAAAAAGTCACCAAAAAGTGACTTTAAATAATAAAGCATACTGTCAAAACTTGAAACCAGGAGAAAGACCAAGCCTATATTAGCTTTAAAACAGGACATTTAATGGCCATGGCAATCTTCTGTGGATGACGCACACTGAGTCAAGAGTAGGGGATGGTTACGCTTTAAAATTGCTCGTGTGTGTCCCTCTGGGCCCTTATTATCAGCTACCCCCAGGGAGGAGATACTGAGATGTACAGAGCTTTGGTTTGATCCAGTGGATCAGTGCTTACATTCTTGCTCTGGAAGGATGGATTGTTCTGAATTTTATTACTGTGTAGTGTTTAATGATTACAACAATAGTGAATGTACTAAAGGATAACTTGACCATGTTCTTGACCTTAAAGCAGACACAGAGAGAAAGGAGGCAGGCAATTAAGTGCCAGTATGAACATGACATTTGCTCAAGAGAGATACTGAGAGAAATATGGTCAGTGCATGGCCTTGAGGTTTCACTGAGGCGCCATGCCATGCAAACAGGAATGCAAACGATAACAAGAAGCTGTAAATAATGAAAGGGGCCCCTCTGATGAGCAGAAGAGAGGCTTCCTTCAAGGAAACCGAGAAGGAATGTGCAGGAGGCTATCCATAGCCCTAATTATGTCAGGAGAAAGCTGCAGACTGGTCTTAGCAGTTTCTAGGTACTGTGTTCACAGACTGATGTAACAAAAGAATTGAAGGCAATAAGAGAGGAAAGCAAAGTGCGCTCATTCGCCACCCCTTACTGAATTACCTTTAACCAACTCATTTGGTATCAGGGCACTGCTCTGTTTAGCAGTATCCTGCACATAGATGAAATCACCCAAGCCATTACTAGGCTAACATGGCAGTGTAAAAACATGTTTTAATAACTGTATAAACACTACTTAGTGGTAAGTTTTAATAAAAGGCTGCTATTGACCTTCTGGATCAGTTTAAATCCCAGCACAAACCAGGATGTGGTTTCAATTCTGTGCAGAGCCCCGAGGGAGGCAGATGGAAACGAGCTGCCCAGGGACAGCTGGCAAAGATGCCTTCCCATAGGAGCTGCTCAGAGGGACTTGCAGGTGAGCAGCAACCTCGCTGTGAGTGCACTCATTTCTCCAGGGGTTTTCTCAGACTTCTGCCAGGATTTTCCTCTTCCTCCCATACACAAGAATACACCTGCCTCTCCCATGTGTGTCCTGTTCTGTTCCTCTCAAGGTGTGCAAACCACCCATTGCCTTACAGCTGCTTTGTCCTCAGTTACAAATGCAAAGAGAAATGCTGAGTGTCAAAGCACGAAGCATATTAAAGACACCAACTCTCATACTATGTATATTCATGAACATGAAATTCCACCACACTAAGCTACTTCCAGTTTTATTTCATTCTGGAAAAAGTAAAAAGGATGTCAGGGACAGGATGCCTCTTTTTACAGACAAGTTATATAACTAAATTTTTTCTCTGCAGTCAGAAAAACTTGCAGCATCATCCTGCTTCTCTCCCTCTTGTTATGTGGCAGTAGGAACAAGAATTAATCGTCTTCCCAGGGACAAAAAAGGCTATGTTCCAAAACTGAAACAGAAAAAAAAAAAAAAACAGGATCCAAACCAAACAACTTAGAGGCTTCAGGAAAAAAAAAAGACAAAAATAAAAATACATCCATTGTGATAAGAGTTTTTGAATTACCTTCTACAGGCTATTTATAGAGACCCCCCCATTCCTATACACTTTACTCCCTTCTAAAGCCCTACAATATCTCACTTTAATGCCACTGTTAATGAGACCAGATAATGGTTCCTTGGCTTGGTACCTGCTTACAGCTCACAAAGGTCAAAGTGTGTGCTGTGGGTATTGCACATAGAGAGCTCCCAACACTCGATATGGCTAGTGAAAGTATTCTAACACATTTCTGAACCATGCATGCCTGACTGAGGAAAGCACTAGTAGTTTTTCCCCACAAATAGTGATCCACTACATCTGCTTAGCATAAGATTTGAAAAGGCTACAGGTGAAAATGGAAATTTAGACTCCTAGCAGTCTATATACTTCAACACCACAATGTACTCTAATGAAGAGAAAAAAAGGCAACAGAAAACTGCTTAAAAAAACCCATCATCTTCATCATAATTTTAAAATAGCATTTGTGCTCAACCCCCATTTTCCATATCAGTCTCCAGCCAGAAAACTGCAAGTTCCAAACTCTCAAACTGCTAAACGAAGCATGTACAAGCATATGTTCTCCCTCCATACTCCAGTAAGAGACTCATAATTGCAATGCATGCAGGTGATGCAGTGTTTTCTGTACTCTCTTCTCCCTCAGACACCCGCCCAGCCATCCTTTGTTGAAAATTCTTCCCACATCTGTAAGAGCCCAGAGATTCTCCAAGTGCCACTGAAATGAAATGGACAAAATAGAGCCAGTGAATAGCACTGCCAACAACTGCCAGCAACTGCCACCTGTGAAGGTGTATCTCTATCCCATGGGAAGTGTGCCAGCACATCATATGGTCTTCCCAGAACTACCCTGACACCACTCAGGGTGCTGCTGATAAAGGTATTGCTGTAGCAACACAGAGCTTACTCTGAGGAAGCTACACAGGAATGTCCTCAGGAGTCCCAGGGATGAGTTTCAACTCATGCCAAGCTCCATGCTGCTGAGGCTACACCTGACTTTGTACAACAGCCGAGTTACAAGTAGCCGATGGGGGTCCTTGTGTCCAACTTCCAGCTCAAAGCAGGGCCAACTTTGAGCCTGCATTACACTGGGGAGGACCTCATCTCCAGATAGTATTTTATAAAGTAGTCTAGACATGAATTTGTGACCTGTAGCAGTTTCAGTGCAGTGAGAAATGGGACAGTTTTAACCTTACAACAACTCTGTCACAAACTGGTGTGGTGGGCAGAGATCTGAAGCTGCCTTAGCACTGAAGCTGTCTCCCCTGGTGCCAGCAGCACAGCAGCTATCAGGGCACTGTGCAACAGGTTGTGTTACAACCTCTTAGTTCAAGACATTGCCCTTTCGGGTGGAAAACTGGTTCTGCAAAAGTCAAGTTCATTCCTTCAATCGCTATTGGCAAGAGAATTTAAAACCTTGGCTTTGAGTTATTGTAAACGCACATGGTGGGCAGCTGCAGCCACTGCTTAAGAGTTAATCCCTGTAATCTCCTTCATTAATCTAACTACAATGATCAAGTAGCATGGAACATATTCAACATTGACAGAGAGTGTACGTTAGATTAACAGGATTACCTGCTGATGAGGGTAACACTATGCTGTATTTATTCAGCACTTCTCTGAAGAACAGAAGGTACCTTTCAAAGGTGGGTAAATATTTGTTAATCCCAGAGGTGAAAATATAAGTGCAAAGAGGTTAAGTAATAACACCAGTTCCACACAGTGAACCAGTAGCACTATTTCCAGCCATGCTTTAATAGCATTTCTTGAGCCATAGGTTGGTATGACCTGCTCATAAAGTCCTAACAATCACAGCACATCCTGTTCTCTCATGCTCACAGGCTGCCTATAAAGCAATGTTTCTATTGCCAGTTAAAGCTCCATTTTCACTATCCATGTTTTGCCGACTTTGAAAGAGTCTATGCAAATACATTTGGGGAGCAAACATAGTTTACAGTACTTTCCTTTGCACTGTAGTGTGTCTAACACACTGCTATGGGATAGTCAAATGTAAACATTCTGAACTGTCTGTAACTTCTATATGTATCTTTTATAGCTTGTGGTCATAAGTGATTATTTTGCATTCTTTGTGTATAAACAATAGATGTGTTTAAAAGAGTCTGATAAAATAATGAACTTGAAGAACAAAGCTTTCATTTCTCTCCCTCTTTAAAAGATCCTTTACCATCCACAACCAATTCCTGTGATTCCTGTCTATAGACATTATTCTTCTAATGATCATAAGGTCACTCATACCACAGGAAACCTGTGAGAGCTGAGCATACACTGTACTCATTAGCTCATCAGTGCCTCATACCAGCATTCATTGAAGTAGCTTCTGACAAAGAAAAAAACCCCTAAACCTCAATGCTTGCGTAATTTGGGCAACAACGTGTAAAGCAGAGCAGCACAGACCCCATGCCACTTTATGTTTGTATCTAGTTCAGCATTTGCTCCAGCAGAAAGGGTGGAACATAAGTCAATAATTAGGGACCTCTACAGCAAATGAGGAAGATCAGACATCTCTGAGGGATAATTTGCCCCACTTATTCTAGACATCTATTTTAATATGAATCTCCTTCTGGAGATGCTTCTCTTCACTCCCTGCAGAGTAGGCTTAGACAATGAGATGCCTGCTGGTGGATGAAGTTCATTAAATGCATATTTTCTGTGCTGGCAATTTGTGACCTACACGTTACACAAAGTGAGATACATCCAACCTCTGCTGCAACCAGAGGCACAATGCTAATCGCCTCATGGAGTGAGTCAGGGAACCCAACTCCTGACATAAAACCATGCCTGCTGAAATTCAAAGTCTTCCAATGATTTGATAAATTTTTTCCAATACTGCATTTATAAAATCATTTTCAGCCTTACCAATTATTTCAATCACCTAGAATATTTCCCTACTTGCTTTTGAAACAAATCCATCTCCAGTTACCCCAACCTCTAGACATACAGGTTTTAAGACACTCCTCATTGTTTATGTGTCCAAGTTTGTTGGACAACAGAGACAGCCTGGAGTAACTTGGCTGTGTTTCTTATATTCTCATTAGAAAACTGCCACCGTAAATTTTATTATGTGATAAACTGTGCATAGGAAATAAGAGTAAAAAGCAGCACTAGAAACCATGCTGCAGCCGAAGTTCCTCTGCACAGCAAATTGGAAAATGTCATTTCCATTTTTGAGAGAACTGTAATTATGCTATTTAGGGCAGTAGATTTTCCTTTCCTCATGATTTTCCTTCCAATGAAGGCAGGAAAAATTCAAATTTACCTTCTTATGCTTTTCAGAAGAGATGAGAGACAGGACAGATTGCAGTCTTCCTCTTACAAGAAGACAAGGCTGACATCATCTCTTAAATCAGTGGATGAAATTCCTGGTTTCACTGGAGTTAGGAATCTGCTTTAGAACCACTGTTTTAATTTTAGGCACAAAACTCTACCATCAAAGCCTAGGGTTTGGAGAGCAGCCATTAGCCTCTGACAGCTGTGAAGAGAGACTAGGGAAGACACTCTAAAGTTTCACTGCCATGTAGTTGACTTGGAGAACTTCACAGAGAGGGGTAGAAAATCACTAGGTGGTTTACAGTGACAAACAGCTGAGGGTAGAATTACCAGTGCCAGTACCACTGCCCAGCTGCACTGCAGGCTTCAGCCTGGAGTCCACTGCAGTCCCAGTGGCCTCGGAACTGCCCAGTGCTCCCTTCTCCTGGGCTGGAGATGCAGAGACCTCTGCACATGGCAGGAGAGCTGACACTGAGAGAACAACAGGAACAATCTGTAACCTACAGCTGTAACTATTTTTAAGCAATACTGTTACATTTGCTCTAAGCTAAAGAGAAATTACAATCCCCATTTCCAATTTCTGGACGGAGGGTACTGGGGGGGTGGGAGCCAGTTCCATGGAACAAGGGTGTCAGCTGCTCTGATTCTGCTTTGAATATATTTTACTCAAAATTTCAACTCTCACATATTATTTCTTGCATTGCCCCTTTATCTGAAACAGATGACTCAATCCCAATTTAATATTAAATATCTTCTGGGAAAAATTCTTAGCAGCTGCTTCACAATCATGCTTTTTTTTCCTCTCTGGCATTAAGGGAGCATAAACACTTATTAAAGTTTAACAGGGAAAGTAAATTTGAAGATTAAAATAATGTTTAATTAGTAGCTATAATACTCATCATCTTTCAGGTGCACAACACAAAGCAATTCATAAGAATGATTACTGTTATCCCCATCTTACAGAGAAATGAGGTGAATTAAATGATCTGCCTTATGACACACTTAGTGTTAGATTCCAGATCTGGCTTCCAGTTCTGTGCTGTACCAACTAGGCCACATTTAGCAATATACAACTTTTAAATATTCCCAGTTCTATACTCACCAGTATCTGGGATCTTAATATTTCTTAATATTTCAATTTTTCAATATTTTTTAGCTTCAGTGATATATTATTTTAGCTTTGTCAACATGATATCAGCACAATATACAGAATTTTTAAAAAAGGGAATTATTTCTCAGTTGACCCTTGACATGAAAAGTTCCTGCATTTTTCCATGGGAATCAGTTACTGCAGTAGCAGGTAAACCACACAATATATCCATTGCTCCACTTCAAGGGCGAGTTGGTAAGTGACAGGACAGAAGAATTAGAGACAAGAGAGCTGGTGTCCTCTGGGGGGGGTGGAAGGATTTGCAGTCCATCAATAAGATTCGTGCACGTACAACCACCCACAGAGATCACCCTCCAGTGCGTCCTTCCTCCAGCCAAAAGGCTGAGCCTCTTTTAAAGTGAATACACATTCAAAAACAGTCAAAGTTCTTGTCCAAATTGCACATACTCTAACTCTACGATCGCCACTTCTCGCATTTTCACTACTTTGTTAAAAACTGCATTAAATTACAGGGGCTGAAAGAGAACTTTCAAGATGTGGGTTTGAATAATCAAAAGCAGCACTGCGAATTTAGTCCAAATGAACTTAGAAAAGCACGTAACAGGGTAGTTTAAAATTAGAACAATGTCTATCACTAGTACAGAACTCACTGACCTCACACCTACATATGCCCAGGAGCCCGAGCTGCTGAAATCTGTTGTCAGATCCACAAGAGTAAGGTGTAAGTTTTCTCCCAAGGGAAGACACTCCATCACAAAACAGATCTATTTAAAAGAAAGAGCAGGAGGGACTTGAAATAAGCTAAAAGATCCTCTCTGGCACTGGCAGGGAATGGTGTGAAGTCTAACTTTGCCAAAGCCAGGTTATGTTATTTCAATGATGACAGAGCTACATTATTAAGTAGCAAAATACGAGTAACATGTTCTGTTTTCGGTTTTGTTGTGAGGCTTCTGGAGGTAAAGCTAATTAACAAAGAACAACTTTCCTCAGATCATTAAACAATGTTGCTTAACGTTCACTGCATCTCCTTACCCACCTTTCCTTTTGTACATCATCGAGACGTTCCTGCTGTGGTGGTGGTTTCTTAGACTTGATTCAACTATATCCATCAAGATAATATTGATTTGCATTCTTTTATTAAAGAATTATACCTCAAACTCTGAATTATTAATTGATAATGTATTAATACCTGAGGGGAAAGGGCTTTTTTTTTCCACAACAGGCCTTCTTCCTCTGGAGCAGTCAAGGAAAAACAAAACCAGCACAGAATTACTTACCATGTTTTATGTCTAATATTTGTTCATGGTTACTTTGTAAAGGTTATTGCATCACTCTATCTATAAATACTAATTTAACTTTAGAATTAGTCTGCAAAATTTAATATCTAATTCCAATCCCCAGACAATACTTAACACCCAATCAAATAATTAAATGTTAAATTAATAGTCTATTAAAATTTAATAATTGATCCTGATTTATCATCCTAAGAGTCCTCTCACGATTTCCTGTTTCTACAGTTGGGATAACAAATCAAAGTCCTACTAACGCATTGCTAGCAAGAGACAGTCCCCACTGCAGAATACGGGAATGGAAAACAGTAGGTCAGCATTTCTCATAGAGTTTTTCCTTCAGCAAGTAAACTTAATTACAAAAAATCAAAATGTACTTTGTATCAAAATATGTGCTTCCTTCAGCTTCAGACAGTGAGAATATTAACTAATGTAAGACATGAATTATTTTATTTTAACTTATGGCAAAGAGATAATCACAGAAAAAAGGACCTGGAACCAGTCCTGCCACTCTGGCAAAGCTGATCCAGGTGAGGTGTGTTGAGGCAACGTGGCTGTACCTGAGTAGAGAGCTCATCCAGTCTTTTATCTTTTCCTGCTATAAGTAGAGCTAGGCTGGATACGAGTAGTGACTGATCTACATTAGCTACTTAAGGAGTGATTTAACCACATCAGTTTGGTGCTAGTGAATAAGGAAGTTTCTGGTAGTCTGTTTTCACTCATTCTTTAGCACCACACCTCAGGACATACTGGAGAAATGAGCTATTGGTTTATATCCCAAAGCCCCATTTCCGGTTCACAGAATGTTCTGGGTTGGAAGGGACCCACAAGGATCACCAAGTGCAGCTCTTAAGTGAATGTCCCATACAGGGATAGAAGCCACAACCTTGGTGCTATTGGCACCATGCTGTCAGCACAGCTGGTGGTTTCATAGCCTGACCACAAGCACTTCCAGCTTTAATTATGTGTCCTTACACCTCCATCATTAATCATTAGAACATAAAGGACTCCATATTCCTCTTCTGGGCTTGTACAGCTCCCTATTCAGAGGGCCTTTGATTGAGAATGGAGACCCTTAAATGTTGCTACAGTAGAGATTTTAAAAACCGGTGTCCATAACGTCTTGCACTGATGATTGCACTGATGATTGCCTGCTGTAGCGATGCATTTTCCTGGTCTTAAAATCAAGGATCAAACATGGTTAGAAGGGAAAAAGGGATTTTACCTCCATATTTATTTTAAGGATCTTTAGGTGCATGGCGTCCAGGTGGAATGCACCGAAATGCACCCCGCAATGCCCACCCACGATAGATCGGGTTATAACATTATAGGTCTTACTAATTAACATATCCATCAAAGATTCCCCAGTGAGAGGCTCGAGTGACCCCTCCTCCCCGAGGAAACTTCCCCTGGATGGTTCTATCTTAGTTTACAAAATGTGTTCTGGAGAGGACCTTGGTGTTTGGGGCTTCTAAGATGTTTAGTCTCCTAGCTTAACAAAATAAGTCCAAGAATGTAGGTTAAAAACCACTAAGAATACAAAAAGCTATAAAAAGGTATATAAAAGGGGTATAAAAGAAAAGGCAAAAAATCATCATGGCATCAGTAGGTTTAGCCTGGAAATGCAGGAGAGCCCTGAAAAACAATCTGTTCCCTCACAAGGAAAACATCTTTGGAGATGACATGTGCCATGACAGTTAAGGCTACCTACAGCCCCTTGTCTGATTGAAACGTCCCTTTCTTGCAGTGCCTGTGACATCAAATACTTCTAGGCAGTGGGAGGCCAATTTTCAAGCACAAATATTTGAGTAGCACATCCAGATTTTATATGCAAAGAGGTAGGCGTAAATGCCTGAATGTGTAATTGTTTAGGCATAAAATTGGCTATTGAGTTTTATTGCTAAACTCCAACTTAAACTGAACTGTTAAATTCAAATAACTAAATTCAAACCTCAAAGCCTCTTCTGCTTTTTTCCTAGTGGTACCCTGCACAACAGAAATTTTCTGTTACTTAATGGTGGCTGAAAGGAAGAATTTATTCAAGTGTGTTCTGAAGTTACTGTTTAAAGAGCTCCTGTTTGCAGAGATTACTCCTTTCTCATGTAGGAGATAAAGGCTTACCTATTACCAGTTCAACACGGTAGGTAAGGCCAGCTGGAAAAAATTACGCTCAAGACTTCTTGCAGGCAGAAGAACAGGTTGAAACCTGCTGTTTTGAGGTTTAATCAGTTGTGCTTATTTACTGCACTGCTTTGTTTTGCAGGTACTTCAACAGACATTGTGTTTTCCAGAGGTAAGTAATGCAGAGTGAGACAGCTGCACCTGTGCCATTGTCATAGGGTTAGTCTGAAACTTATTTATGAACATTTTGATGTTTCTCTTGACGCACTGAGGGTGGGCATATACACGCAAAATATTTCTAGTAGACATTAGTTTTTGTGGAGACTATTGTGGGTGGTGATAAAATAATCAGTTAAGAAAAACAACAGTAGTTTTTTCCTGTATTGTACGGTTACAATACTGAGAAACATGTTCTTAAACGATGCAGCAAATTCAGAGATGTTCAGAGTCATAATCTGAAATTTTATGTATTTCACTTTTTGACCCAGGACTTTACTGGTTACCTTTAATTTATAACTTTTAAAGAAGCTAGATAATTAAAAAAGATATTTGGTCCTGATTTAACTTCACAGAATTTAGAATCCTAAGGAAAGGAAGCAAATAGCTGATTACCTTCTCTGTTTCAAAAGAAAAATATCTTCAGTTATGTGGCTTCTACTTAGCCCCTAGGTTTTGAATACCTCTACTCTTTCAGGACTTCGAAACCTTGTTTGTACCCTGGATGATTGCGTTTTGTCCAGGCTTCTGTTAACTTGTGCTCTGTCTGCTTCCCCATCTCTTCTGGTCTCTGCCAATTCATTTTATTTTATACACATTCAGAACCGTGTATTTTCATCAGATGATCTTTTAGCATCCTTTCCTACCTATGTAAGTTCATTTTTGAGGGCTTTCATGGACTACGCCACCATATACTCTTGGCCTTCAAGAGCCAGGACCTACCCAAAACATTAGAACACCTTTGACCGACCTCCATGCCACTCTTTGCATGTGGGAGCTGCTCATTCACAAAACTCATGTTGTTGTCATTCAAATTTCTCCTTAAAGCCTTCCTTTATTCTGATGCTAATGGGAAAAAAATTACTATCAGGCAACTAGAGTGCTACCAACAGTTTGATCTATTGCATTGACTAATATTGCTTCATTACAGCCTGACATCCCTCTTCCTGCATGTATTAATCATCTACTCTTTGAGGCAAAGTGTTCTCTCTGCAGAAAAACTAGGGGCTTTAAATAAGGAGGTTATGCAACACCTACATGGTGTGATGTGTCAATTGTACAGTCACGGCTACACGAGCCTAGAGCCTACGATGAAACAAGTAGTTTGGTACTTTCACACCGAGCTTGCTTTACACACAACCTTATCACAAATTCCACTTTGCAGGTCTGGTCTATATAGTAAATATTTACATCTGAGAAGCAAACATAGTTGTTTTTCTTTCAGTGCCAGCTAATGAGTGGTTCTTCAGACTGCACACGGTTGCTGATCTATCAATTTTTTATTATTCACTTTTATTTCTTTGTTTGTCCCTGCTGAAAATTGTAACAATTACTAAGTTCAACTCATTGATAGAAATCATTGGAGATTCCCAAAAGTCATCAAGGAAATTGGACTGTCTGATGTCCATGGAGTGAAGAACAGCAATTTCCTCATCATGGCAGGTGAGGAACGTTTTGTGCCTTTTGATTTCATACATGAGTGTGTTTGTTTTAATGTAGTAGGCAAGTGATCAGGGAAGCAAATTGGTGGAAAAGGCTTTAAAAACACATTTAACCTAAGTGTGGAAATAGATTCTTGGAGAAAATGGAGGATGAGACCAGAACATGGCAGGAATATCCAACTGCTCTCTCATGGGGGTTTTTGAAGCTCAGACATCTCTGGTGATAGAAAGCCCTGAGGACAGCACATGCTGAGCATCCTTAGTTTTTTGTAAACTGGATGAGTCAACAGCTTCTTTGCCTTGGGTACTTTCTGCACTTTTGGTCTTTTCCTCCCACATGCTCTGGTGGGAAAGTCTTACAGTAGATGAATACACGTGTTTTTTTGGGTCAGCGCTGCACACCATCACCCAGATCACTGTCATATTCTCTGTTTAACTCTTTGTTTCTCTGCAGCTGGTTATGGGAGTGGCTTTCAACTGAAAGGCAATAGGCTTAGATTAGATATAAGGAAGAAATTCTTCCCTGTGAGGGCAGTGAGGCACTAAATCCCTTCCAACCCAAACCAGTTATGATTCTGTCATCTTGCCTTGTTATTTGTAAGAGCACACAGGTCTCATGTTAAGGGCATGCTGGTGGAAGCCATTTGCTTTTAGATGCAACTACACAACCTATATCAACCACAACTGGAGCGCCTCCACAGCCTGTCATCCCCCCCAGGAACCTCGGGCACACTGTTATCTTGCGCTGTTTCGCCCCGTGCCCTGTCCCCTGCCCCGCAGGGCCCGCCTGTCCCCATTCCCCTCAGCATGATAAGATGGCGGCCTGCAGGGCTCCCGCAGGTGCTGGCCCCACCCCCGTGCGCATGCGCAGACACATGCCGCAGGTGCCACCACCCCCTGTGCTATATCTGAGTACGCCGCGAGCCGCACGTATAAGGGGTCGTATCACACCCTCTGGACTCGCTTCGGATCCCTCCGCAGCCTCCAAACGCTGTTCCTATAGCTGGAGGCTCGGCGCTCCCGAGGCGGGAGCACGGACCTAGAGAGGCACCGCGGCCCGAAGCGTGTCCGTGCCTCCCCTGGGGCTCGGCTGTGGGCGCTCCGCCGGCTGGCCCCCAGGGACTCCTTTCCTCGGCGCTCCAGCGGAAGGATATATCGTTTTTATTTTTTCATCCGCCATCTGCTGAGCAACGGTTTCGGGGGCGTGGCCGGGCGCGCGGGCCCCGCCCCTCCGAGCCAATCGGGGCAGGAGACTCTCCGCCGGCCCCGCCCCGCGTGCGCGGCTTAGCCAATAGGGGCGCGGGACGGGGGCGCGCGCACGGGTGAGGGGGCGTGTGCGCGGCGCGGCGCCGACAGTGTCGCTTGGCCGCGGCGGCGGTCGTGGCGGGGGGGTGGAGGGGAGTGGGACCCGTGCCCGGTGTGACTGCGGGGTGCGCCGGCAGCGGGGCCGGGGGGGAGCAGGTGAGGGCAGGGGCAGGGCTGGAGGGCTGCCCGGGTGGGCAGGCCGGGGTGTTGGTGAGGCGGAAGGAGCTTGGCCCGGTCGCCTGCTCCCTCCCTTCGGCTGCCGCCCGGCGCTCCGGCTGCTCGGAGGAGGGAACAAAGAGGCGGCGGGGGTGGGAATGGCCGGGAGTTGCGCTGCAGCCATTCTAGAAATAGCTTCTGGTGCTTTCTTCCACCCACCCCTGCCGAGCAGTGATTAACAGGACTGTGGGCGGAGGGGGGGCGACCCGTGGGTGTCCGGGGGTCCGGCTGGAGCCGCTCGGAGAAGCGGTGGGGGGGGACCGGGAGAGGAAGGAGGAAGCGCTCACCGCCCTGCCCTGTGTGTTTCTCTCCTCCTTCCGTCGCTTTCCTCGCTGAAGGACTCCCGATGAGTTAAAATGGTGCTGAGGCTCGAGGGGAGCTGGTCGCTGCTCGTAGGGAAGAGGTTCCTCTGCCTGTCGGAGGAGGAGGACAGGACGTGGGACGCCAGCCTCATCTCGGAATGGCCCTGGAAGTCGGGCAGGATCCGTGCTGTGTCACACACGGACATATCCAAACAAGACCTGAAGGTAACCGGGAACTTTTCAGAGAGACCTGGGAAATCGAGAGTGTGACCGGGGAAGTTGGTGTGGGTGTGCGTACACGTGTGTGCACATGCTGTTCTCGGGGGGAGAGGGCGTCTTAGCCAACACGCTTGGAAACGTGCACCCCTGCCCAGGTGCCCGACGTGCTTGTACTAGTGCCGGAACTTAACTACTTATAAACGTGTTTTCTTCCACCGGCATTTTGAAAAGCAGGTTTTTACCGCACCCACTATGCCTATGGTTTATTTCTTAAAGGTAGTGTAAGGTCTTGCTAGTTGTGAACAGGTTTTTGCCTCCAGAGTTGAAACCGAAACCCTCCAATATTGTTAGGATTGGTGACTTTTCTCTCCTGCTCTTTGCAGTAGCTGGTCATGAACAAGTACTTAGGTTTTAAAGTCATACGAAATTCATGCCTAGTGTTGGAGGTCTCTCGGACTCTTCTTGCATGGTGGCCTCTTCTTATTAATGATTACCAAGTGGTTTTTTGAACACACAGTCAGTTATTGCGAGCGTGGTGTAATTGGTCAGCTGCGTATTTTGTGTGGCAGTCAAGCGATGTTTACGGTTTGACTGAAGTTGTTAAGGGGCTTTATTTGGCAACTGTAGTCATTAAAAGTATTCAGCCATGTCTGGGCACTTACTGGAGTATAGACTGAGTGCTTACTCCCCAAGGACAAAACTCCATTGTAGCAGCGGCATCTTGAACATTGCTCTTGTTTCTACGGAGGACTTCGGTTACTGTCCTGCGACAGCAAGAACAGCATCATCTTTCCATTTAAATTGTCTCCTTTCCTCTTTTTTGTTAGTGAGAATTTGGTGACCTCTGATTAACCGAAGAAGCACCCCTTCCTTGTCAAACAAAAAGGAACTGTGGGTGTTTCTAACTCTTTCTTGAAAGCGTAAACTTTGTTATCAGTTTGTTGTTGTGGATCTGCGGCAGGGGTGGAGCTTTGTCCATTTTTGGGCGCGGGGCTGTGCCCTGTACCGCGCTTGTAGCGAGGAGGAGGTTGTTGGTGCAGAAAACTCTCAAGGACTTTCTCTGCAAAGGAGCAGAAGAAGCAGGTGCTGAGGGGCACTCTCTTGTGAGCTTTGTGGCTGGTTACGGTTCTGCCAGAAGCGATTGAGTTGATGTGCTCTCTAGTTGAAGTGTTAAAGAAGTTGCAGAATGGACAGTGGAAGTGTGGAGAACTTTGTACCAAAACACATCCCACCTCCTTTCCTCCTCTCACAGCTCTGTGGAAGCATGATAGACCCAAAATAGTAATGAATTGAGAGGGGGGATTAAGTATTTCTACTGTAAAAAAGTAGAAGTATTTCTTTCCATTTTTGTTTCATATGGGAGCACTGTCAACTGCTGTTGAAATTATTTTCTCAACTGTGTTTTCTTGTGTGTGCAGTGTTGATGGAGTACACAAAACAAGCTATTCTGGTTCTGGTAGTCATTTGCTTATCTCTTTCATTGTTTCTGTGCACCTCAAAATTACTAAGTTCATTTCTGCACCCATTAGTTCTATGACTCCTGGCTGTGGTAATGCTGTTTGTGTGCATGTTTTCACTTGCCTTTCTCATGAGAGGGATGATAAAACACCAGGAAATGTTTCTAAGATTCACTCAGCTGAGATTTCTGTGCTGTTTGTGAAATGTGTTTTAGCTGGATCGCTGTATTCTTTGGGAAGAGGGAATTCCTATTTTTTCCAAGAGTAGAGTCCTCTACCAAGATGTTGCAGTTCTTGTATTCAGGCCAAGTTACATTTGTGGTCTTTCCCAATCATTTGCTGATCTCCCATATTGCCTTTGAAATTAGGGTAGTGCTATCCCAAAGATGTTGGTCAAGCCATCATATTTTTGCCATGAAATTGTTTTCCTTTTGAAAAATTTACATAGTTGTTTCTGAAATCTGTAAGGATAAATTGCGGTTAAAAGCAGACAGGAAATTACCTTCTTCACATTGCATAATTTAATCACCTTTGCAGTCCTTCTGTCGTTTGTGCTTTCAATAAATTGGCTGAAGTTATTCTTTGGGATTGGTATTTTTAAAATATTTATGGAAAAAAACAGCTTGTTTATTCCAGTGCTCTAGAGTTTGTGGAAAGTCCATGTGCCACTGCTGTAGGCAGTCCTTTAGTTTTAGTAGACTTCTTAGGGATGTGTGTATTTTTCCCTGCTTGTAAACACCAGTGACAGTGTTGACATGTTTAACTCTCCTTGAGCAACACAGAACGTTTTGAGATGGGAAGCTGTAAAGTTAAATGGAGATATTAATATTTTATGTGAGAGTAATGATGATAAACCAGTTAACATTGACTATTACTTGAAAAACGCTGGGTCAACCTTGGATGCTTTAGTGATTGCTTGATTATGTGACAGGCAATAATCATGCTGGAATTATAAGTACTTTCAATGATTTTATTATTTTTGAGTGAATTGGTAGTTTTATCTTTTTCATGTTGAATGTGTCTGGATTTTAGAGGTAGTCACTCATTCACTTTGCTTCCTTTCTGTAGATTTGTGTAGAATTTGATGATGAATCATGGGAAAAGCGAAGATGGATAGAAGTCTACAACCGTATGATGATAGCATTCCTGGTGGAGCAAAAGCTGGTGTTGGCTGAAAGAAAAACCCACTCCATGCCTCCTGTCCAGTGGCCTGCAATGGCAAGTACACTCTTGGCTTGACTCGCTTTGCTTCTGCAGTTCTACCTTCTGGGGACAGTGGTGTCACCAGTGTGAATTTCTCGAGTGCAGCCTCGCTCTTGTCTTGTGAAGGGAGAAAATCTCACTGTGCAGCTTGAGCTGACAGAGCTCATCAGCATTTGAAGTTGGTATATTATGCCCGTGGACACAAGAATGTATTTTTATGACTTTGCTTCTCCCTCAGACCACTGTTCTGTACGTTGTTAATTCACTCTTCCTCTAGTTTCGTGTTTTGTTTCTTCTTCCACGAAATTCCTCTTAAGAATAGAGAGAAAAAGTGTAAGTAATAGGTTTCTAAGTATAGCTTGTGTTTTATTTGAAATTTTTGTTTGACTCTGCCTCAAGTACTGTTAATGCTACAGTGATTCTTGATCCTGACACAAAAATAATTCACATGACTTACGTGATGCCTGCCTGGCAAAAATGATTTGTGAGATTTAGATTTTCTGCATACAAAAACCTGAGCTACACTGTAGAAGGAGAGAACTGAGCTTTCTGTATCTGCCATGGATGGCTGAATAGGCAGATTAGCCAGAGGAGGTGAACGGGGAACATTTCTTAATGTATTCAGCCAGTACAGTTGTACTTGACTACTTTGGATATTGCTACTCAAGATAGTGAGAGAAGTGAAGATGCAAACATGTAAACTTGCTGAACATGAATCATGCTGAACTTGTAATCTGTGTTTTAATACTATTAACTTTGCTATTTATAAAGTGTGCACTGTAATTCATATTGCTGCATTTTAGCTGGTCTTTCTTAAGCAAAGTCAATTTAAGTAGATGTTTATTGGAAGTAGCACCCAATAGAATGGGAGGAAATATAAATCCTTAATTTTATTTCCTGGAGTTGTGCATTAATATCAGCAGTTCCACTGGTAGATTTTGCTGATAGCTTGTTCTGAAAACCTTCTTATTTAAACTTAGCTGTTGTCCATTTCCAAGTATTTGAATAGTTCTTACTGGATACTTGTCTTCAGTTTTGGCATGAGGTGTTCCTCCTGATGTGTTTGACGGGTCAGTTCATGCAGGGTACATGTTCCAAAGCTCATTTCGCAGAGGAAGATGTAGGATCAAATGTAGGCCATGCTGGAGCTTGCCTTGGCAAAAAATGACTTTTTGTCCCTTTATCATCACACAAGGCAGGAAAGCAGAGGTCACAAAAGAGGTGCGTGGATTAATTTATTTAAAATTTGATCACAACTTCTTGATTCAAGTATATAGGAGAGTGTTTCTGACAAATGGAGTAGCTTTGTAGAAATCTTGGAATGCCCAGTCACTTCTGGAGAGACTCATGTCCCTCCTGTGGGGATCCTGCCCCTCTGGTAGTGCTGTCCTAACTGAGGTAAAGGCAAGAGAGTATCTGGGTTTTTGAAGGACCGATGAAAGCAAGGCCTTCTTCTCCTATCAGAATGATTTCCTTTTTTTAAATGGGGCTCAATTACACCTTTCAGGTAGGGAGGAGTTACTCTTGGCAATTCTTTTGTTTTAGGCTCCTGGTGCCTTTCCTCTCAGTTCTGTTACTGTCACTAGACAAAATTTAACTTTGAACATATTAGGAAGTGTTCAGAAGCTTTTAAAGGAAATTCTTGTTTCTTGTCTGTTCTTAAAGCCTTTGGTATACCTGAACACAACTTCATCATTGCATTGCAGTGTTACAATGACTGTGAGGCTGTCCGAGTCATCACATGTGCCTACATTAAGGTTTTGGTATATTATCAGTGTTGCACAAGTTTTGAGAACTTTACTGTAAACTATGCTGCAGGCATTCATTGATTTGCTAGTTATTTCCCCTGTCTACCATAAGGAGATTTATTAGTAATATATCCACAATTGCAATTATTATATTAATAAATTCTTCATGTGGAGATGAATGATTAATTAATTGTTAATGACAGCCACCTACATTGAATTCCTAATTCCAGTTAATAAATGAAATTAATTTCAAGTGGAGTCCAGTAACTCTTTCATTAGGTGTGTATTAGAAGTTTCATTGGAAATTAGCTTTGTTCTCAAGAATTGTGTGTAGATGTGGTAACTTAACAGAAATAGAAGCAAAATTAAAGTAATTTTTTTAATGCAGATGATGAATGATGAAATCTTCTTACTCTGTTTCTGAGAACATGTTTATCACTTTTTTTTAGACCTACAAGTCCTTAGTGGACAAGGCTGGAATGGGATCACTGGTTTCGGTGCGCTATCTGGGTGAAGAGAAATGTGTTTTTCTTTCTAAAGATCTCTTGACGCCCATCCAGGTAACCTTGAATGGCATTGTAAAGATGAATTTCTTGTCTTGGTATTTAAGATATATCAAGTTAATGTAATCTAAATGCAAACTTCAGATGGGTAAAAACTTGCAGTAGGTGTTTATTTCTGTAACTCATAAATATTGGTTCTGAATGTGTCTGATTAAAAGCCTGCTGAAGCTGATTCAGGACATGGTCACTTAGGAGAGCTGGATGAGGGAGTGTACCAGGACAGTTACTCAGCTCAGGGGAGAGCATTTGCATCGTGCTGATTGGGGGATAACCTGGAATAGTTTCCCTTTCTTCTTTTGAACATGACTGTTGTTCCTGCAGCTCTTTGCACAGTAATGTCTGGCATAAATCCTGCTGTTTAACAGAAGCACATCACTGCTAATCCTAAACACATGAGGAATTGGGCAGAATGTAAATGAGATGGTTGAATTGCAGTCCCTTTATTGAGCGTCAGAGGAAAGTTTGTTAGTGAAAATTAGGTACAGTTGGGTTGAAACAATTGTCTCTTGTGACTGGCTGGGCAGGTGTTTGAAAGAATAGTATCTGCTAAAGATAAAGGATTTAGCCTTTTTAGGAAACTATTCCCAAGACCTGTAAGCAATCTGAAATAAAAATAGTAATGGATGTCCCACGTTGAGACTGCAAGTAGTGCCATCATTAGAGTTCTACTTTGACTTGTTAACAGTGAGCAAATGCTCAAGTCCTTTAGAGAGACTGACAAGAGAGTCACTAAAAGCCCAATTTGAGTTGTAGATGGTTGTCTTGCTTGTGTTGGCTCAACAGCAGGGTAGAGATCTCTTTATGCAGAAGCCTTATCTCAGCACTGCAGTGGAGAAGATTGCTTTACTGGCATCTTGAATAAGAGTTTATTGACTTTAGTTCTTCAGTCTTCTGCCTCTTAAAAATGCCAGAGCAGTGCCTGGGACAGAAAGATAAAACCCAACCCCAAACCCTTTTCTTATAAGCACTCTTTGAGCCTTGGGTGGAAACTTGCTCTGACATTTCCATTTCAGAATCAATTCTCATTCAAGAATTTGAGAGGGGAAAAAATACTATAATATACATACATTATGCTGAAGAATTATGAATAATTTATATGTAGCTGACTCTGTTTTCATTCATATAAACATTTTATAATGGTGTCATGAGATGGACTGGATCCTGGCATTATCATAAATAGAAACATAAAATATTTTCATTTGTGTCTGCTCAGGACAAATATTTTGCTGCTTCTGAGGACTTAAAATCGTAAGTTAAGAATGGATGGTTCAATTAAAATCGGTGCTCATTAGCAATGTAGTGCAGCAAAGCTGGGCTATTTTCAGCACAATATTAAAGTGGACCTGGAGAGCTCACTTCAGTCTGTCTTGCAGATGCTTATTGCAAATTAGTGGTAGGAAATTGATATCTGCCTCCAATCCAACATCCTAGAACAGATGGGACACAGATTCATGAGAATTGGATTTGTATGAATTGCTGCTATCTTGTTTTTAAATATTGTGGGATTTTGTTAAAAGCATTACCCTGAATGCAAACTTCTTTTCTGTTTTTTTCCTGAAATAGGATGTGGACAGTTCCAGGCTTTCTCTTAAGGATGATCAAAATGTAAATGAAGAAATTCAGGCTCTGGTTAAGAAACACCTTGATGAGACGCGCTTGGTCCAAGGTACAAACATACCGTGGAGCGGAAAACTCTGGCAATAAATGCTCAAGTCCAAAGGGAAATCCTTCCAGTGTTGGTTTAATTAATTGGTAATCTGTTCTAGGGGATAAAAGCTTTTTAAAAATACTGATTTTCTCTCACAGCAGTGAATGCAAAATGTGAAGGATTGTAGATGTTTAAGTTTCAGGTATTTATTTTGTAAGAGAATAGGCACTTATAGATGGCCTGGTACTTGTGAAATATATCAAACTTGGAGTAATTCTGAACAAAATTATATCAAGCTGTTTATTGTTTCAAGTAACTTTTTTTTCCAGTTTGTTGCTTGTTTGTGAAAACTTCCAGGTGTTGTATAGATGCTTCCTTTTTTGGTCAAATTTAAAGTTGTTAGTTTTGTTTGTCAGCTTTAAATTCTTAATTACTGGGTTCATACCAGCATATTTGTAGTCATGGGCTTGCACACGCAGGGAATGTCTCTTATAAAAAGGTAAATGAAGGTAAATGCCACATCTTACAGTGTTCATTTCCCATATTGTAAGGACAGGAAAAATTCATGTTGATAACTGTGGTCATCTTCATCCTTCCTTTGTCCTAAGTTCCTTTTTTTTTTTTTTTTTTTTTTTTCACTTTTGAAGGTGGAAAAAATATCATTGGTTCAAAAATTAGGATTTATAGCCTGGATCCTTCTACTCAGTGGTTCACAGCAGTTGTTGTCAATGGTAATCCAGCTACAAGAACTCTGGAAGTCAACTGTCAGGAGGTAGGAACCAGTTGCTGTGGTGTACAAATGGATTTGGGGAATAGGTGCAAACTTTTATTTATATCTCCACCAACACCATTTTTATTTCTGTCTTTACTGTAATCTTCAAACATGGGTGACAGTGTAGTGCAGAACAACATAACCCAAAGTGTTTCTTTATGCTGCTGGTAGATCATTACATAACAGATGTCCTTCTATGAAAAATGAAGGAGACCTGGAATTTTTATTGGAAGAGTGAAGCAAATAAGATCCTGGTTTCATTGCTCTCTGTGCTGTGCGGACAGTGCTCTCAAGCACCAGTTTGTGTTTTGATGCAGAGACACTGTCACATGGTATGTTGTTAAATTCAGCTTGGTGTTTAAAGAACCTAGAAGTTAAGTGTCTAAGCTTAGTCCATACCACCACATCTAAGATAAATATATTCAAATAGAGTTTCACCTGTCTAAATGGCTGCTTCTGTGTTTCCTGTTCCTTTTCAAGATTCCAGCTTTAAAAACTCTTGATCCAGAGTTAATTCATGTTGAAATCATATATGACAACAATGGAAAATGTGGTAAGACCTATTACTTTTTGTCCTTCAAACACAAAGTAGGTTATTTGTGATAGACTAATCTTAATCACCTTCTCTTCCAGATAAAGCAAAAAGAATTGGGGGTGTGAAAAGGAAGTCATCTGAGAACAGTGGAAGTGTTGATGCTAAACACACAAAATCTTCTCCTGAGGTAATGTCTTGCTCTGTTATGTATGGCTGTTACATAATGATTATGTCACTTCTCAAAACATCTTAAATAAGGATTAGATTGGAAAGTAGAATGATAAATATAATCCCTTGGAGGGTGTGTTGAGTTCTTTCAAGCTTGTCTGGGCATGAATTGAACATCTTGCCTTGTGATAATTGGAGCAAAAGCTACTAAGCTTAGAAAGTTAGTGGCTTGTTGGGTTTTTTTTGTTTGGTTGGGGTTTTTTTAAGGTTTTTTTTTTTTTTTTACTGTGCTTTTTGCCCGCTTTGTCCACTTAGGAGTTGGCCTGCCTTGTCCTGTATTCTTCTGTGGGAGAAAACACAAAGGAGTTCTGAAGTTTATAACCTTTGTTTTTCATGGTCTTGAACTATTTTGTACTTGAACCCAAAACCTTCAGCTGCACTTGGAAGCTTTGAGGATTCAAGCTGCACGAGGAGCAGTTGAAGGTCGTTTCAGTACAAAAAGGGAATGTGGCTTTTGTAGTACTGTCATGTCTACTTTTATTTCTTTTGTGAGTGACCTGCCAGGTATCACTGAGAGATAAGTAAACTCTCAAAGGTCAAAAGACAGTCTGGGTTACTTAAGTGTAGAAATGCAAATAAAAAATCATGGCTTGGCTGAAGAACAGTACTTCAAACTTGCCCTGTAATTTTGCCCAGTGTTTCAGACCAAAACCTGCGTTTTAGGCAGGAATAGCCAGTCTTCAGGAGGCTCTGGAATGGGGGGGAGGGGAATGTGTTGCTCCTGTGCAGTCAGTCCTGTGTGGAGTCAGCTGTGCAGATCTGGCTAATGGCTGGATATGGTCATTAGTGGTCTTTAACAACCTCACAAAGAACCAGCATGAGGTAACAAGCACAGGATAAGATGCCTCAATGAAGGGGGTGTCCTATCCTGTATTAACTGCTGAGGAAGAGCATGGGCAGCATGGAGTAACAGAGCATTGCAGTCTTGTGTTTCCATAGCTTTAGCACCTTTAGCAGCTTTTGGTGCTGAGTTTGCCTTTTTTCAGTTTTCTGCATAATTCAGCCATTGAGCAGCCTGCTCGATACACACAAAGCTGGTCTGTATTTCACATTTCAACTGCCCTGCTGAAGAATTGCCATGATCTGAATTCATAACTTGTTTTTCCTTAAAGTAGTGAAGCTATTTACTTCTCATTCTCCAGTCTGCCTTCCTTCAAAGGACTGGATCATTTATCACTTTTGTACTCTTAGGGAAATGCCTTGCAACCATTTTTTCCAAGTGGTTACAGTGAATGTGCTTTCTAGTAAGGAAAGCAGAAGCTGTTTGTTTCTCTGATTTTGGTGGATGTGAATATGTGGGAGTGATGAACTGAAGCCGTATTTTTTGTTAATAAGTATGTGATGGGATTGCTTTCTAGTGTGGAGTTAATTATCTGCAGCATTTTTCTGAGAGCTTGATTTGGTGCCTGACAGCTGTGTAATACCAAAGCAAAAAGGAAATGTTTTGGGAGCTGATGCTAACGAGCCTGTAGTGTAACTTCCCAGCAATAAGTGGAGCATGTGGGAGTAAAATATGGATGTTGGAGCTGAGGAAGGGCCCCCACAGAAAACTACTGTTCTAAAGACACTTGCTAATTTGGTAGGCCTGTTGTATTCCTAAATGAATTATAGATTTGTTAGGCTGGTGATTTAATCAACACAGGATTTCTTTACTTAACACTTTCTAGAATCCTGGTGCAAAGATTTTTCTTGCTACAAGAAAGTTCTCATCTAGATTTTTGGTAATGCCGTTTAGACTTCACAGTTTTAATTTTCTCTGGGATTTTCAGCTGAGCTCAGAAGTCTGACTGCCAGTTACTGCAATTACTTTAGAAACATTGTTGCACTGGCAGTTATGAAGAGCAGAGCTTTCTGTCTTCCTTTCCACTTGCTTAATACACTTCCTCAAGAAAGTTTGTTGTTAGTTGGGGGAAAGTGCATTAACGTGGACAGTCATGGAACCTATAAGGTTTGAAAGGACATTTTTAGTCTTTCCATCTCTTGAACTAAGTGAGTCTTTATTTGGTTTTATTAAACATGGTAGGAAGAGTATTTTCTTCTTTTCAAGCTGAAACCTGCAAAGCTGTAGTTTTTTATCCTGAATTTTTCTGACTGTTAAAATTTCCCTTGCAGGTTTCTCCCAGTCAGGGACATGTGCAGTCAGTACCAACTGTGCTGGGTGAAGCACTGCTGGGATGTACTCCTGCAAATAAAGACCAAAGGCACCCAGGCCTGCCCCTGCCAGCTCACTCACCACCCAACCTTGGTGCAGAAACTCCTCAGGGGTAAGGAAGCAGTTTTATGCTTATGCAGATTTTTACCTCCAGGAATAATTCTGATTCTTAGCACAACAAACTCAGGTCATTTTAAGAGCTGTAGTAACTGCTCCTCTATAATACCAGCATAGAAAAGTGTTAGACTTGCTTGCCCTGGATATATAACTTACTTCCTAATGCCATGTTCTTATTTATATTTGAGGAAGTGGCCCTTCAGTGTCCCAGGCCAATGTCACTGCGTCATTGTACCCATCTGTAAATGGATACACGGGTGTGGTGCCTACTTTGTCAAATGCATTCCTCCCCTGCCCCCAAGAAAACCAGAATATGTTCAGGCAGCTATTTGCTTTCTTGCAGATCAACTGCAGGTCCTCAGTTATATTACTGTTGAACACCAGTGCCTTTGAACTTTTGTTACCCCCAGTTCTGTCACTAAATGAATGTAATGGTAGAAATAGTGTGACAGGAAAACTCAACTTTGAAGTGCTATAGGGGTTTTTCTACTAGTTTTGTCTCTCTTACATGCTGAATGTAGAAAATATGTTTTTTTTTAAAGGTTTTTTAGTGAGAGAGGTTTTACAGTCTCCAGCATAGACTTGTGGTGCCAGTCAGAGAAGTTCCTTGAGAATCTTGCCACAGACATGCAAATGAAATGCATTTGGTTATTTAGCAGTTGCATGGAGAAAATGACAAAGCAACTATTTAATTGTGAGAGAAAGTAGTGGAGTAACAGCAGTACACAAATTTCTGTATGCCTACGTGGGTGTAGAGCTTTATTATTATAACTCCTAAAAAATCAAAACCAGAAAAAACACCTGAAAAACACAAACCACTTAAATCTTGTGTTTAGCCTCACACAAAATTTAAAATACTTGTTTAGCAGAACTCAAAGCACATAATTAAATAACTAAATTTCTTCTTTCAAGCTTTAAGTGTGACTAGATTGAGCAGCCGATGCCATGCTTTGACACCTTTTCTTTTCCCTAATTATTGCATGTTGTGTTTCAGCACATGTAGACGAAGCCTACCAGAAACTCATCCTTCCTGTCTTAATACTGGAATTAAACCATTGAAGGAAGATCTGACAGCCTTTCCTAAAGTGGGGTTTATGTCTAAAGAACAAACACAAAATCCTAGTGATCAAAATGGTAAATACACCTCTTTGACAACCTCAAGATCTTCATCTTTGACTGATTCAGCTAATGAAAAAGGAACTAACCTGAAGAATACTAATGAACCTCTTATGAAGGCCACAACAAACTTTCCCAAGGAATGCATTTCTGTAAAACAGTTGCAGCATCCCAACCCTTCCATAGCAATACCCAGAGGCAGTGGTACTGTTGAACTGCAGCGAACTTTAGATTGCAGACCCTCAACCTCAGATGCTCATCTTCTGTCCTTCAGTGAGTGTGGGGTTAAATCACAAAGCAGCTGCAACAGCCACAGCAGCTACAAAGGAAACAAAATTGATGAACTTGCAGACATGGAGTTTTTTATTAGGAGAAATTCAAATGAGATTCTTTGTGACAGAAGTGAAAGTGAAAGCTTTTGGACTGGAAGTGCCAAGGTTCAGGATAATAGTAAGTGTTTCTAAAATTTCCTGTCATTTGAAAATCCTTGTAGTTTCTGTCTAGCTACTTAGAAGAAGGTTATTTATTACAATTTAAGTTACTAATTTTGCATATGTGTGAGTAAATCAGGAATTGGAATCACTTGTGGTTTTTTTATGAGGGGAGTGCAATAAAGTTGAGAAACACCCTTTCTTGTTAAAGGAAAAGGACCAGTCGTTAATGTTTAGAAATAAGTTGTTACAAAATGTATGCAAGAACAGAATGGCAAAAGAGGTTACAAAAACAAGGTTCTGTTTGGAATACAGATGTTGATGGCATTATGAGATTACCTTTTGGCAGTGGTCCTAAATTTTACAAATGTAGTGAGAGGTGAATGTTGTTGTCAATGAAGGCCTGTTCAAGAGGGGCTTTCATTTTAAAACTGTCCCAAGAGCAAAGCTCTTTAAAACTGTGCCAACCACCACCATCACAAATTAAAACCCACCCAGCCCCAAAACCACCCACCTTGTTCCTCTTTTCCATTTGGTGAGCTCTTTGGGTTCTCACATGGGACAGAAGGGGAAAGGCTGTAGTTGTTTAAGGAGCTGGACTCCTGGTGTCACGTGTCCTGCAGTGCATCAGGTGGTGTTGCTGATTGTTCAGGATTCTGGGAATCTCCCTGCATACCCATCTTTTTTTTTTTTTTTTTTTTTTTCAATCTTCTGTTGCTTGGTCTTGGATTACCATGTGCTGTTCCATAATTAGCATGAATTCGTAGCCAGCCAAGCAGTTGCTGTTGTGTCCCCTGCAAGGCCTCCCTGGCAGTGTAGGAGGAAGGGAAATGTTTGGCATCTGTTACAGTGAGATGCTGAAAGCTGTTGCATCATGAAGGGGAAAAACAGGACTGAGAAATGGCTGGGTTGTACTCTGTCCCCATTTCTTGTGAGATGTGGTTGCTGCATGCCGTAATTTGCTCAGGATTCCAGCTCTGGATCAAGAACTTCCTTTAAAAGCAGATGTTCTTTCAAAATGCTCCTCTGTGAAAAAGTGGAAGGAGCCCTTAAGCTTGGGTCTACAGACTGTGTGACTCCACTGGAACTGCAGCTTGAGACAGTTCCTGCTGACTGGAGAAGAGGTTTCTGCTAACTGCAAATATTTTTAGCATAACTTTATTTCAATGTATTGTGAAACTTACAGGAAAAGTTGACGTGGTTCTTCCACTAAAATACATTTGCTGGCACTTCTGTGTGAAAAACTGAGGCTTTTTTAATCCTGGCTGCTCTTCCCTGCAGTAATTGTTCGCAAGTCCATTTTATCTGATGCTGCTAAAGTGAAGAAGCTGCAGCAGAGTGGAGAGGCGTTTGTGCAGGATGGCTCCTGCAATAACATCGCCCCGCACCTGCACAAGTGCAGGGAATGCCGCTTGGACAGCTACCGCAAGAACAAGGAGCAGAGAGACTCCACCGTCTTCTGCCGGTTCTTTCACTTCAGAAGGTAACAACAACTTGGGATACTTTAAACACCTCAATATTCCTTGAATGTGAAAGGTTAAAAAGCCCCAGTTACTTGTCTGGAATTGTCTCATGTAGGTGTCTGTTTCAAAGCTTCTCAGTGTTGGTGTCTAGCTATAAGACCAATACACCCCACCAATGAGTGGCTGTCTATAGTTTTTTAGCCCTTAGAAATGATACAACTTCTTCATTTGAATAGAAAATACTTTGGCAGGACTTAGAGCTCTTTATTTTGCTGTTCTGGGCTGAGTGCCAGTAGGATGCCATGAGTTTAGTTTGAGTGCTACAGCTCAGTAGAATTGGAGATAGCAGTGAGAGGGCAGATTCCATGTCGGTTTCCCAAGGTTTTGTGGTTGGACCCATGAAATGTAAACCGTGAACCCACAGCTGTGGAAGAGTTGCAGTAAGTGGCTATGGGCTTTCAGCTGGAGACATTTAGGCTTGCCATGGAAACACTTAATCTGTGCACCCACTAGAATTCAGTTTTGTTGCTAAAGGTTTGAAAAAAGGCAGATGTGCTATTAATCTGCTATTTAACCTCAGATTAGAGATTTTAGTATAGCAACTCCTTGTATAGTCTGATGTGTGAGACCAGCCTAACAACAGACTATGCTAATTCATCCTCTCAGGGTAACAATCCAGACTTTCAGTGCAGCTCAAATCAGATGAATCCTTCAGTTTAAAACTTGAAACTGAGGGAACTGTCCCTTTTTATTGAGTGTGAAATCTGTCAAATCTGAAGACAGCATTTGTCTGATGACAGCAGCTGCCAGTACATGTTTTCCTGCCACACTTAACACTACAGTGAGCACATATTGTCATCAGAAGTCAACTTTCCTCCACAGCATTTAGTAAAAAGATTCCTGAGCAGAACTCTTCATCTTTTCCGTTTAAGACACTGCTAACAATACAGATCTCATTCTTTCCACCTACTCAGAATCACTCAAGAATATCTTACTCAAATTTTGCTTGATGTTTTTTGACAGCTGCTTCCAAATGAATTGTTACTGAAATATATTCTGTATTTAAGGCGTTCTAACTTCTCTTGAGGGTTGTACGTAGTCCTAGATAAAATTATTGCTGTTTCCATCTCTAGATGTGGTCCTTAATGCCAGTGCATTTTAAAAATTGTAAACCTGATTTGGTTTTGTGTGAATAAAAAAACCTCAACACTACACCTGATGTAAGATAGATTTCCCAACACTACACTTGATGTAAGATAGATTTCCTAACTAAAAACCTGGATGTTTTCAGTTTCTTTCTGTAAAACAAGCAGTGCATTAAACATGTTTAATGCTGGTGACCAATATGTTTACCCATACGTGTTGTAACCTTTGAGTAAATTCATTGGCATGCAGTACACACATTTGCAACTCAAGAGTTGACTGACTGGAATGAATTTAAACCAGTACAGCATTTGAGGTGATGACATTTTTTCTCCTTTTCCCCCTTTTTATTCATCAGGCTGCAGTTCAATAAGCATGGAATACTGCGTGAGNTAACTAAAAACCTGGATGTTTTCAGTTTCTTTCTGTAAAACAAGCAGTGCATTAAACATGTTTAATGCTGGTGACCAATATGTTTACCCATACGTGTTGTAACCTTTGAGTAAATTCATTGGCATGCAGTACACACATTTGCAACTCAAGAGTTGACTGACTGGAATGAATTTAAACCAGTACAGCATTTGAGGTGATGACGTTTTTTTTTTCCTTTCCCCCCTTTTTTTTCATCAGGCTGCAGTTTAATAAGCATGGAATACTGCGTGAGGAAGGTTTCTTAACTCCAAATAAGTACGACCCTGAGGCTATTAGTTTGTGGCTACCTTTATCCAAGAATGTTGTGGGTCTAGATCTGGACACAGCAAAGTACATCCTCGCCAACATTGGAGATCACTTCTGCCAGCTGGTGATATCTGAGAAGGAAGTCATGTCAACGATTGAACCACACAGTAAGATCAACTTGTATTGAAATTGTCTCTGTTCTCACAGCTTTGTGTGAAGCTTTAAGCTTCTGTGTGAAATAAATTGCATATATTTGGGAACGTCATTCTCGGAGAGGGAATGATCAAGAGCCACTGAACTAGTGTCAGCAACTCTTTGCTTCTCACAGGGAGAGGGAAAAGGAAGGGTAATTCCACCCTCTTTTGTCCGAAGTTGTTTCTCAATTTGTCAAATTACTTTTCCTGTTACAAAGTGTAAAAAATTAAGTAAACCAGCAGGTAGCTGACAACAATGTATATTCTTGACATGTAAATGAAACAAAGATTTTACTTTGCACAGGGTCTGTTAGGTTGCTTTGGTCCTGTTTTATTGTAACTGTATCATGGACCTAATGACGTCTGTCAGTAAAAGAGGGATTTTTCCTCCACCTTCAAGTTTTCAGGAGCACTTTTACATGTGGTTGTGTGCAGCCCTACTGGGAATAGACCAGAGAGGTGCTGGTGATGGGGTAACTGATTGGGGAGATTAATTAATGCAGACAGGGCAGACTTGGCACCCTCAAACACAGGGGTTTGGCCACATCAAAATATTTCTGTAGCAAATGTGAGCAGAGAAAAGGGGAAGTCTGTGACCTTGCGTAATCACTTCTTGGAGTAGAATGACTCTTAAAACTCTATTTGTTTTCTGGATTTTAAGTGCATGACTGGGGTGCAGCACAGTGGAGGAGATTGCCACTGTCTGCTGTGTTTGGGGAGTGTTGATGTTAGATAAAGATCCTCTCAGTTTGGCAGTCACTCCACTGTTCTGAAAGAAGGAAAAAAACTGAACAGGCTTGATTGCCCTTCAAAAGGGGAGGGAAGACTTGAGATATTCCACAAATACTTGCAGTGGGATCTTACCTTGGGCTACTTGGAATCTGCAAGCTTTGCTCTTCTCTTGACCTGCAACATATTCAGGCCTGTGGAACGAAATTATTTGTAGCCAGGGTGAGATATACAGCTTAGCATACAGAAATACTTTCAGGAAGGGTGAAGCTTTGGGTGGAATTCATGAAACAAAGGGAAGGTGTGGTGTTTCTTAATAGCAGAGGATGCATCTCTTGGCATAGCTGCCAGGAACATCCTCTGCTTAAAAAACACAGACGTGTGTGAGTTTTGGAGTTGGTGTGAAAGGAGCAAAATCTCATTAACTCCTCTTTGATTTTATTGCCCTGACTAGTGAGAGCAAGGAATTCACTTTCATTAATATGAAGGTTATTTTGAATGCCCTGGGCAGGAAAGAAGTAATTTACAGTCTACATATATGGTGTTCTTTGAACAGTTCAGTGGGAGAGTGCTCAGTCAGCACAGGAAAAAGCGAGGTTCTTCTGCCACCCTGACTTAAAGTTATGGTAAAATTAAGTGAATTACTCCTGTGTAGTAAAAGATTGACCAGTGTAGAAGAACAGCTTGTTAGGTCACGTTGTTCCTTGGCCACCAAGTGCCAAAAGGAAACAGGATCAAACTACAGAGAGGAACCAAAAAAATAGGACTAGAAAGGGACAAGATTCAGAAAAGATATGAAATGGCATTCAAAAGATAACAAAAAACCTTCATCCTGGGAAATTGGAAAGTTGACCTAGAAAATGATAAATATAGTGTATGTTTTTAAAAGACAAAGAATGGAGGTGGTGATATTTAAACCTGTGTCTCTTGGAAGAGTTCTGAATCAAGTAGTCAAACAATTTTTACCTCCTACTTAAGAACAAACTGTGCTAAGCTATTCCAGTGTTGTTCCGTACAGAGTCAATGGGCATTATTCAGAAGAAGAACAACAGATGTCTTGGAGCCTGGTATGGTTTTTTTAGCATGCATTAGGACATGGTCTCTCGTAACTTGCTTTTAAAATTACGAAACGCTGTGGGCGGGAAAGTTTCAGAGAAGTTACAAGTGTGGAAGGTGGTAGGAGGAGGCAGGTGTGTGCTTTTTGTCTAGTCTAGTTTTCTAGCTGACGACATAAGGAAGTGGAGATCAGGCTCAAATAATTCTTGCATAATCACAGATTCACAGAAAAATAATACAACCCTGGAAGGGCTTGTAATTTTTTCCAAGATACTGTCAATGTTTGGGATGTTTCGAGTGAACTGAAGAAGCGGCTTGGGGTGAGGAGAGGGGAGTATAGTGGGTACACAGGAAACAGCAGCAGTCAGTGCTTCAGAGAAGAAAATTCACCATTCTGAGAAGGTCAGATACACGCTTAGAAACACATAAAACCTCCCAAAAGGAAGAGAGAGATCTATTTGCCCACCATGCTGCTGAATAGAGAACAAGGGCAAGCTGGTTGTGGCAAGTTCCACATTAAGCTTAGCTTGCCAGCAGTACCTGAATTTATTTCCTAGAGTAGCTGTGGAATTTCTAGTTAGGAGAATGTCAGCAGTGTGCTTATCAACTTGGGCAAACACATGCCAGGACTAAGAGCTGTGGTTGGTGCTGCACAGGAAGAAGCAAAGTGGACTTGGTTGCTTGGACTGTTCTGTAACAAAAGCATTTTTTTGGAGTTCCAATACAAAACCAAGTCGGAGTCATATCACTGCAGTTTTTAAGTGACTGTATTTAACACTCAAATACTGAATTTTGTTTGAACTAACACTTTGACTGTCCCGTTGCTGCCCACAGGACAGGTGGCCTGGAAGCGCGCGGTTCGTGGCGTTCGCGAGATGTGCGATGTCTGTGACACCACGATCTTCAACCTGCACTGGGTCTGCTCCAAGTGTGGCTTTGGGGTGTGTGTGGATTGCTACAGGATGAGGAAAAAAAGCTCACACGAAGGTGGGAGTGCTTATTGCTACCTGAAACAAAGGGGGAAGAGGGGAAATAAAATCTGTGTATTGAACTTGGAAGTCAGTAATAACCTTAAACAAGACAAATAGTTCCCAACAAGAAGGACATGTTGTAGACCTGTGGTTGGGTATATCAATAATAGTAAAATATGTGGCTTTCTAGAGCAGGATGAAAGATGTAATAACAAAACAGTGTAATGGTCTTGTTTTACAGATGATGACTCAGATACTTTCTCCTGGTTTAAATGTGTGAAGGGGCAGGCACATGAACCAGAGAATCTAATGCCTACACAAATAATTCCTGGAAAAGGTATTGGAAATATTTGATTACCATAAAAATGTTCTGTAGGATTTTGCTGGTTTTTTTATGTTGTTGATATTGTACTGAGTGAGGTTTAATTTTAGTAGTAAAGTTAGTAAAAGCTTAACATTTATTATCCAAAGAGAGGAATAGCTGATGTGTTTAACACGATTTTATTATCTTTGACTTTTACGAAGAAGTAGCAGAACTTGTTGTTTAATGATGAACTGTATTCACATATCATTGTTTATCTGCACAGCACACACAATTTCTTAAAAAGTCTTAGTGACTGCTGGATGTTGTGGTTACATGTGAGCTCACTGATGGTTGTCTCCCTTCAGCTCTCTATGATGTTGGTGACATTGTTCACTCCGTAAGAACAAAATGGGGAATAAAGGCAAATTGTCCTTGTGCAAATAAGCAGTTCAAAGCACTATCAAAGCCAACACTAAAGGAGGATTCAAAACAGGTATTGTTACTGCCTCTATGTCTGTGCAGTCAAGTTTGTGTCAGTCTATTGCATGTTCTGGAAACCCCTGCTAATTTGACTGTGTAGGTTGCCAGCCCCGACCTCTGTGATAACCCCACCACATAGGGACAATTTGTATTCACTGTTCATCTTTCTGGTTCAGTTCTTCTAAGTTTTGGGGAAAATCTCATTGTGTCCCTTTGACACTGAGGCCTCAGTAGTGACCTGTCCTTAAGAAAGGCTCATGAGGACTTCTAGAGAAAAAATGGGATTGGATTGAGAGATCACTTGAGAAGATTATGAAGAACAGAGGAGTGGGAATGGTTGTGAAGTGTAGGCTATTCCTTGAGTCCTGGAGATATAGTGCATGTGACGTCTAAAATAATAGGGGGGAAGAGCACTGGGATTCATAAAAGAACTAAAAATATGAAAAACATTGAGATGTAGAGGAGTGTGGAAAATCACTGATTTTTCTGGCAGTCTGGTAGGTTTGCTGCTCTGTATATAAAAGAAAAAAAACACATGAAACCCCACAAGATCCATATGTTTATAAATGGATGTAGTATTTTTCTGCTTTTGAAAATAGAGCACAAATTAATAGCTTAGTTTGGAAGTGTCTTGCAAGAAATGGGGTGAATTAAGTGATTTTAATTTTGTTGAAGCTTATTCATAAGCTTGTTTTGAAAATAAATGTTACCTTAAGTGTAAGAAGCAGGTTGGATTTGATTTTGGTGTTAGTAATGAACAGAAGAGGTGAAAAATACTGTCAAGCGTTAAAAGTCTGGAAGATGGTTATGTGACTCAAAAGTTAGCATATGACTGACCTGGCTTCAGTCTTCTGAATCAAGATTTCCTATGACTCTGGATAAACAGCTGCATTACATTTGTCTACACCTCTTCAGAATTAGATACTGCACTGGTAATGTGAGCATAAGCTCATTAAAGTCTGAAGCATTTTCTGTTATGTCATGTTTAGAATCCTTACCAAGCATCAACAGTCAATGAGAGATGAAATAGAGAGCGTAGCAATAGGCAGACAAAAGAGCAGAATAATTTCTTAGCTGAAAATTGTTTGAGCAGAAAGAGGAAACGCCACCAGTCACGCAGGAATCCCAGGGCAAAGCAGTGGTTCTGGTTTGTCTGTTCCTAGAACCTCCAAATGACCAATAAAGCAGCTGCAAAGGAGATGGACAATCTTACACTTGGATTGTGCTGGCCAGGCCAGTGCTGCACTCAGGCAGGTGTAGCTCAGACCTGGCAGGTGAGTGCACTTTTGCTACCACCTTAAGAGAAAAACTTAGGAATGCTCCATGTCTGTTTTAGTCCTCTGAACTAGAGTTCCGGCTTAGCCCTGGCCTGAGCATCAGCTACCACTAGAATTGTCAGAACTGCTGTTAAAACTGCACTTGGTTCCCAAAGCAATCCCAGAAAATGCACCTGGGAAACTTGGCTCTCTGCTTGTCTTGAGGCGTGATGAACTCTGGCTGCTCCTGAAGTTGGGAGATCCTGAATCCTGCTGAGCTGTCATCTCCTGATCCCGAGCTGCAATGCTGACGTGGAGATGACGTGTTTTGAAGGGCCAAACCATTTTACTTTTAAAAGAATGACTTGGAATGTGTTATTGCTTGCTTTCCCTTTTTGAGTAGAGTATGTGTTTGTGTCTGAAGTTCTCGCTTTGCTTTTTCAGCACTTGGCATCCGGAGACAGGCCCGGCCTTCAACACAACAGTTTTGTCCTGAGCCCACAAGTCACTACACACGATCCTCCTCTAAAGTCAGCACTTGGAAGCAAACAGGCTGCTTCTGTAAATACTTCTCCTTCATTAAATTGGTTTTCAAACCTAACAAGTGGAAATGTGAATAAAGAAAACAAAGGTATGTGCAGAACCAGTGAAGAGTAAACCCTTTGTGGCTGTTTGTGAGAAGAATACAGGTCAGACCCAGCAATATCTTGTGATGAGAGTGAGGTCATCTGCCTGCTGGGATAGGTGTTCAGTGCCTGTGCTGCAGAACTGGCCATGGCAATGGCTTGGAGTAAAGCCTGGCAGAGTTAGCATGTTCTGTTTCAAAAACTGGATTAAAATCCCATTGATGCAAGTATTCTTGAAACCTCAGTTTGAGAATGCTTTTTGTTGTTGTTTTTTGGGGGGTTGTTTTGGTTTTTGTGGATTTGTTGGGTTTTTTTTGTTTTTTTAGAATGTGGGAGTTTAAAAACTTTGGTTTAGTGAAGAAAAGTGAAAGAAATATTTTATCTGCATGTATTGGGAGGAGATTTATATATATATGTTTATATATGTACATACATACATGTATGCATGTAGGAGGATGTAGATGCTGAAGGCTTGGCTATGGAGAGATTTTCCAGCTTTTCTGCCAGCGTTTGTGTGAAAGTCTTTGCTTTCACACGGATGCTGGCCAAAAACAGTTGGAGGTTTTTGTAAACCAGCCCCTTTATCTTGCAGGTGCAGATTGTTACACAGTATTGTTATGATACTGACTGAAGAAATATTTTGAAGTAGGTGTTGTAGGGTTTAGCCAATCTCTCTGAGAGGTGGATGAGCCAAAGAACCAGTAACTTTATACCACTAAGATATATAAATGAGTTTGTAGATTAATAAATGGTTCCATTCCTTCCTGGATTGTGTCTATGTTGCTTTCCCTCCATCCTCTGCACAACAGTGACAGGAGGATCTTGTTTTGAAAAAAAATTCCAAAGTAAATGCTTCTCACGGTTTTCCTTTTTTAATTTCAGAGAAACTTCTCCTACCAATTTCAAAGAATGAAAATAAACCTCTCCAGACACTCCCTAGCTTAGCCAAGCCAGCTACAGCCCTGCAGACATTCAACAGTGCAATATTAACCCCTGTGAGCAACAACAACACGGGCTTCTTGCGGAATCTGTTGAACTCTTCTGCAGGAAAGGTACAGGAAAAATTCTGTCCTACAGGTTTGAGTTGATTTCAGGCTTAGATTCTGTTCTAAACCTGAGAACAACTGCCACAGGCAGTTTACTTACTTGTCACAGTAAGTAAAATTCTGTCTTTATTTGGGAAGTAGGACTAACTCAGTTTGTGTCTCAGTGCTCTGTTAGTAGTACCTTAGTGGTACTATCAGCAAGTCTTGGTGAGGAACTGGGAACTGAGTGATAAAGAAGTACCAATGAACTTTCAGATGGAGGGAAGAACCTTCTGTGGTATCTTCCCCATACCTCATTTGTAGACTGGTTCACTTCAGATGTTTCTGGGTTTTGTCTGATCTTAGATGTGACTTGAAAGTGGTGGGGAAAAGTACTGGCTGTGAGAGTTCTTTGGTAAAACTGTATTTTTGCTCTTTGATACAAAGCAAGTCCTGTTCCCTGCTGCATATCCTGGGTTTCTGCAGTGTTGCTGAGATGTAAACCAGAGCAGAACTTGTTGTGCCAGAATTCTGTAGGCAAGTGTCAGAAATGGCAGTGGCTTTTAATCATGGTGTATTTCTAGACAGCAAAGTTCTGCAGTTGTTTGTTTCTCTGCATGATTGTGATCTGAAGTGAAAAATTTTAGAAGTGGCGAATACTTTCTTTAAAAGCCTGTAGGACAAGGCAACAGAAAAGAGCACTCATTTTTTGTTCTTTCTCTTTTTTTATCAGACAGACAATGGACTGAAGAGTACACCCAAAATCCTTGATGACATTTTTGCTTCCCTGGTGCAAAATAGAGCCATTACAGACTTGCCTAAGAAACCTCAAGGACTGACCATAAAGCCCACGATAATGGGCTTTGACACGCCCCACTACTGGTTATGTGATAACCGCCTGTTGTGTCTTCAGGATCCCAACAATGAAAGCAATTGGAATGTCTTCAGGGAGTGCTGGAAGCAGGGACAGGTATTTTCATTTTCCTGCTTTTTCCATTTGCAATTCATGTGCTTTGTCCTTTCATTGAAGCACAGGTACAATCACTGTAGTGATAAGCAACACTAGACCTTCATCAAATGACATGAGCAATGTTACATATCCTTATCTAAGGATCTGTTTTACTGTTTAAATCGGTTTCTAAACACAGTGCTGAAATTATGGCTCTGTATAAAAAGCTGCCTCAGTTTGAAACAAAGAATGTTCAGGTGCATGGTAAGGTGGAATTCTGGTAGGACAGGCTGAGCATTTAGTTTGCAAAATGCCTGCATTCAAATGCTCAATGTGTTTTATGTATGATCCTGTTGTAGTTAAGAGTTTTTGGTGTTTAATAATTCTTCAGAATATATTCTTTCTTCCTAGCCTGTAATGGTGTCAGGAGTGCATCACAAGTTAAATGCAGACCTCTGGAGACCAGAGTCCTTTAGGAAGGAATTTGGCCAACAGGAAGTAGATCTGGTTAACTGCAGGACCAATGAAATCATCACTGGAGCTACTGTAGGGGATTTCTGGGATGGTTTTGAAGATATTTCAAGTAAGTACCATGAATCTTTGTTCCAATAGGTGAAATATTCAGCAGCAATAATTCTGCCCTAGCACAGACTTGTGATCCATAAGCAGTGTAAAAGATGTTCCAGGCTTTCTCTTCACCTTGGACAGTTTGGTGAGGATACATTGCAGACATTTATACTTGTAGGATTGTGGACTGGATAGAAACTTTCATTCCCATGAAGGTACTCTCCTTCAGGATTGTTTGGCTGCCTTTAGTCTTTTGGAGAAGCATTCTGAGGAAATTTAGGATCTTCCTAGCAACTAAATTCACCTGTCAGCTTTTTTCTTTTCTGGCTGAGTGAAACAGATGAGAACATGTAGAGGTGGTGTTCACAGGTTAAATGGGTTTTGCTGTTTTAACTTGAAGGTGCTTTTTGGTCCTGAGGAACTGAAGTAATTTTGTATAAAAATAGATTTAGAAGAGGTGAGCTTGAGGTTTTCCAGGACAATTAATACTTGCCATTGCATTTGGAGTTCTCCTTTATCTGTTTATTACACATCCTTGTCTAAGGATCTCTTTTGCTGTTTAAATTAGTTGTAAGCTTAGGGAATTTGGTACTTGGGGCAAGAAGAGTGGGAGGTGGAAGATTCACACCTTTCTTTTCTGTTACTTGATCTTTGAAGAGGTTTGGCTTCATCAGCTACTTTTGGCCTCAAACACAAACTGGTTTTTGAGCTAAATTGTGGGAAGTGCTTGGGCAGGGAAGCAGTAAAGGCTGCTTGTTTGTCTGACATCTCCTGTTGGAACATGTTTGTCATGACAGTGATACCCTACTCTGGTGTCAGATGAACTTGTATGTCTTTGGTTCTACATGAATAGTTGTGGCATGAACATGATTTTAAACTGAGATGAAGATTTCTTTATCTTGGTTCTTTGGATTCTGAGTTTTACAACTATTGAAAACTTGCTAATACTTCAAATTAGGTCGCCTGAGAACAGAAGAGGGTGAGCCAATGGTATTGAAGCTTAAGGACTGGCCTCCAGGAGAAGACTTCAGAGATATGATGCCCTCTCGGTATGAATTCCCAGAGGAAATGTTTGTTTTGTGTGGTACACCCCTGAAATAATGGAAAGTAGGAATACTGTGACATTTTGATACCTGCTTCAGCTTTGAGCAGGAGTTGGTGACGTGTGAACAGTTCTGTTTCTCAGAGATGCCTGACATAAATGGAAATCCTGCACAAGTTTAGTGATATATTTTTATGTAGTTCATTGTATTTGTTGCCAAGTAAAGTGAGTACCTAGAACTGCTCCTAAAAGCCTGGATCACTTTGAAATCCAAAGTTCAGCTGAAGCTTACTTTTTGGCCAAACATTTTTAAGTATGTGGACTTAGTCTGTTTGATATTCCTTGAGATGATTACACAAGGAAATACCATTACTCCAGAGCAGTTAAATGTGTTGATCTGCTATATTTCTGTGCTTTGATTGTTTAGTTCCTTTTCATGGTGTCCAGCAAACCCCCTGAGGGAAGGAGTACACTTCCTTGACTGGAGAGAGCTTTCATTGCAGTCTGTTTTAGTCTGCTTTTGGTTTTATCAGTAAGTAATGCTAATTTTTGCTGCATTACTTTAGGTTTGATGATTTGATGAAGAATATCCCATTGCCAGAATACACCAGGAGAGGTGGCAAGCTCAACCTTGCCTCTCGACTCCCCAACTATTTTGTGCGACCGGATTTGGGCCCCAAGATGTACAATGCATATGGTAAGGAATTTTTCAGTCTAAAGGTCACGTTGACCACGTGTTTGTATCTAAATTTACTGTAGATTATGTGAATCTTTGCTGTTGTAGACAATTTGATTAATCCCGTGGATCAGAAAACCTGACTTTGGCTCACCTATAGGTATCAGTGATGTCCAGAGCATTATATGATTTATTTTATTAAATACCTTTTTGTCCAGGTGGTTTCAAGCCAATAGTAGTTATTCCCAGTCTCCCAATCAACTTGCTCCATGGCCTCTTTCCTGTAGCTGGCAAACATGTATTTGTTGTTTTGCTGCTTCTGGCTGTATTTCTTTTGTTGTTCTCCTTTTTGGGCTGTATCATTTAGCTTTTAGTCTCTCCTTGAGCAGTTTTTTTCCATGGCTGGTTCATCTGCTGTCACTCAAAAGAGATTTAAAATTAGGCAGCATCCTGGCCAGTAAAGAGATTGTGGCTAGTAAATCCTATAGCAGCTGCTGTTTAGAGTGAAAGAGAGACTGTTTCTGAAAGTGCTTTTTTCTAAATGGCTGTGGAAACTCTTTTCTAGGAGGACTTGAACACGACTTTTATGTATCATACGGGTTAGCTAGAGATCCATTGGTCTGTACCAGCCTGTCAGCAGATCACTTGGGAAGCCACCAGATGGAGCAAGGTGCTGGATAGAAAGCATATTGCTGTTCTGGAAGCATTTGTTGGTAGAAGCAAAAGCTCTGTAATCTTTTCAGAAAGTGCTGCTGAGAGTGGTGTAACACTTCTTTGTCTTACCAATGGATCTGCTACTCCTTTTTTTTCCCCCCCTTTGATTCATCCCCCAGGCTTAATAACACCAGAGGACAGGAAATATGGCACAACAAACCTCCACTTGGATGTGTCTGATGCAGCCAATGTCATGGTCTACGTGGGGATCCCCAAAGGCCAGGCTGATCAAGAAGAAGGTAAAGTCTTTTCTTAAAGTCTTTTGGTGTCTGTGGGGATATTTCTGTGGCTGGAGGGCAGGTCCTTTAGTGTAACTGCTTGTGTTGACTCTCCACAGAAGTGCTTAAGACCATACAGGATGGTGACTCTGATGAACTGACAATTAAGCGTTTTACTGAAAGCCGAGAAAAGCCTGGAGCTCTGTGGCACATTTATGCTGCCAAAGATACAGAGAAAATCCGGGAATTCCTTAAGAAGGTAAGCTGTTAATCTTAAAAACTGATCTTCTGGCTGTGTAGGCTTGCAAGTCTCTATCCTTGGGCTTTTCTCCTTCATGTCCCAGTTACTCTGGGAACAAGTACTTGAGTTGTATCCAAGACAAAACTTTTCCTGTGCCATGAGTCTTGTAGGATCTGAAAAGGGTGGAGAGTTGAAGCTTGAATTTATCTTGTATGTAGATACTCCTCCTGCCCACTCTTCTCATAGATGAGTAATATTACATAGTGAACAAGAAAGTAATGGTTTAGATTTAAGGGAAAGCACAGTTTCATTTGATCATTCTTAGAAGAATGTGAGATGTTCTTGGGAAATGTCAGAGCAATACATGGTACATAAAAGCTCTTCCTTGTTCTCTCCCTCTTACCTTTTTTTTCCCCCGTATCTTGATGTCTGAATTAAGGGAAAAGCATGGGGTATTTTGTGTCATGTTTTCATGGGAGGTAAGGGTTTAGTACAAATGTGCTACTACATCCAAAAGGGCTTGTTTCAGTGTTTAAATTTACCTCAGATAGTCCAGAGTTCTTTGTGGTCTTAATTGTGAAACTTCTTTGCTGCTCTGAAAGTGGAAAGAGCCAATATGCTGATATTTAAAAGCAGAAATGGGATGACCTGAGCAATGGTTGGGCTGGTCAGGCTGATGGCTGTCTTGGTGGAAGCTGGGAGAGGCTGCAGCAGACTTACTTAATATTAACAAAGAACAGCTCTTACAGTTGATAAAACATGCTCCTGGGTTTGATAAGCATTAGCACTTGGAGTCTTGACATCTGTCTCACACCTCAGTCCCTTGTGTCACACTTGCTGGCAGGTGGGGGACTTTCAGCAGCTTTTAGGGGAGTAGAACCAAGCTGTTTATCTCCTCCCAAATGAGTTTTTGTGCTGCAGTCCTCGGTGTAAATGGCTGCTGCAGCAAGCTGGAATACAGGAACTTCTTGCAGAAATTCTTTCCCCACAGCCCTCAAATTTCTGTCCTAAAGTGCTTGTTGTGCCTCCCAGTCTTGTTTCTCCTGAAAATCTGGTTTGCATCCTCTGGGGCAGTGAGCACACACTGACTGATTGTGGCCTCAACCTGCTGAGGAAGACACTTGGTAGTGTCTTCCAGTTGTTGAGTCAGAGAATCTCAGAATGGTTGGGGTTGGAAGGGTTCAATACCATCTCATTCCAATGCCCCTGCCATGAGCAGGGACACCTTCCCCTAGACCAGGTTGCTGAGATTCCCATCAAACCTAGCCTGGAACACTTCCAAGGATGGGGCAGCCACAGCTTCTCTGGGCAACCTGTGCCAGGGCCACACTGCCCTCACAGGAAAGAATTTCTTCCTAATTTCTTCTTCTAATCTAAACCTACTCTCCTTCAGTTTAAAGCCATTTCCCCTTGTCCTGTCACTTCATGCCCCTCTACACAATCCCTCTCCAGCTTTAGTAGTGTCAGAACACTGGTTCCATGTGTGACAGGGGTTCCCATGTGAACACGAGTTGCTTCACCCTTCTGTTCCTTGCCACTGTCAGTTGGGATTACTTGCACTTTCCATACCCACACTTGCAATGTGTCTGTGAAGCCAGCGGGCCCTGAGAAATGTTGAAACCTTGACAAAGGTCTGAGTAAGGATCCAGACTTTCATTACATAACTCTCCTACCTGAACACATGGTGCAAGTCCCTCTGGCACAGGTTTGCATGGGAGCGGAAACCTACAACTTGACTGCCCAGTCAGACTGGTGTGTTAAAATGCCTGCTGTCTTGTGACTTTCCAGGTTGCAGAAGAACAAGGCCAAGAAAACCCTGTAGATCATGATCCCATTCATGATCAGAGTTGGTACCTGGACCGATCGCTGAGGAAACGCCTTCATCAGGAGTATGGAGTTCAAGGCTGGGCTATTGTACAGTTTCTAGGAGATGTAGTTTTCATCCCAGCAGGAGCTCCACACCAGGCAAGCACCAGGGACATGGAATGGCTTGACTGCTTGGGCAGCCCTTTGAGCATTGTGGCTAATGCTTGTTTGTTCTCTCTAGGTTCATAATTTGTACAGTTGTATTAAAGTTGCAGAAGACTTTGTATCCCCAGAGCATGTCAAACACTGCTTCTGGCTCACTCAGGAATTTAGATATCTGTCACATACACATACGAACCATGAAGATAAATTGCAGGTAACTTCCCAATGCTCAGTGCTCTTGATCCTTTACAGAAACCCCACTAAAACACAAGAGACAACCCTCACCAAACCCAGAAGGGCTGTGGCCATGTAACCCAGGTTGCTTTTGTGTTCAGTTCAGTGTTAATGCATTGGATCTTGCAATTTCAGTAGTGTTTGAACTGTTTGTTTTTTAGTAGTTTTGAGAAAGCCCTCTGAAGCATCTCCTGTGATTCTTTTGAAATGCCTTCTTCTGCCATTTCTTTTGTTTCCCCACCAGCTGAGCAATGCTCTCCTCAGGCTACGGGGTTCACTTTATCTCCTGTTAGAACGTGAACCTTGTTTTCCCAAGTTTTGTGATTTATGTGAAGGTCAAGCAGATGAACGTGTCTGAACTGACCTGCACAGGATGCGGGGAAGGAAGTGGGAAAGCTGGAAAATGATCTGTGCTGTTTGCTTGTAAAACCAAGCACCTTTTCCTTTGTTCCTGCAGGTGAAGAATGTCATATACCACGCTGTTAAAGATGCAGTTGGGATACTGAGAGCTAACGAATCCAGCCTTAGCAGACCGTGACGCAGAGCGCCTTAACCAGACACTATGAAACAGAAGCGTTGGCAGCTGTTCTACCTACTCAGTCAGGACCTCTGTGGACTTTGAGATTATATGAATGTTACCTCATCTTCCTTTCAGCAGTACCAGAGGATCGTGGTACTATGTTCTGTGTATTCTTCCAATGTTTACAAACCTGATATGTATATGTAGTAATATGTATGGGCTGTGGCATACTGTGAATGCTCAGTTGCAATAGAACTTTATACGGAGTTGCTCTCCAAACTGTACAAAATACCTCCTATAGAACTGTCGGGAACTATTCCAAATCACTTGTTTGAAAAATATTATTCAAGGCATTGTAAAGCTTCAATTTTTAAAATTTATTTTGGGGTGGGAGGAAGTATGGAATCACTCAGTTTAATAACCAATTTACATAAAAAGTTAAGAATGCAGTTCTGGAATTTCACATTAACATAGAACTAGCATTTAAAAGTAGCTTTAAGCTATTGTATAGTAACATAGAGATGGGAGTTAACCATCTTTAGGTAAATGTATTTAAATTTCTAAATGTTAAAAGAAACTTTTAATCAAATGTCTTCTGTTTGAAACTGCTCTTTAATTTGAACTGTTTGATTCTCTTGTTTTTAACACTGAATGGTTACATAAAAATTCCTCTATTTCAGATACTGTTCCTTTCATGTCTTCTTCAATTGACTGTTCAAAATGTAATTAATTTGATGCAGTACTTTGAAATGCAAAAGAAAACTGTGTATCATAAACTGCTGATACTGTTTGTTAAAGTATTTGAAAGCTTAGGGTATGGAATATAGCAGGAGACCCGTTTATAGTTATTTTTTGTTAACCCCAAGCATGACTTAGCTAACTCACTGCTGCTCCTGTGGTCTGTATCACATGAGCTTTGCAGGTTCAGTCTGAAATGGTACACACACAACTCAGGGTTATTTGGAGAAAGACTGAAAACATCATAAAACTTAAAGCAGGAAGAGCGAGCGGTCATGGCTGGAAAAGTGAATCTCTCATTTGATGAGATACCCTGAGATGAAATTAACCTTTCAGTTCCTTCCCAGCACTGAAAGGTGCAGGATGGCTGTTGGGGACAGGAGCGGAAACCTCCTTGGTCACCAAGTCACTTTTCTGAGCTTTATGCAACAAATTGAGGAACTGCAACTTCCCCTCCCTGTAGTACTTTACCTGCTGTTTGTGATCAGCATTAACTGTTGAGTCTGTCTTGGGTGACACGATTCTTCTTCAGAGAAACTTCCTCTCATTGCTCCCTCAGGAGTGGGGACAGAATGCAGTGATGTGCAGTGTGTTCACAAGAGTTAAGTGGACTTAGAGAAGGTTTGTCTACACAACAGCCCTTCACTGGGTTCAGTGAGAGCACTCCTCCAGCTTTACTTGCTGACAGCTCTTGACAGTAAATAACTTGGTCTGGTCCCTTCAGCTGGCTTGATTTGGCATTTTGTGCTTGAAAGTGTCAGGTATGCTTAAAAACAACACTTACCTGAACATTCTCCCTTGAACTATCAAGTTGAAGTAGATGACATAAAGCAGGTTAATTGCTTTCCTTGGAGCCAGCTGGAGTATAGGTACCTCCCAGGGAGCTGAGTCACACTGATCTTACACACCCTGTGTGCACGTACACCTGAAAAGACTCTTTGAAGCTGGATTTTGAGCTCTTACCACTGTGCTGTTCAATCTGGTTTTATTGCAGCTCTCACTCACTCCACTCTGCAGCTGCTTTTGTTTCTATCTCTCCTTTCTGGATTTTTTAAGACCATAAGAACCAAACTGTCCCTCTTGCCTGTTTTTGTGTTGCATTTGGGGTGGAGATGGAACACTTGAATTGCACAGCCCTGAAGCACTGGGGATACTTTGCCTCCCCCAGCACAAAGGTGAACAGTGCTTGGCCCCCCCCATGCTTTTATGGCTGAAATTGGGGGGTGTTGGACTCCATCCAGCTCTCTGTGTGCCTTGTGTGTTTTTCTACCCTTGCTGTTGGGATACAATTATTTAGGGACTTAGCTTGCTTTTGGTAGGTCTTCCTTAAAATTAAGAGCTCTGGCCTTTGCCTGGGAGGTGCCTGTGGCAGTGACAGGTTTGGGTCAGAATTTTTTGGCTTGCAAATTGCCTGTTTTCCCTGAAGCTTTTCCTTGGGAGGAGCCACAGCTCTCCTTTGACCCTGAACTGTGCTATTGGAGCAGCAGTGAAGCCTTGGCATGGCCACAGGGTCTGGGGAAGCTTTGCCAACAGCGTGGTGAGTCAGGGCCCCCCTTCCCACTGCTGCCCTTGCTGTGCACCTTGCCTAAGACAGGCTCTCCTGTGATCATACAGAGCTGGAACTGACTGAAAACTTCTCTTTAACTATGCAGTGAAGGCCCTAACTGTGCTAAAGAAAGGTGTTACAAAACCGAAAGGGCAGTGTTAGAGGTGGGTATTGTTTCTGACAGAGGCCAAAGTGATGATGCAAACTAAAATGCTGCATGGCAGTGACTGTTAGAAGCAGCTTTAATAAAATTTGTAGTGATTCAGGAAAACACAGATCTGACAGTGCTGGATGTTTTTGGTAGCAGATTAAACCAAAGTGCTGCTTGAAGATGAGAATACATTTCAGGACTTTATCTCTAAAAATACATAACATTACACCACCCTTGCCATGTCACCACAGGAAACATGGGCTGAACAGAAAACTGGAAGAGACTGCACTCCCCAAGAAGTATATTACAGTAGTGTCTTGGAGAATAAAATCCTCAAGAAGAAAAAAAAATATATATATTACATAAGTGAGGATACAGTTAAGTTTTGCATTTTGAAGGTAGGACAGAATAAAATAAAGCCAACTGTACACATCCATCCTGGCCCTAACTCCGTAGGGTTGCCAGCCGTGACTGCATCGCTTCGATGTCCTCCTCCTCATCCACAGCAGCAGCAGCTGCTCCCATGGGCTCAGGCTCTGGCAGAGCATCTGTCACTTTACTGGGTGCTTTACCCAAGGCCCCTGCAACAACAAACAGGCTCGTTAGTGTGTGTTAGGTCTGCATTTAATAATCAGTGGCTTTCAGGGCCATCGAAAATAACCCAACCAGTCACTTCTCATGGAGGCCACACCCCTTAGCTGTGACAGGGCCAGCCCGGGGCTGTTGGCTACCCAGCAGCACTGACCTGCCTGCACCTCTGCCCTCCTTCCCTTCTGGGAGGAGGCTCCTGGCTCCCCCCAAGCTCTGCTGCTTGCCTGGGAGCTCCCACTGCCTGCCTGGGAGGAGGGGAGCTCCCAGGAAACAGGACAGAAAAAGCAAATTAGGATATGAGAAAGAAGAGGGCAACGTGCCAGGTGCTGGGCATAAGGTGCCAGCAGGGTGGGAGCTGCACTTTCAGTGTGGTGCAGCTGAATGCAGCCCTGCTATTGTTTTTGTCACACCACATCACAAGCACTCCAGGTGAAAGGAGCATTCTAAGCACTCTCCAAGTCAAATAACTGAACCAGTAGATCATTACTTCATGAGCTGGTAGGCAGAAGTTGTGGTTTTGGTTCTAAGAGGATTTTTGTGTTGGTTGGGTTTTTTCCCCTAAACAGGACGCAGCATGTTACTGCCAGGACTCAAAACACAGCTTATGACTCAAGGCAGCGCAGCTGAGTTTATTCTGGGCTTCATTAATAACAGTACCTAGTCAATCATATAAGTTTCACCTTGTTTAGAGGATTCACTGCACAGCCAAACACAGATCTGTTAGAGCCTCAATTACATAACTGCACAGACAGCAGCTGATGGATATTAGTTCTGCCTTGCTGAGCCCCACTGGCCGCCTCAGCCAGTATTCCCTGAGAAACCAGTTTGTCAGAGCTCTCTGCTCATCACCAAAGGAAGAGATGCCACTGGGAGAGTGCAGTGCAGTCAGAAGAGATGAAGATTTCAGTTGCTGCATCTTATTGAACAGAGCAGGGCTCTCAGCAGCACCCACAAACTCACCAGCTGTAATTTCAAAAAGGATTTTGTCAATTTCCGCCTCCGCTTCCTCTTCCATCTCCTCCTGATCCTCCAGGCCTTCAAAGGTGTCCTCCAGCATTTCCTCTATAATTCCAGCCTAGCAGAAAACAACAAGGCAGTGTGTGATGCCCTTGGAAACAGCAGAGGAAGAGGACACACTTCTTGCTTGGAGATGAGGTTGTGCCTATCCAGGCATGTAACAACCCCCTGCTCCACCTTTCCCGATCAAGGCTATTGCAGGAGGGTGGCCAACAGACCTCCCTCAGTGTAACGATGTATCTCTACAACTGGTGCCCTGGAAAAGCAGGAAGAAAACTGGGGAGTAAAGGCACCTGTCCTCACTTTGAAAACCTCAAGTTATTTAAACTAAAAGAGGAGAGGTTTAGGTTATATATTAGGAAGAAATTCTTCCCTGTGAGGGTGGTGAGGCACTGGAACAGGTTCCCCAGAGAAGCTGCAGATTCCCAATCCCTGGCAGTGTTCAAGTCCAGGTTGGATGGGGCTCTGAGCAACCTGGTCTAGTGGAAGGTGTCCCTGTCCATGGCAGGGGGGCTGGAATTCCATGATCTTTAAGATCCTTTCCAACCCAAGCCATTCTACAAATCCATGGTTATTTACTGTTGTTGCATGTATAAACCAAGAACCCAGCCTGCTCTAAGCATGTGAAATACAAGTGTAAATTTCAGTCATGCAGCATGAATTGTGTAGCACACTGTAAAATTGCTCTTTGACACAGCTTGGTTTTTTCTATCTGCATTTGAAAACATTCCTTTGCAAGCCCTGCAACCTAGATATGGCCTAACCATGCTGGTGCACAATAGTAAAATTATTTAGAAATAAACTTATTTGAACTAAACAGTCTAGAGTGGTAAGAAGGGAAAAAGGAAAACAACTTTAGTAGTTGAAAATGTAATAGTCAATATACTTTCAAATCAGAGCACTCTCATCACATGGAGACACTGAGCTAGATGCTTCAAACCCAGTGACAGTGAGTTATATCTTAATTAGCCAGGAGTTTTGTGATTCTTTAAAAATTTTGTAAAGAACTATGTTTAATTAGTTAAGGAATGTTTGATTGTGTTATTTTGGCTGGTTTTGATTTAGATCTGTGTTGGCTGAGTGTCAGTAGAAAACCCTGAGAAATTACCTCACAGCACCTGCAGAAAGGAACTCCATGCACCCACACCCCTTAGAGAACTTAATAGTTGAAGAACAAAATTCAAGAAAGAATTGTTTAATGGTTATTATATAACTAGAGGTGAATTAGATAGCATAGAACAAGAATGGTATCTTGAGAGAGTTAAGGAGTCGAAGGCCTATACACCCCAGAAACTTTGATTAATACACTGCAGGTGCAGTAAGGGAGCCACTTCATAGGCTTGTACACCCCAAAAAACTTAATCAATAGTAATTGTCTAACCAGGACAGCAAATTTAATAAAGCACTGTTTAGCTGGATAAAACTTGGGTTATCCATTATAGAAAGACAGATGAGATGTTCTGGTAGTAATTAAAAGAAACTAAACACCTCTACCATGATGCAATAAATCGGGCAGATTTTTGGGAGTGTCTATAAAAAAATCTTGGATGTTATAGTGTATATAAATACCTGAAAATTGTTATTTCTTTGAACATGTCTATGGCGAATAAATTCCCAATATATTCCAAATTTTGACTCAAAATTTTTATTAAGAATGTTTGCCTAACAGCTTTTTGCTGTTAGGTTTACAACTCTTTGTGTCACCAGTATCAGACTGGCCACAGAGTCACGGAATGTCCTGGGGTCACACAAGCCCTCTGACAAAGGGGCCACCCAGGCGACTGCACAGCTCAGTAACAACCACATCATGCTCACCCAGGTCTAACTGATGTGCCAGATCTTACCTTCATCATCTCTTTGGACAAGTCCCTCATCGTTGCTTGGATTTCTGGGATTTTTACTAGATTTTGCATAGCTTTCATGACTTCTGTGCTCTTCTGCAATGAACCTGCTACTCTGAGGACAGCTGTGAAGGAGAGGCACAGAACAGTTTGAACAATCCATGCGCTGCTGAAAGCAGAGAAATTATATCCTCCCTACATGGAAATTTATTTACATTTAGGCAATTCAATTTAAAAAAGAAATGGGCATTCCACTTCTTCATTCCTGACTAAATTCCTGGGAAAGCCCCACTTGTACCCACATTGAAAAAAAACACAGTTACAGCAAAGCTACAGGTCCTGTACAATGAGCAACCCAGGTGGTCTGCAGAGAGACTTCAACCCACCCACACCCAGTTCATTGAAGACAGGGAGAGAGAGGCCTGAGTTGCTCCTGTCCGGCCCCTCAGCAGCCAGAGGTGTTGCTGAGGGTTTCAGCAGCAGAGCTGCAGTGAGTGCTGAAACTAGGGGACCTCCTCCCTGACACCGGGTACTAGAAGCTAACCCTGGGAGAAGTTCTGCTGCAACAGTTTCACAGCAAAGAGTGAGCTATAACACTAAAACTGAAGCAGATAAGCTGAAAATAAGCTTGTTTAAACTGAATTTAATACTCTTTCCAGAGGCTATTCTCATAATGTAACTTACAAGCTCTCCTCATATGTATCGATATAACAAAATCAAAAAGCAGTAATTAAGGGTACTGTGAAGTTTTTTAAGTTCTGCCATCTAACTTTGCAGCTTCCTGGACATGGAGAACTTACCTGTTTGTATATAAAATGGTCACTCCTTAACGAAGCAAAATGAAGGTACAGCACATATTATTTTTCATTTTAATAATTTCTTTTAAGAGCCTTACACTTGTAACAAACTAACAGAAACCTTGCCTTGAGTGGTCATTTCTCAGGTTACTAGAGACCCCAGACTGAATTCTAGATTCCTTCATATTTCCTAAGTGTATCAGAACATTTCCAGGAAGATGAAGATGCTGGCAGTGGTAATAAGGAGGAGGCCGTTTTGAGTTTTTCCTTTCAAGGGACACCTCAAGCTGCAAGGATGGTCCTACTTCCCTTTCCTGAGATGCACGGGGAACCACATTTGAACTGTCACAAAATTACACTTAAAGTTCACAATGTGACTCCTGATTTATCATTCATCCAGTGTCAAAATCTACTTGGATTATGCTGGGGGGTGGGGGAAATGCTTGGACATTTCAGCAGCATGTTGACCTCCACCAAGTCGTCTCCTGTCTTTAAAGCTTTCAGTTGTGCTTGTTAGTGGCTGGAATGTTTCCAGCTATGGAAAACACTGCAGGAAGTCTATTACAACAGATTTCTGACGTGGATAAGGAATGAAGGAAATATGCTGGTCCTGGAGGAACACAAAGGACCAAGGAGGGTTTACAGAACATGGGTGTTAAGTCAAGGTGCAAAAGGATTCATTCACACCAAGAAAATCAAACACTGCTCCCCCAGCCCCATGTAGGTATTGGTAAATGCCCCCAGACTCTTGCTAGAGAAACAACCATCTACAAGATGAAGGGAATTGCACTCCTGCGACAGATCATGTCAAAACCAGTGACACAGGCTCCAAAAGGATACAGAGATATTAGGAATGCATTCAAACTGTTTAGGAATGCACACTAAGAACGTGCTCCAAATTGCTGTGAGTTCAGTTTCAGAGCATGTGATTCTCACATCACTGCAACCCTCAGGCTCTGAGGAGAGGTGTTAGATCATCTGCTGAGCAGCTCGTCAGAGGAAACAGGGAATCGGCAAGGATGCAGGCAACAACAAGGGGCAGGAACCCCAAGAAACTAAAACTAGGAGCTCCCTGACTACTGCAGAGGCCAGGGTGAGACACCCATCCAGACAGGGCAGTGGGGAAACAGCCTCAGAACATCCTGCAGACTGAGAGGGGTTATTGCCTATAAGGATACAGGACTCCTTACAGAGATGTAAGGAAAAAGAGCATGTTTGGACACAGGGAAAACTTATGATGGATCTTTTAGGGCGATTACAGGATTTAATATTAAATTTTAGGGGAAAATTAACTGAATTTTAGGGCAATGCCCAAAGGTAGTTTGGGGAAGGATTGAAGTGGATCAGGGAATACACAAACCTCAGGGGCCTGCAGGACCAGGTACCAGCACCTCAGTTAGAGCAAATCTGGGGCCAGGTATCAGGTATCTGGCCATCTTAGACAAGGCATCTGAGAGCAGCTCGTGGAACAACCCATCTACTGTGTACATGTGTGTTCTACTAGTGCACTTCAGTCCTCATCAGCTGAAGAGGAAGAGCAGGATGGAGCTGTTCACGCGTCTGTGAAAGCTGTGTGTGTTTATGGGGTGGTGGCAAAGGCTCTGCTCTGAGATTGTGGGTGCATGTGCCTGCTGGGATTAGGGGGTAGAACTGCAGCAGCCTCACAGCTCTGGGCTTGCTATGGGAGGATCTTCCCAGGTTCCTGAAGCCCACTGGAATCAGCTGCCTTTCACAAGAGCACGGCCGCTTCCCCATTCAAGCTCTGCCTGCATTTGACTTCGGTTCTGGACAACGAAACCTCAGACCTCACCTCCACTCTCAGAGCAGTCATTGTGCTTGGGCTCAGAATTTGTTCTTACCAAGCTGGTTCTTCATCCCCATGAGAACAGAGTTCATGTGAGCTTTGGATGCATAGAGTTTGCTTACGGCCCTCCGAGAGCGGATCAGCTCCTTCGCCAAGATCACGCACACATCTCTCTGATTCTTTTTGGCAGCATCCTTTATTGACCTCTTCACCTTCTCCTCTTCCCTCTGGATATCTGGAGTACAGAAAGACACAGCAAATAGTGACAAACTCCTAAGAATATGGAAGAGAAATCAGTCATTTGTGGGGGTATGTTACCAATGCAAAGAATTGTTTCTGCTTGATTTCAGATTCCCTCTGTTATTCAAAGACCTTGTTCTAGGTTGATTTACATGTCAGCTGATTAATTCAGCTAAATCTTAATAGGCAAATTCTTGTTACTGAACATCCAGCTCTGTAATTTCCTTTGCAGTCAAGAGTACTCTAAAGGACTGTCTCAGAACGTCCATGATGCTGAGCTGACTAAGAGCTTACGAAGCAAAAAAGGTCTCATAAGAACAAAGCACTCTGAGAGGATGATTTGATTTACACCTTCAAAATAACTTCCCGACTATTAAACTGGCCTGATATAAATATATATATACAAAACATACATCTAACTTAAAACATCCTGTTCAAACTCTCCTGGCATCCAGCTTTGTTCAACAGCTGTTTTTTAAGAGTGTGCTGAAGCAGGAATACTGAACTAAGCATGAGCACCAAAGAGTTGGTTGGATTTGAACTATTAAACACTAAATAGGCCTCCTTAAATACCATTGGTTTCTCCAGCAAATCTGATGAGACTGTTCACAGTTCTGCCCTGCCAGGTAACACTGGCTGTGAACAGCAGGAGCCAGGCACTCCAAAAAGCCTAGAGCAAAAACTGCAAGAATAAGCAGGGACAATATCAACCTCCTTCCTTTTCCAGACTCAACAATACATCAACCACTGATGAAATGTGGATCTAAGAGTCCGCAAGAAAAATGATCCTAAAGTAAATAAAGAATTCAGCTAATAAGGATTAGCCTCACCTTCCTGCAAAGAGTTGATTGAAACAACCACAAGAACAATTATTGCAAGGAAAGCCTCTGTTCAAATTTAGTTTTGAGTCTTCTCAATTTATGCCAGACAAAGTTACACACTGGAGGAATAAGAAGTTGTCCTTTTATAAAAACAAAGGCATCAACACACTTTCTGGCACTGGCTGACTTGGAGACTTCAACACAGCTTCTCAGGTGGGAGTTAATGAACCCTGTACTCAAGACCAGTTATTCTCTCACTATCATTCACTGGAGTCTTTACCTTAAAGGACTGGCAGAAAGCTGTAGGATCATAATCAGAAAAACATACCCTTGCTGCTTCCCCACTATTATTTTCAGAAGTATCACAAACTTGAAGACATTTGTATGTCGGACATGGGACTGAGCCGAGTCCCAGCATACCAGAGCAGGTAAGAAAAAGCTGAAGTGTTCCAGCAGGAAACAGAAAGCACCAGAAGAACTCTAGCAGTACTGAGGAATTACAACGTTCACTTTGTCAGGCTGAAAACAACCACAAGTATTGTGTTGCTACACTCAGGCTGGTGTAGGACAGCCTGTACTCGAATGGATGCTTTCACTGCCATGACCAGCTGCTGAGTATGAGATCAGTGGCACAAGTATGCAAGAACAGCCAACTCCATCTTTGAAGGTCAGTGCCAGCTACACTCCTCAAGGGAGCCAAAGTCACCTCCCCAGTCTCTCTGCAGCACTATCAAGCACAAGAGGCACAAAGCAGCCCAAGCACATGTGAGAGGGACTTGAGAGCTCAGCAAAACACAAAGTTACTGTATTACTCCAACTCTATCAACTCAAAAAATTTAATTCTGAACTAACAAGGATACCTTTCATTTCTCCAAACTTTCCAAGCCCTGAAAAACAACCTACCCCAAAGAGAAATTACTACAGCAGCAAGAGTCCAACAGCAGATGGTTTCAAACTGTGTTGCTATTTCAGTAACTGTGCTGACCGGGCAAGCCAAGTGTTCCAGTGATCCAAGCCCACTCAGTTCATCCCAGGTGGATCTAGCATTGCCTTGTCCAAACACATCTAGCACAGCCTTCCCCAAGGAAACTAAGGCAGGTTCCAGTTTAGCATCCTTAAAGATTGCAGGGATTTCCTGTGTAAGGCTCAGCTGAAAGGAGAAAGCACAGCAGAATCCAACTACAGCAGGTAATTTTTGAGAAAACCTTCAGTGGTACATGGCTGTCATCCTTCAGGAGCAGCCTGGGAAGTGTCCAGCAGAACCATGTACTTCCATAGGTGACACGCGGTAAAATGTGAAATCCTGGCACAAAGATATTCTGTAGTTTATTTTAAGGGGAATTATCAGAATAGCAGATGGTTGGTGGTTAGTGCTGAACTGTATTTCTTTGAATGTAGGACTCTGAAATACAGACATGCTTAGAGCTGCTAAAATAATTAGATTTGCATCCACATCAAAACATCACACTACCATGTAACCTACTATCTGTATAGGCCATTAAAAGTATTATGGCATGTAAAAAGTTAGGAGAAACCAAAAATTTCAAGACACATCGGTAGCAAACACATGGGTATTTTGCTCCTGTGGAAGATGCAACCTCTAAAAGATATTTTGCTAGTAAGATCAGAGTTGCAGCTCCTCTGTGCCTGATACAGCCACACAAAGTACCCTGGAGAAAGCAAAAGAATTCACATTCCTGTACATCAGTTTTCCTGGGAAAGACATAAACTCTGCTCCTCATATTAGAGTCAAGGACAGACTTTGTGTTGCACAAGCAACCTTCTCCAACCAACTCATACGAGTCTATGGGAGGGAGAAGACACAAACCCTGCCAGGTTACTCCAGAGGCAAAGGGCTGAGGAAGAATGGGGAAGGGAGGACATACTGCTCAAGGAGTCACTCACAACAGGCATGTGCCTAGTAACCAGATGCTGACACAAAATATCCTTCACCAGCACATCCCATGGACAAATCCCAGGGACAGGGTAGAAGACAAAGAACAGGAAAACAAAACCTAGACACAAACCTATTTTCAGGCTCAGGGAAGGCAGGCAGAAGAAATTCTGAAATAACAGCAGTGCAATAAAAAGTAACTCCTCTGCTTTTCAAGACACATTCAACAGTGTAACGCTCATCATTTAATAGCAAAACACCCACCTGCTGAGAAAATACTTCTTTTTTTCCCGTCCTCTCTTCTGTTTGTAATTTTCCCAAGCTGACAGCAAGCTACTTTTGCTTGGGTTGTGCACTTCCACACCAATTCATACCAGTGGAACTTTCTACATGTGGAATTATATACCACACTGATACTACTCATTAAATCAATGTGGGTGAAATTCTGTATAATAAGTCTAATACATGTTATCCAAAGGGATTTAAGAGCATTATGTCTTACTGGGAGCATGAAATATTCATGTTCTTTTGAAAATTTTACTTGGATAACTTCACAGCGACATCATTTTGTAACACAGACTAAGTCTGGCCCCATGATCACATTCATCTTCCTTTATTCCAAATGCGATAGACTACCCCAGGTTATTAAATTTCACAGCCTGCCTCAATTAAAGCAAAAAAAATGTGAAGGCAGACAGGGAGAGTAAAAACAAAAAATGAGACACAAGTACAAACCTCTGATCTGTCTATCAATCACTCTCATTTCTTTCCTTATCTTCAAGGACCATTCATTGACCTTAAAAAGAGAAAGAGAGAGTTACTTGAAATTCCAACTTTAAAACCGTGCTTTTATACTTGCATGTCACTTAAACATTCAGTATCAAAAGCAGCACTTCAAAATGCATGAGCTTTAAGTAATGAGTGATGTTAAAATACTTCATTATTCAAATAATAAAACCCCAAAACATTGCAGAGATACCACCAGTTACTGCACTGCTCTTAATGTTCAGACAAGCAGTTAAGGAGGACCTTTACAGATCCCTTCCAACCGAAACTCTTCAATGATTCCATGATGTGATTTGCGAGTCAGATGCTCAGTGCCTGGCTAACTTCCCACATCACAGCCATGTCACTGTACAGAGGGAACTTGCCACAGGGGATTTCAGCAGAAGGGACAGACTTTGGCACAGGATGATAGCACCAAGAATGCTACTGCCCATTTCAGTCAGGAGGATCCCCAGGAGGTCTCCAAGCCAACCCTTACTCAAAGCAGGATCAAGTTCAGACTTCAGACAGGTTGTTCAGGGCCTCATCCACTGAGTTTTGATACTGTTTGAGGGCAGAGACTTCACAGCCACTCTGAACAACTGCACTTAAATTACTCCTGTGGTGAAGACCTTTCTTCATAGAATCCTGGAACAGTTTGGGTTGGAAGGGACCTTAAAGACCATCTACTTCCAACACCCTGCTGTTGGTGGGGCCACCTTCCACTAAACCAGATTGCTCAGAGCTCCATCCAACCTGGCCTTTCATGTCCAATTCAAAACTCTCCTCTGGCCAGATGTGGCTGTAGCACCTCTCCTGTCACTGGAGACACCTCAAAAAAACCCCTTCTCTTTTCCAAGCCAAAACGAGGCCAGTTCCCTAAGCCACTCCTCCTGTACCACCGGCTCCAGCCCTCCACCATCCTGATGGCCCTCTGCCACACTTCCCCAGTTTGCTGAGATCCCTCCTGAACTGGGTGCCCACACTGGGACACTGTTGTGCAGACGTGGCCTCTTTAATGCTGAGTAGCACAGTGACTGAATGCTCAACACTGTGACTACAGCTTCCTAACACAGCCCCATCTGCCTTCACTGCTGCAAAGGTGTACTGGGAACTCATGTTTATTATCCACGGGAAACCAGATCCTTTCCTGCAGAGCTGGTGCCCAGCCAGCCCCAGGCCGCACATCCCTGCATGCAGGGATGGTTGTCTCAGCTGCAGCCTTCATTGCTCAACATCATGAGGTTCCTGCTATGTTCCTCTCACTCGCTCAGGTCCCTCTGCCCTCCAGCTTCCCTTCCCCTGCCTTTGGTGGGGTCCAAACATAGCCACTCCTTTGACAGCTCCCTCCTGGCACTTGCCAAGATCTCTTTGTTCCAGACCGTCTGGCTCACCCAGGAGGTGGGGACCTCCACTTGCCTTGACCGCCCCTCTAAGGAAGCAGAGTGAAGACAACTTGTACACTGAAAACTTGTAAAGCAAGTTCTCTTCAGTGCACAAGCCCAGCAGAGAAACAGATTTAGACTTTTACCAGTCTCAAAGGACATTCTCTTGGTAACGGGGAACAAGACCATGTTTTGACTACAGACAACAGCCACCATTTGAGGTGCCCTAGCACAAAATCAGCTTAAAAACCCCCACAAACAACCCAAAGCCCTGCATAGGTGCAGAAGTTTCTAACAGGTTTCAGAAAGCTCCTGTACCTTTAGTTAAATCCTGGTTTTACAGGGCAAAAAAACCCCAAACCCCTGCAGGACTGACTGCAGCCTCCCCTCTTGTTCTTCAGAGCAGAGGAAACATTGTCCTGAAGAGCCATTCCTCACCCTGACAGAAAGCTAAGAAGGTCCCTTTTTTGAGTATGGGCTACATGAGAGGGAAAAAAGCAGGGGGAAGAGACTGAAGTAAAACATGACAGAGCTCTGGTTGGCCAACTGTCCTGTCTCAGATGCAACACCTACCAGAGATTTGCTCTACTATTTGCATTCTAGAACAAACCAACGACAAGCCTTCATGTACAAGCACAGTCAGCAACTGTCAAATGAACCACAGCAGGATTTGCAGCTTCTGTCTCTGGGATGCACAACCCAGCACAAAGACGCCACTAAATCAAGACTGGTTGTGTGTTGTCATCAATCCCTGCTAACTCTGACAGCTGAAAACTCTCACAGCTCATCCCTAGCATTGACAGCAATCAGCTGCTTGACACGACTGTCCTAAAGGCAGAGCTGGGTGCTTACACCTTCCCTGGTGTTCCCAGCTCATCTCCTGTTTTGTGTAAGAGGAGGAGGAAATCCCATTGACTCTCATCCAGGCCACTCCATGCTGCCATGAGACAGCAATTTGTTGAGCTGCAAAGAAGCCACACTGCCCATCTCACACAGGACACAAACCACGGCAAAAGGCAGCAGTGCTGGGAACAGGAGTATGTGGTCCAGCTGAGGAAAGATAATTACCCTGAGCACAACTCCACACTGATGAAGCTATTCTGCTTCCACTTCTGATCTAAACAAAACTGCCACTCTCACAGCACTGTATCACATCAGAGTCAGCCAGCAAAGCACTCAGCTGAAAAGAGCCAACTCAGACTACACTGGAGGAAAACCCACTTTTTAAGTTCAAATGATCCAGACATGGAATTAAAAGTATAATAAATCCCCAGCTCTAGATAGGCTGAAATGCATCACCAGCTCTTCACAAGGACTGAAGATGTTTGCCTAGTATTGACCATAAATAAATTATTTCACATCAACAGAGCGGACAGACAAATGAACTGAGGGCAAAACATTGCCATCACAAAATCTCTACCTCTCCCCATCATTATCCATGTTCTGCAGTGCTTGGATGGCTTCCTCCAGCCCTGCTCAGGGACTATATCTTGTGCACAGCTGCTGGCAGACACAAGATAAGCGGTGCTGTTTCCCCATCAGCTAGGAACTACTTTTTCTTCGTTCTAAAGCTGCAGTTAGGTACAGGAGGAAAGGAGTTTTTTACTATTAATGGGTTTCTCAATATCACTGTTATGGCCTGTGAAGTCACCATGCCAGCCTGCAGCCCAAGGGAGTGCTCATGACAGCAAGAGGACTCACGTCACCTCTCCCTACGCCTGTTCCATAGAGCCTGTGCAGGGTTTTCTGCAAAGAATCACAGAATCCCTGCGTAAGGAAGGGATCTCTGGAAATCATCCAGTCCAAACCCCCTGCCAAGGCAGGGTCACCCAGAGCAGGTGACACAGGAATGTGTCCAGGTGTGTTTGGAATGTCCCCAGAGAGGAAGACTCCACAACCTCCCTGGGCAGCTGTTCCGGGGCTCTGCCACCCTCAGCATAAAGAAGTTCTTCCTCATGTAGAGGTGGAAGTTGTTGTGGTTTAGTTTATGGCCCTTGCTCCTTGTCCTGTTGCTGTGCACCACCAAAAAGAAGGTTCAAGGTGGATGGCACCATCCTCCAAGAACTCCAAGATGACCAACAGACACTGTGCTACTGGAAAACATGACCAGTTCATCAGTTAGGGAAGGCAAAAGAGCAGCCCTCAGACACGAGGCAAGAACTCCTCAGTGCAGCACGACCACATGTGTGGCTTACACAGCTGTCTGACGTTATACCCCAGCCCTGAGAGCAGCAGTCCCCAACCCCAGCTCTCCCTGTGGTCTCCTGTACCACACGCAGGAATGCAGGAGACTAACGCAGCCCACACAGTGCTCAGACACAGGCAGAGGAGGAAAGGAAAGGACACTCCCAAAGGTACATTCCTCATCTGATTCTCTCACCTGACAAGCAACAACCATAACCTATTCCCCTGGGATTCAGCTGCTACAAAGCACCAGGGAACATCTGTGAACATCCACAGCTTGTCTAAGCCTTCAATTTGTGTGCCTGTCATCCTTCTTCCTGCTGCTTTTCCAGTACCTCTAATATATTTGATCTTCCTCTCACCAAACAGCAGACTTTTTCACTAACACATTAGTAGCTACTTATGAAAGGCAAAAGTGAAATTCACCAGTGTCTTCATTATTTCATTTCACTGTGACATCAAAAGCTGTTCGTAGAAACACACAGTTTATCTATAGACTCACCTTCCCCCTCCAAGTCCCAATGCTTCAGCTACTATTTCCTAATTTTAAGGCTATATCTGCAAGAGGAGCTAGAATAATAGAACAGTAAGGGGTTGGAAGGGACCTTAAAGACCGTACAGCTCCAGCCTCCCCTGCCATGGGCAGGGACACCCTCCCCTAGACCAGGCTGCTCGAGGCCTTATCCAACCTGGCCTTGAACACTTCCAGGGATGGGGCAGCCACAGCTTCTCTGGGCAACCTGTTCCAGTGTCTCACCGCCCTCACAGGGAAGAATTTCTTCTTAGTATCTAACCTAAACTTCCCCTCTATCAACTTGCACCCATTCCCCTTTGTCCCCCCACTCCAGTTCCTGACAAAGAGCCCCTCTCCGGCTCGCCTGTAGGCCTCTTCAGATACTGGACGGTGTTGTGAGGTCTCCACCCGCCCGGTCCCGGGCCAGGTGTAGCCAGAGCCAGAGCCTGGGCCAGGACCAGAGCGAGGGCGAGGGCAAGGGCCAGGGCCAGGCCGAGCCCGGCCCCTCCGCAGTCCCCGTCCGACGCCATAGCAACGCCACACGGCCCTGCCGCCAGTCCCCCACCAAGCTCCCG
>VZTI01001287.1:334063-353466 GCA_013397865.1 Struthidea cinerea
GGCGGGAAGGCTCTGAGGGGGCGGGGCGGGGCGGGGGCGCTCGGCCCCCCACACTGAGCGTCTTTGTAACCCCTTCACAGGGTCAATTAGGCTGGAAAAGACTTCTGAGATTATCGAGTGCAACCATGACCGAACACCAACATGGCACTGAGTGCTACGTCCAGTCTGTCCTTTAAACACCTCCGAGGTTTGCTAACTCCACCATCGCCCTGGGCAGCCCATTCCAATGTCCACTCACCCTTTCTGTGTAGAAGTTCCTCCTAAAGTGCAACCTCCACTGGTCCAGCTTAAGACTCCGTCCTCTCGTCCTGTCGCTAGTTTCCTGGGAGCAGAGCCTGACCCCCACCTGGCTGCACCCTCCTGTCAGGGAGTTGTAGAGAGCAATAAGGTCCCTCCTGAGATTCCTTTTCTCCAGGCTGAGCCCCTTTCCCAGCTCCCTCAGCTGCTCCTCATCACACCTGTGCTCCAGAGCCTTCCCCAGCCCCGCTCCCTTCGCTGGAACTCCAGCACCTCGATGACCTGCTGGTGCAAGGGCTGACTCCCACTCCGCTCTCCCCTGGGACGGCCCACAGGACACCCGAGGGCAAAGCTCGTACAAACCGGTGCCCACCTCGACCCCAGCTACCGGGGCTGTTTCGGAGAAATCCCACCAGCCAGGCCTGGCTCATCTTCATCCTCCTCTCTGCACGGTCACCTGGCTGAAATGAAGGGACAGCTTGCAGCTGCTCCGCTGGAGCTCCAGCGAGTCATTCCATCTCTTCACACCCCGGTGCGCAATCTGAGACTGTGAGCGCTAGAAATAAATCAGTGATGCACAGAGTGGAAAAGTTTAGGAGGAAAAAGGTGCTATTAACTTAATCTAACTCTTAATACCTTACAATTAGGCTTACCCGCATTATTTAATTACTGGAGACAGACATTTTAATGACAGTTACAAAAATGTACAGTTTCACTTTTTGTCATCTTTCCCTCCAAAATCTAATGCAGAACAAAGATCTAAACAAGCTTTGGAAAGGAGAGCTCTCATTTTGGACTGAGCACCAGCAGTGGGAAAGCCAGTGTTAATAAAACAATAATTGGTGAAATCAAGAGTGGCAAAGAGCTTCAGAGATTATTTAAATTCATCCTTTGTAATAGTAGCACAAAACATCCATCGCCTTTATTAAAACTAACAAATAAGTTAATACCCTCATCTCAAGTGTTTTGACATTTTCTGTTTACAATTGGTCTCTAGCTTCCAGGCAGGAGACATCAGAGAATAAAACACCCCTTTAGGAATGTTTAGCATCTCAGTTAAGACACTTCACAAGTACTAGCACAATCCAGCCCTGCGAGGCAAAACGTGTGAGCAGCGAATCTGCTGACCCTGTTACAGGCACAGTCTTTGCTCCTTTGCTCCATTCTCCGGATGTTCAACTGTCAACGCGTGAGGGAAGGGCTGTCTGAGATCCTGCACTCGGTAGAAAACAATGTTACTTGGATGCTTCTGCCGCTACTGACACGAGCATTTCATAAAATAAACACATCCAACTGCTTTTTCTGTCCTGCTGGGACTCCCAATACACTGTGCCAGCTGCTCAAGATTCTGTAACAGATGCGATGCTGGGAGCTGCACCACAACAATTTATATAACCCAGACACGAGGGGACCAAACCTTCCGCCACAGCTACATACTGGTCATAATTACCTGCTCCTACGGATGTGCCCTCCGTGGCTCTCCTGCTAATTAAACAGCAGTTTGGGTCATCCATCAAAAGAACTGGATGAGTAGAGCAACTGAGGCCATTAAAACAAGTCTTCAGCTGAAACAGGTGTGCACAAAGGTTTGCAAACAAGGCTGAGCCAGGGCACAGAGGCAGAGCTGCTGGGGCTGTGTGAGGGTGAGGAAGTCAGCCTTCAGCAGCAGAGCTGCGCTCCACAAGCACTCAGTGCTCCAAGGACACAGCATTACTCCAGCTTAGCACTCACAGCGTTCGGCAAATTGCCGGGGTACCAGTGAAAGGCTACAGCAGGCTGTGATACAGCACCTCGCTTGTGTGTGTCAGCACCTCAGCTACAGCCTTATTTATACTCACATAACTTCTCCTTTCCCTTGGCCTCAGTTCAGTGCAGGTTTCAAAACAATCCTGAAACAATGTGGATTTTAGCTACTCATGACAAGCACATACGCCACACTGCTGCACAAATTGGAAGCAGAAATGATCTTTGCCCTCATTATGCCTTTCCACTGCTCTGCTGAGGCTGTAATGACAGAGACAGGGCATGTACTGGCAGGTCTCAACTGGAATAAAAATGACTTTCTGGACCACAGGAGAGTTGCTGATATTGTACCCCTTCTACCTCTCTGCTTCAGTACTGCCATGGGAAAAAGGAAATGAGAGAGGAAAAAGGACTCAGTAAATTAAAGACAGCTCTTCTGCTAATTACATGAAAATCCTCTTGGGAAGACACCTGGTGACAGAGCCATGAAACATTTGTTCATAAAAAAGAGTGTGCCCAGGTACCCTGGACAGATAAAACAATGCCAGCAGCTCTGTGAGCATCTCCCAAATCTATAAAGACAGAGGGAGATGGGTTGTAACTGCAACAAGGAGCTGTGTTTGTATTTCCTATTATCATCATCTTCATGTCATTATCCTCCTTTCATAACACATAGGCAAGATTTAGGAAAGAAGTGAAACAAGACAATAGAAAATATCTTTCTAGTTCAGCCTTTTCCTCTACTCATATCATCTCCCGTTCTTCCCTCCCTCACCTTTTTCTTTCCAACCAACAGTTCCTCTCTATTTTCAGCCAGATGATTTCTGAAAGGTACAACCAAACTCAGAGCTTCATATTGAAATATAAAGAAAACAACAGATTCAATTTTTTATGGCACCCAAGAACTATCAGAAAGACCAGAAATCGCTTCAGAATACCAGCACAGTTGGAAGCTGGCAATTTTTACCTTTACGAACCACTTTTGTCACTGCATGACAATATTCTGCTCCTTCACAACAGTTTACCTTGAGGCTGTAGAGGGAGCTACCCTGAAGTCTTCCTAGGTGTCTGCAGATGAGGGTGCTGGAGAGACAGCTGGTAGAAGAGGGTCTCCATCTGGAAAAGCAGCTTGTAATCAACTGGAAAACCCCTGATCAAGCAGAGAAGCACGTCAACACAGCAGACTTATGAAGGAAGTAGTTCCCAGTGAAACACCACTGCCTTCTCCTTGGCTAGTGGCTCGGAGCACTGAATTCCTGTATCCCTAGGAGATGATTTATTAGTCACAAAAGTTGTGTTATATTTTTATTGTCTTCACAGATAAATCAGGCCAGCAAGACATCCGTAACCATACACAAAAAATATTTATCAAAACAATTAACATTACAAATCTCCTTTTAAAATAATTTATTTCACCGATTTCTTTTTAAATGGTACGGTCTTACAACATACATTATTCAACAAAGATGTGCAGAACAGACTCTAAAATAAGAAACACTTAAATTAAGCAATTGTCTCCGATTAGAATTTCAATTTCACCCACATCCTAACTTGTAAACGTTTGCTGGAATATGCTTCTCTTGTAGGCTTGATTTTTGTGCTTACAAAAACAGCATCAAGTTTCCAGATGTTGAAGAGGACAAGTTATTGTACGGTAAGTTTGCATTCAGTTCAACATACAAGGCAACCAAATGATTCTGTCATTAACGTTAGCATCATGTATAGTTTAGTTCACTGCACTAACATTTAAACTAAAACTTCAAACCACGTAATCTTTTAAGTGACTAACATTTAAAAGGCAAGCAGTAATATCCTGAAAGCTTACAAAGGACATGGGCACACAGCTAAGACGGGGGCTCACTTGACAAAGGCTGCGGGTGTATGTATGGCTGCTTTTTTTTGTAGGATGCCCACCTGCAGACGGGGCAGCAGTGTCGCCCTCCTGCCAGCCACATCACGATGCAATTCTGGTGGAACACATGGCCGCACGGCAAGCCCATCAGCAGGCAGCCCTTTGCAAAATTTTCTAGACACACCACACATTCCGTACAGTGCAACATGTCGGAGGGCCAGGCGGACCAGTCTGGCTCCATGTCACCTGTGGAGCTGTATGAGCCGTAGGACCTGGCTTTGCGTTCGCATGGCTCATGGTGACAGTACTGACCAGCACACAAGCAGGTCTCAACGCCGCACCGACGCTCTCCTTCGCTGCACCTGTGGAACGTGCTCAGCTCATCGTCCTCCGAGACTTCTCTGTCGCTACTGAAGACCTCTTTATTTTCACTGTCAGAGTCACTTTCACTGTCTGGAAAGGTTTCCAGCATTTCCTCATCAGAATGGGCGCCGAGGCATTGAAACCTCCACATGGGTAAATTTTTTATATAATCAGTTGGTATCAGAGGGTGAAGCCAGAGATCGGGGAAGGCCAACCGCTCCAAGAACAAATCTGGGTCTTCATCCCAATCTGAGTCAAAAGGGAAATGTTGAAAAGAAGCAATGGGGTGAAACAAGTAGCTGGTGTACCAGTCCCACAGGCTCGACAGCCACTCCAGATTATTAGCATTTACTTCATCCGTGTTGTTATTGCGTCTTCGCTTCTTCTCAAAGTAATCAATTAGTAAACCATGGCCAAGGTACGTGCTGAGGAAGAGAGCTGGATGTGAAGAGTAGAACATCCAGTCGGCCCTCACCCAAGAAGCCAAAGTAGTTGTGTTAGAGTACCTGAAGAGTTTTAAACTGTACTCATAAAAGCTGTCTAAGTAGGGTAGTTGCAAAAAACCTAACACTGGTAGCCAGGAAATAATTAATAGTGAATTGTACGTCCCTAAAGTGCTTATAAGAACCACAAAACGCTTTATAGTGGCGCCTTGTGTAATAAACAGGTCCATCCAAGCCATCAGATTAACCAAAACTAAACTTAAAACAAATAAATCGTTAACTTCTGGTTGCAATGAGCGCAAAAAGGAATCCATGGCACGTAGTGATATAAATTCACCAGTGTTATTTCCATACCTGTAAATCCCCTCAGGAGTCCTAAGTATGTACGATGGTGTCTTGTAGATACCGATTTCTGCCATGTAACTTTTATTGTCCCAGTTTTCCACGTTCACAAAAATAAACTCTACTCTTCCAGTAAACTTTACACTTAGTGCAGAAAAGAACGCTGGAGGCTGGTCGAGGTTGGCAAACAGGTAAATTTTCACTCGGTACTGGTCACTTTTGTTCCATTCTTCTTTCAGATGTTCCGAGTTGTAGATGGTTTTGATTCGAGAGGCAGCATGGGCTGTGATCCATTTGAAAATGTGCTCCACTTCAATCTTGCGCCCGCTGTATTCCTTAAGCATGACTTTTCCCTTGGAGGTACTGGTTTGTGGAACCGACATAATGAGGGTGGATTTCAGCCAACCCCTCCTCTTGCAGTATCTACAAAGAAAACGGCAGGTTACAGAGTTTCATAGCCCCAGAACTGAGTCCTTACATTTCTATTCTAAGCCCAAAAATGAGACATGCTGAGCACCTGGGAACCCTTACAATATAGTAGCAGGAAATAAGGGCACCCAATATACTCTGGCAAAGCATATTTATTTTTACCATACGTTTATATCTTACAGGAATATTGTAAAGAGATTATGTATTCATAAAACAGAAAGAGAAATAGTGTTAATTTTCACAGGTCATTAAAGAAAACAAGGCCATGGCGCCATTCATGCTTTGTAACTGGATTTGAATAATACACAAGCCGACTCTTTACTTTAAAGCTTTAGTATTAGAAGCTACTTTTCCTTGGCCTTCCAGCCGAGAAGAAAACCACTCCAGCGTAACTCAATATCCCACAGCCTTCCCAGTGCTTCCTTCCATCCTGGTTTTGCTAAGCAGCCGCGGGGTGAAGTTGAGCAGACACTGGTCTGTTCACGTTAATGAAGCTGACAAGTGCCACTTCCTACTGGGACAATTTTGGCAGGATGCAGACAGGCTAAGGGGTGAGGTGAGAGAGCTGGCCACAAAACCAGCGGAGCGGGAAGGAGACATGCTGCTGGATGATTTGGGCTAAAAAAATAATCCTGTCTGGCAGAAAGATGGGATGAACCCCAAATCCATACCCAAAAGAAGAGGCTCTTCATGGCTGAACCCTGAGTCATGGTCCAGAGCCCAGTAACTCTGGGATGAATCTGATGATTCACAAGATCCCTTCTCTCATTCATCTTTCCTACCAGTATCACTACACCAAATTATCTAGTCCTCCTTAAAGGAAGTATCTGGCAAGCTTCAACAATCAAAATGTGACAGAGCCAACAGGCACACAAACTGTGTCTGACAACCCTGCACATTGGGGACCACCAGCCTCATTCACCAGCTATCTTACCTACATCCTCTCTGGTTTTGGTCTGTCAACATGTATTTAGACAATTACAACTCCCCTTCCCAGGAATCTGAATGCAGCATTTTTAGAAGGAGCCATAAGATGTTACCCTCCTAATGAAGGTATCCTGATTACTGCAGCATGCAGTATTCTTCTGAATTTCAGCTGCAACCTGATGAAATCTATTCACAAGGGTTTACCCGATAAAACATTTCTTCTATTTAAAAAAAAGAATTAATTTAAAACATAGTATTTGATCAGAACATTAAGGCTGCTTAGGAGCTATGCAAAGAGAAACACTGCCAAATTTTTAAGATGTTCAAATACCAGCGTTTTGATTATACAAGATTATTTTGCATAAGCACTACAAAGCCTAAGAACTTCCTCTTATGATTAACATTGAGATTTCTGTAAACATTTAGGACTTAAGCTGTATAAGATGTGCGTATCCATACATGCCACTGGAATTCTAGACAAAGTCTCCTGTCATGTAAAGCAAACGCCTCCAACAAAATGTTAAAAAAAAGCCTCTTTTTACAGCAGCAGAGAATTATTAATAGCTTCTTTGGCTCTGCTCTTCTTCCTTGTTTGAAATCATATGCAAACACAGTGACTCTTGCACAGCACACTGCGTGTTGTCCAAGGGTGTGTGCCAGTTTATATATAAACATACATTTTTCAGGGAACAGGATTTGTCAGTAATTCTGGGAGGCAGGCACTGTATGCAAGGTTCATGCTAACCTGTGCTTTCCCCTTCCAGATGGTGATATAATGACTCTAAAACTGATATATTTGGCTTTGTCCTAAGCAAGCACAATTCCTGTCCCTGAATGCCTGGAGTGGAAGGCCAAACTCTTTCTGTTCATTCCTCTCCACTGCTGTACTATGCTCTCCACAGTCTAATCACGCATTTCCCACACAACGCTTTAGGAAGCTGCAGAGCTGATAAATAATGTAATGGAGCATTCTGAGCAGACTTTAGGAGAGATAAAAACATGAATAAAGCCACCTTCTGTCACAGCTACTTTTACAACACAGCAAGCCCTGCTGCCAGAACATAGCTGAGTCTTAAGATATTCTTGGGATTTAGATAATCCTTTAAGGATATACCTGGGGTCACTGGAACAGTTAAAAGTGCCAGTACGTATGCCGAATCTTGAGACTTTCTTCACCATTTTCTCCCAGTGGACTTTACCCACCAGTGGGCTTCTGTCGTTTGCTATGACCTATTGCCAAAAAGAAGTATTAATTTAATATCACAATCAGTTTGGTTCCTGAAATGAAGAGCAAGTTTCAAGAAAACAGAGACACTTATGCTTGATACTCTTTCCCCTTCTGTTAGGACACAGAGTAGGAATGTACAACTGGGAATCATGGTAAATGTCTTTGGCAAGTGAGCTCTAAGACAGAAATGTGGTTTCTGCAGACAGACAGAAGTGCATCATCATGTTAAGTACATGTAAAGATACTAAAATCAGTGGTAGTTAACAAAAACTTTGGTAAAATAACAAAACTATCATTAACCAGAGAATGGAAAGGGGTGCAGCAGGTTCCTCTTCTTTGCAATAAAAAAAGACCATTATTTCATTTCAATTCTCCCTCAAAAGTTACAACATACCAAAGAAATGTCTCAGAGCAAGCAGAATGAGTGGGAATGCATGTACCTGGTACCAGATTAAACTGCCAACAGCCATTCCTGAGCAGTGGAAACTACTGATTAAACTCCCAGCTAATCCCTAAGAATCTTGACTCCTTTCTAGCTTTGCCCGTGACTCACTCTGTAACTTTATGTGACTGTTCCACCAACTCCAGTGTCCCATCTGCCATTTCAGGATCATCATTTGCTGTGATCTATCCCAAGGTTTAATTTGTTCTAACCCAGTATATTAAAGTCGTACTTCAGGTTACCTCGCCGTAAGCTTCTGCTGACACAGATGACAAAGAAGCAGCATTCATCCTCTGACTTATAACTGTACAGGGAGGGGAAAAAAAAAACCCACAAAGAAAAGAAAACCCTGCCTGCCTGCAGCTGACAGGTAATTTTGAATGACATGACTGATCATGCACTATTCCATGAGCCGTCACATTTTCTATTTTAGAAACGCCTCACATGCTTCTGCAGGCTGACTGGCAGCCACTTAAAATATATTTTTAAATTAAATCTTGAAACTTCCATTTGTTAGATATTTGTTTACTCGCCATTAAACTTATCCCAATCGTTTTCTGACTTAATAACCTCAAATGTCAGGTTGCCCCTGGAAGATGGGCTGTCACCATGATTAACAGTTCTCTGTGGACATGCTGAGATTCAACCTAGAAAGCGAGTCCAGCCTTTGAGACTCATACATATTATCTGCTTTGTGGTAAGTAGCAGCCTCACAGAATCTTAAAATAAAAGAATTCACCAAGCAGAACGTTCTACATAGGGAAACAAACTGAAGTCACAGATTACATTCCCATTCCACTAAACCCAAAATGTTTAAATAACATTAGAGGTGAACATCTAAGTAAGAATCCTTCAAGTTATTCTCAAAACATACACATCACATAGAAAACCCTTTTTCGTTAGATAAATGTAACCATCAGGCACCGAGACAACCAGCTGGGAAATCTGCTGTATCACCGAGGCTTCTTTAATCACCCAATTTAACTGAAGCTTTGGATATTTTAAACTTCTTCCTTTCACGCACTTCAATCAAGAGAGACCAAATTCCTAAGGACACCTTAAAGCCAGAATACCCGTGGAGCTACTATGGCATGATAAATGCATCCAACATGGCAAGGAACTACTGTATTAGTAAGCATAGAAGTAAAACTTGTGACTGAATTACTCCTTGGTACAACTACTCAGAGATTAGCTTCTTCCAAAACTCTGTGTGCATGTTCTGAAACAGTGATGAGAGAATGTTAATGTCGTGTGCAGGACGACTGATCCTGCTCACTGTTCCTTCTGCCGGGCACCACAACATCCACTTTAAGTGTCAAGACAAAAATTTGTTGCAAACACAGTCACCATTATATTTTACTGTCATCTGCCTGTACTGGTGGAATTCTTAACACCAGCTTAATTCCTTTCCTATGAAAAAGTCTTTCCTCTTGGAGAAAGTTATTGATATTGAAGAACAATGACCTAAGCAGCAGTCTGTATTTTGTAGCTACATAGAGGAACCCTACTATGGTTTTGCATGCTGAAGCTTTGTAAAATATTTTGGGCTCATGCTTTTTTATGTCATTATGGGAAAAAATCCAAATAAACATGTCCATTGCAGCTGCTCCTTGCAGACAACACCCACTCACAGCACTGGGAGTTCACCAAGCCAAGGCAAGGCTTTGTATTTTGGAAAGCAGTCACCACCTCTGTGCATGAGGGAGTCCAAGAAAATACTGCAGGTTAAGCAATCAAAATGTACTTCAGTTTAAATTAAAAATAACCTGCAAACACTTGTAACAGATTTTATTTAAGAAGTGTGAATTTTGGTAAGTTAAGAAATTTAACTTAAAAACCTGTGACTGAGGAGACAGGGAATTTGAATGTGGAAGAGGCCTGGAAGTTCTTCAAGCCCATGGTGTTAAAGCTATCAGGATTTTATATTTCAAGTAAGGAAGAAAAAAAGGTTGTCAAGTCCTTTACTTCTTCCTAGCAATCACTTCCAAAGAGAGGTTAGAAATAGTTTGACAATCTACAAGGATTGAAAAAAGGTCAAAAGGAAGAGCTATAAAAGAAAGATATGCAAGGGGAAAAAAAAGTAAGGAAAAATGAGCTATTCAAGTTAGACCATACAAAGACTATTACAAGTTGTACCAAAAGGTTTTTCAGTCATATGAATAAGAACAGAACAGGGGGAGAAGCATCAGGATCACCAAACAATGAAGACAGGATAGAAATGTAAGATAATTTTCTTTTTAAAGTTAAATTAATGCTGTGACTCAGTTTTTAGTGAAGGGGAGGCAGCTGGCCATGGACCAGTTAGCAAATTAATGGGAAAAAACTGTATCAACCTGAAGGTGAAAGCAGAACTCAAATAACTTAATGCACTTAAATCAGAGTAAGCAGGAAATCTTCATTCGAGAACTGTAGCACAAGCACACAGGATCACAGGTGAACCTGTGAAAATTTCTTACAAAACCCTGTCAGAACAATTCACATTTTGACAGGACAATAACAAGTTTGTAGCTATATTTAAAAGGCAAATGAAAAAAAGAAAATCCCACCAGTTTGATTTCAATAGGATGCAAAACTGTAGAAGAAATTTTAGAGATGCAGAGACAATGGCATTTTCCACCCCTTTCCAGCACGCAATTTCTAAAGATGTACCATTCCTGATAGAGAGATACTTTCCCTGAAGGAAAAGAACCAAGTTTCAAGAGAAAAAGGGAATGTAGTACCCTGTTTGTAGTTTGGTAGTGCATCATGTATTATGCCACATGGAAAATTTACATGAGAGCTGCAGATAGGCTTTTATAGTGAGTAAAAAAAAAGTTTTAAAATGAACAAGAAATTGGCTACAGCAAAAAGACATCAAAATGCCAGAAAGGTGCTAACAGACATCTTAATAGATTTACCTTAGAGCTCAGTACAGCATATATTCCCATTAATGCCCTTCCTGTGGGAACTTGAAGTCTCCCAAAGCCATTTGTGGAAGACATAAAATTGAGAAGCACATCTATGTGGGAAAGAGGATTATAACACCATGCAGGAAGAGCTGCACAAATCTTGTAATGCAGAGTGTCACACATGAAATTGAATTCAGCAATGAACAGGACACTTGGGGAGTTCATCAGTTAGAAACAGCAATGGGAAGAAACGCTTGGGGCTATCAGTTGCTCCACGAGAAAACATGAGCCATCAATATTAACCGGCTGCAAAACAAGCAAAGCCCAGGATATATCAGACCTGACAAAACAAACTGGTTGATTGACCTCACTTACTGGGAGGAGTGGGGTTGACATCAGGACTCAGTGAAACTAAAGGGCGATGTCAATTTATGCCCAATAGGAACAAATAAGCCCTGAATACACCCAAGGCAGAAGTCAGACACACATTTCCAAGAAGAAAGCAGTCAGCAGGAGTATTTGAACAACTTAAAGTGTAAGAGAGACAGCAAGATATTTTCTAAATACATATTCTACAGTATAGCAGAAAGCTGAACTAGCTCATCAAAAAGGTCCCTTTCAATCATACACTCTATTTAATGTTACAGAAATAAAGCCCAAACTCATAGAAGGTACCTTTTAGGAGATCAGCTAACACAGCTGGGAAACAAACACCATGTTTGGAGAACCACAAACCCTTCCAGCTTTGCTTATTATTAGCTATGTTCACAATCATATCACATGCCAGAGTGACAAGTAAGACAATGAGGGTAACTCAATTAATTCATTAATCACCTTAATAGGCTAAGGGAATCCAATAGGATCGCAGTAACCCTGCTATTTAACAACTGCACATCACAGAATGGATCTGCTCCCTAACCCACACCGAACCCAGGCCAGAGGATTGGCTCTGACTGCAGGGTCTGAATTACCATCTCTGTAACACTGAAAATGCTGAGATCCTGATGATTTCAAAAGACAGTTGAATAGGGAGCTTTTGCATTGGAAGAGTTCTCATGACATTGAATCACACAGAATTACTCCCAAAGAGTTCAATCAAGACAGTAATTAGAAAAATTAGTAAATTATAAAAATATAATTTTTTTGATCTGTATGTTAAAGTAGTCATAGTTATGATATTAAAGAACAGACTTTAAGAGCAAATATCCCGGAGCCAGAAAGATACAAACTTGAAAAAACAGGACTAAGTCAGCAAAGCACTTTGCCTCTCTTGCCTAATCTAAACCCAAAGTGTATTGGATAGGTGCATCAGTATTGCAATAGCTACTTTATAACCATCATCAATCCAGCTGCTCCTTAATTTCCGGTATCATTAAGCATTTTAAAATATTATTTTATGAAACATAGATTCCTAAAATACAAGTAAAAATATGACTGAAATTGAGGAGACTTGAGGAAACACAGCTGACATTAGAGTTTGCTGTAGCAATGCAATATGCAAAGACAGACTCCTCTTCTGGTACCCCTGAAGTACTTGAGCATGGCATGATAATGACCTCACTTGAGCATTCTCCTGTTTTCTGTGCATTTAAATCAAATTTTGTTCAATTTCTTTCAGACAGGCATGCAGAGATTTCAAAGCAGGTCACAGGAACGAGATTTGCTCTCAGTAAGTTTTGAAGCTCACTCACAACTAAAAGTGTTCGAATATCACGAGGCATGACAATGAGTCAGAGATGGGCAAACACAGAACAAACACCTCATGTACTTCAGCTCTCGTTATTTTAACCAATTCTAGCTGGGACAGCAAGTGTCAGGCACACCTGCTCATACCAACAGCACACAATTTTGAACACACAGTCAAAACTTGGTTTTACAGCTCAGCCATGAAGACAATGATTTCAAGTGCTCCTCAACTCTGGGCACTAGGGCACCGTGACAGACTTCAAACCATCAGGAAGAACAAAACCCATTAAGTAAGAGACACCATTCCCTGCTGCACACACACATACAAGCAGTTCTCTCAGGAGCAGTCAGACCTCACCCTGTCTCAGCAATACACTCTCCACATAAGGGAACACAGACATCTGAACTGGAAAAAACCCGTGTAGTTTTGCCAAAGGCAAAACTGATTTCTAACTGATTAAATGAACTGGTAAGGTTGTATGAACATGAGAATTGTCTGTTTGGTTCAGTGGTTTCCAGTTTGAGACACCCATGAACTCTGCCACAGTGCCTGCAGAGTGTAAATGAGCAGAGGAAACTCAATATTACTGTAAAGATTCCATGCATGCCCTGGAAGATTTTTAAGGATCCGCAAAGATAAAAAGATTCAAATACTCTAGTCACAGAACCCTTTCTCATCAACAACTATGCTACAAACTCTGCTTCTATAGATAAAATAGAAGTAAAAATACAATTAATTATAAATGGATGGGTAATTTACTTATTAGAAGCTTGGAAAAAAGCTCACTTATTCCACAATGTCAATAAGTTTCTACATGAATGTCTGTACTTCTATTAACTCTGAGACATCTCACTTTCTGTTTATTATTTGACAATGTGTTGATGGAACTGAATTTCCACTTAGACTCTCTTTCCTAAGAATTCACAACTCATTCAGAATCCATCCATATGGACTGAAGATATCTGGAGATTATTTGCCTTTCTTTACTGAGAAAGAGATTGTGAGAAATCACATTAAAATAGGCAAAAACTACATCCATCATAGCACACAAAAATTAACCACCTCAAAATTACGTGTAGTTTCTCAAGGGAGGTGAGGTGATCTATGCACTGATCTGGACAGTCAGTTAAGCTGTCAGTTAAGTCAGAGGTTGAGAATAAATGAGTTTCTGCAATGAATTAACACAGATACACAGGCAATACAAGGACTATTACATTCCAGCTGACGGTATTCTGCACCCTTGACTGGATATGAAGCCTCTCAAGAAGAAAACTGAAACTTAAAATCAGGTATCCTGTGGTAAATGATCCTGAAGGGCTATTGCAAAAGACACAAATACTGAATGATGTGCTTTGAAAGAATTGAGTGTTTCTACTTTGTTTCCTTCTAGAAAGAACAGCTGATCACCTGGTAAAACTCAAATAAATATGAAAATTATTCATCCTACATGCAAGCAAAAGAAAGAACAAACAAACCATCACCACCAAAATACTGCAGGCACATCCCTTGCCCTGTGACTACACCACTTGAAACTGAGATGCAGAATAAAATGCAGAATTTTATATCCATAATAATGGCCTTTGCACTTCTACCAGACACAATCAAAATGTCTGTCCTCATACTTCAATGCCAGGAAGAAAGCTCCCTTTACTTCTCTCTGCCACTATGTTACAGCAGAGACTTTTAAAATAAAAATACACATTCATTTAGATTTTAACTTCATTCAAAGAGGATTTTTATCTGTAGATCCTTTTCAAAAGCCATAATGACTACAATACTGTTGGATGTGACAGGCTTCTAGAGACCAACCAGAGCCTGGAAAAGTGAGGCATGTTACTCCTCTAACCAACAACAGAAGCAGCTCCAGAAACTACCAGTCACCCTCCTTGCCAGCCAAAGAAGTGCACAACAGCAGCTGGCAAGCAAGAACGGCATAAAAGGAAAGGTGATGAGATCATGAGCTAATAGGAGAAAGAACATGCTGCTGTCTGTGGCTCCACAGAAGCACCACACGGGAGCTGTGAACAGCTACACTGGTAAACAAATTACCACTGAACCGGGATGCTTCGCATGTGGATTTCCAGAAAATAAAGCAACAAAGCCACAAAACACTGATTCCTTGTGTATTGACTTTGACTTTCTTCAAGGAATTCATCCTGCTGACTCTAAATGATAAATTCACACCTCAATTTTTGTCAAACATATAAAAAAATAGTAATTGTTTCCTCTTTTTTTCCTTTTGATTCTCTGCAGACAGTGATGACTGTCACATTCTCAGCCTGTGCCACACCAGAAATTTCATTTATATGCACTGGAAAATAAAAATCACGTTCAAAGTCTCAGTCCACTCATACATCATCACAGCGTTGAAACCAACTCGAGCAACAGCCACCATGCCAGCTGAGCCAGAACTGCTCCTCTCCCTCTGCTCCTCTCCAGCAGCCCCACAGAACAGGGATTCAGGGCTCAGGATACTGAAAAGGATCTGGAGATCCTTTCTGCTTCCCAGCCAGTAGCAACACAGCAGGGGAATCTCCGACCTTGCCCATGGTCACCAAACCCAACCATGAGGCATCCTCGCTCCCCTGCATGAGCATCGAGCTGGTTAATTAGCTGGAAAGTTTCCCAGGTCTCCTAACGGCAAAGGAGGATGGGCAAGGGAGGGAATCAAGAGTTGGAACTGGGAAGTGATGGGAAAAACTAGCTCTGCAGGGATGAGGTCTAGAAAAGAGTGTGGGAAAACCTGTGAAAGGGCATAAAGAATCCAGCATGGGAGTTATCCAGACAGGAGCTGTGGTGGGGAATGGAGCAAATGAAAACTCCAAAGTGATGAAAACTGGAAAAGCAAGAATGAAAAATGGAAATTAGACATGTCTTGTGGTTTTTATTGTAGAGAAACAGACAAATAGTGTTCAGCAAGTCAGTTATTCAGTAAATTCCACTAATTTTTTTTTTCCACAGCTATTGTGACCAACTGAATAGCTGTGCAAATATTCCCAGAATGATGACAACATTCATCACACTGGAGATATCAAAACACAGCCTATCTGACCTGCTATTAGGATGCTAGTGGAAAATATATTACAAGTAAAATTCTGCAAGCAACAGACAACAGAGAACTATCATATTTCACCCTTTGGCACAGCATGCGGAGGAGGGGTTTTTCACAGCATATTCATGCTTGTATTTGTCAACTAGCTTGGGGACATGTAAACTTCCTTTCAACACTCTCTCTCTGCCCTCCTGTATGATTTAAACCTCAAACTCGGATTCAATGAACTCCAAATACATCTTTCCAAAAACACAAATGCCATTTCAAGTCTGACGATAATCTGTCCTGTTGTCTATTTTGGGGTGACATCTGATGTGGTGACAGTGCAGGTCTAATAAATAGATTATGAAGACTTAATGACTTCCTGTTAAAGAGAAAACATGAAGTGAGACCAGACAAACCAGGTAGGAGCTGTCAACGGAACAATTAATTGCCTGGTGGGGGATTCACCTCATTTGGCTGTTAGCAGGGAACTTATGACTTAAAAACATCCTCTTATCAACAGAGAAATTGACACAGAAAAATAATTTCTACATTTTGGTCTAGGTTACTTATGTTCTCAGGAATGATGATTAATTGCTTCAGAATCCTATTGGAAAAAGTCTGTCTTTATTTTCCTAAATGATCTCTTGTTCTCATGCAGCTGTATGGAAGCATGCTCTAAAATTGCTGGGCCCAAAATGTTTGGGAGAAAGTTAACTTTAAGCCACTGGAATATGTTGTAGAAGCAGCCTGCTAGTCTGGGAAGTTAGCACACTGAGATCCTTCCTGCCTTTGTGAAGAGCCAACAGAGATTTTACAAGTGCTCTAACCCCTTAGACAAGCAGAAACTTAAACTGGTTGGGTCTGAGCATGTAATGCAGCCAAAAGGAAGAGCAGCACCAGGAGCCTGTGCCAGCTGGGAGCATCTGTATTAATGCACCTACTTCACACATCACACAGGCTCTTACAATCCCAGGGCCAAGGACTCACATATTCTGTGTACTTCAGTGTGTGCTGCTTCGCTTGTTTTCTGGTTCTAAAGTGCCTGCTTTTCAAAAAGCAATCCAAAGAATAACAGGCTTTTTTTTTTTCCCCGTCTGTATAGGAACTCCGGCACTTCCAGCCTTTCTTGTTTTATTCCTCTGTTCCTCATCTCCCGGATGAAGTTTAACTTTGTCACCATCTCTCTGTTACACATTTTTACAACTAGTTAACTACCCTCATAAACTCCTCCTTTGAAACACATTTTGGATGTGATAAATATATAAAAATAAACGGTCAAATTTATATACCTGTACCAGCCAGATCCCATCTTTCGTGTCTTCTACAAGCTCATAGAAGTGCATTTCACCACTGAAGTTTGTACTGGAAACTGATTCAGATGCCTCTTCCTCCTTGAGAGCTGAATAAAGCTCTCCTTCCATGAGGTCTCCTGAAAAAGAGACAATTGGAGAATTCAATTAAAAGGGCACTGGAGAAAGACTACTTCACAAATTCTAGTAACAGTTTAACTAACTATATTTGAATGGTTGCTCAGAGAACCTTTTCCGTACAAAGGTAGCTAAACTTAAAGTTGTTACTATAATTCTATCTCTGGTGACATGACTATGAACAAATTGACTTCGGTAAGACCACAGAAGACATGACTGCTCTGTTTCTGATTACACAGATGTACCACACATGCACGAGCACACAAAGGAATAAAAGAACATCTAAGGTTCATTCTCTGCAAACAACAACATTCAGTGGCTAAGAGCAATTTTAGTCGATACATCTTTGCTTTCGTTTCACAGGATTGCAATTTTGCAGCAAGCAACTTCTTAACACTGATAATTCAAACAGACTTCCAAAATTTCAATCATTAATTTTGGACCAAAATGCAGTGTAAAGTAAAAATCTCAGGCAGTTTAGCTGTTGGCTTCTGTTTGCACAGGTGGGAAAAGTTTCCATGAACTCCAACTGCAGTGATGTAAAGAGCTCACAATAAAATCATCTCATTACGTTTCCTTTGTAATCTCATTTCCTTCTCATGTCTTGTTTCACAATCATTACAAGCACTGTTAATGACAACCAGCATTCTAGTAACTAATCTACTAAGCTTTAAGAAATGAAGTCTTGTCCAAAACCAGTTTCCTTAAAAATATAAGTGTAACAGCTGAAACCCTTGAGGGGTTTGCAAAAATATTCATAAAATTTAGAGGAAAAACAACCACCAAAACACAACTACGGAAAAATGCTGCAAAGCCTGTTGGTATGAGAAGTGTTTCCATGACATTTGAAGAAGATGGTTAATACAGTGTGTTTGGAGTTAAACACTTCCCTGCAGCATATGCAACCCAAACATCATGACATCATTAAAGTACCTGACAGCCAAGGAGTGAAAGTGCTTGGAAACAAAAGTGAAAGTGCCTAATGCTTTTTGCTGTTGGAGCAGCAAAGCCAATAAACAACATAAAAACATAAATAAACAATGAACAGTAACAGCAAATTAGATTTAAATGCCCAGGATTAATATCAATTATTTAAACTAGCACGTTTAAGGTTATATGGCAGGCACTACATCCTTCTAAATCCTTCTCCCTCTCTGTCCAGACATTAGAGACCCTCACTGCCTATCCTGATCGCTGGGACTTCTCTCTCTCCTGGATCAGCAGCCCTTCCATCATTGATTTAAAAGCAGCTACTCACATTTTCCTGCTTGGCTGGCACTACAGCTATTACATCAGCCCCATCTCCCAGTCCTTGGGGCCAGCATCCTTACTTTCAGGACACTTCTGCTATTCTTACATCTCCACTGCTCTTCATCCCCCGGCTGTTCATCACCCCCAAGAAGTCCACCTCCTTCACCTGGTTCTCCTTACTTCCGAAACGCCTCCCTGCCTTTTTCCAAGCTGTTTTTTGTATGCAGGAACTAGTTCTGCTCCCCTCGTATAAACCCACCCCAACCTTAGGTACCCATCCCTTTTGCTCCTCAGCTATGAAATCATCGCTTTCCTTGGGGCCCATCTTGATAGCCGTACCTGTAATAAACCCAGCAAACGGGTGGGAATACACGAGACCAAGCTGGCCCCAGCTGTAAACTGTAGCCTACTGCAGCTATTTGGAGTCTCTCCTCCTCGTTTTTCACGGCAGACGACATTCGCTCCCATCTGTGCCACCCGCACTGACCCGACCGCCCGCAGCGGAACTCCCGGGGAAGGGGAGGGAAGGGCCGCTGCTGGTGCCCCGTCCAGCGCAGGCCTTTCCCTCGGCGCAGCCCGCTCGGGCTCACAACGCCGCCGGGCTTTGACCGTCACCCCCCGAGGTCCCTGGCCTCCCTCCATGGAGCCCCTTGCTGGGGGGAGCCAGCTCGCTCCCCAAACCCGCCCTGCGAAGGGAAGCAGCGCCCGGGTCTCCATCCAAGGGCGGCCAGAGCCCACGCGGGGGTGGCCGGGCACCGACCTCCGTCCGTCCCCCCGGGTCACGGGGAGCTCCGCGTACCTGACTTCTCCACCAGCTCCCGCACATCCTTCTTCTCGGGCAGCCCCGAGTGCCCCAGCCCGCGGCACTCCAGGATGGTCCGCAGCTTCCTGAAGCTCAGCGCCACCGGGTCCACCAGCTGCGTGGCGAGGAAGCCGCTCTCGTACCACGCCACGGCCTCGAACACCCGGGCCAGCACGAAGAGCGCCAGGAAGTAGAGCAGCAAACAGCACAGCTTCACCCACATCTTCCCGGGAGCGCCGAGCCGGAGGCCGGGCTGGGGAAGGAGGGAGGGGAGCGGGGGCTGTCAGGGGAGCGGGGCCGCGGCC
>VZTI01001288.1:7141-68150 GCA_013397865.1 Struthidea cinerea
TTTTTTTTTTTTGTTGAACTCTATTTTCCAAAAAATAATCTTCAGCAGGTTCAAATGACAGCAGCTGGAAACGAAAATAAGTGACCAAGTATCATCTTATTGCAAATTATAACCACTGACTTTGTACAAGCGTGAGCAGAACCGTGAAAAAGTTTGTATTGGTTTCGAGCATATAGTGGTGATGAGCCATCCTGATGAAATTCCCACCAATGCTTCCCTGGGCCTGCAGCTATCGAGGATGTTGTTTCCATAGGAAATAACAGGAACCTGAAGTGACAAGGGGTGCCAACCCACAGGAACACGACCAGCTTCTCCCATCACCATCACCGCTGTGGACCGACTTCTTGGGAAGCTCCGTGACCCACTACCAAAGTATTTGGGAGGTGGGGGAAGGAAGGAGGGGGTGTCTGTAGGAAATGATTTATTCAAAATGAATTTAAAACATCACATTTAAAATGTCCCAGCACATCATCAGAAACATTTATAAAATGCTAAATCTGCCGTGTGTCTATGAAGACATTGTTTGGAAAAGGAAAGTGAGATATTCGCTACGGTGCCCCCCTGCCCCTGCAATCCGTGACGCCGGCTCTCCTACCCCACAATAAGTTATAAAGCTGTACAGCTGACATCACATCCCATGCTTACTTCCAACAGTGAAATGACTGGTTACTTTCAATATTAGTGCACAACAGTGAAAAGCTGTCTGCTGCTCCGTGTTTTGGCAGCAGCGAGTGAAAAGAAACAAAAAAAGGCACTTTTTGGCTGGTTGTGCCTTTAACTTGGCAAATTTGTCTATTCTGGAGGTACCCAGGCACTCCCTTAAGATGTCCCCCGTTTCTGTGCATGTTTGTTTATATAATTTTTTTTAAAGTAAGGCAGAATCCATAAATAAAGGCAAAAAGCAGTGCAGAAAATGTGACAAACACAAAATGTACAAAAGATGAAGTTAGTTGGCACAAAAGAAGCTTGAATCCAGAGCCAGAAATCACTGAACTGCACTTGACATAGAAAACAAAACTGTGCTCAAATCATCCCAACTGGTTTCCAGTTATTTGTGAGCAAATTAAAAGAGCTGTGATATTTTAAACGTTGCCTGGTCAAGTGAAAATACAAACAAAGCCAATTCTTTCTTTCCCCGTGTTAAAATTGCTATAAAATCTGCACAACAGTGTTCCCAGCTCACTCAAGGAATTAGTCATCATATACAACCAATACCAACTTTCTCAGTAATTTCAAAGCATAAGCAAGTGATTGCAGATCCATGACTGAGACTACATTTTATTCAATATGTCTCCAAAGGTTAAAAAAATTTAATGAGTAAAACTGCAACAGAATTCCTTCTTAAAGTGCTTTTTTCTTTTAAACTACTCATTAACTTTTTCTTTTTTTTTTAAATTCACCAACATCCTTGAATAATAAATGCTTGCATACCTAGAGAACAAAGCTTTTTTTACTGCCCTTCCCAGCTGTCTGAAGGGTTTTTAGAAGGGTACCAGGAAAGATGACTCATTCCAGAGCTCCTTTACCAAATCATTCTGTAAGGAATCACTCTTCTTACAGAGCAATCCTGCTGATCTTTCTCATCAAGAGCTTTACAAATTAGCAGGGAGACATATTAAATACAGAAGTCCTTATGTAAACCCATTCTTTAACTAATATTTTACAATGAAATGTAAGTCATCACACGTCTTTACAGAAATTTGAATATTCCTATTCAATATTATCAGAAAGATTAAAAATTTGCCCTCCATACATAAGGGCAGTCTGTTTCTTTTTTTTTTTCCTGTATAAAAACCAAAAGATTTTTTTTTTTTTTTGCAGCATCACAGAAAAGCAACAGTTTTACATTCACTCATTTAATGTTCACATAAAAATTCAACCACTAGCGTTTGTGTATTTGATAAAATCTTCTTGACAAACTTGGTTTCGGTGTTTTGGACTGTCACAAGCTACTGCAGGTGAAGATGCAGTTTTCTAGAGCATTTGTTGATCTGAAGCCTTCGTGGCTAAAAAACGCTTTTATCTTTCAGGGAAACAACCTCCTCCAGCACCTCCTCCTTCGGTCCTGTAAAGCCACTGCTCCCCCAGACTTCCAATGGCACAAGCAACACGACTCCAGTTCCAGGAGGTACCAGGCATTGAATGCTTGAGTCGGTTCTTGTGTTCACAGGGATCTCCTCTAAGGGTCAACATCATCAAGGTCACTTTTAGGCTCCCCAATCATCATAGGAGACTCTGAGCCCTTTCAACACACAAGGGACAGGGAGAGAGGGACACAGTTACTTTTGTAAGATGCACAGTTGTTGTGTGTGTGGTCAGTGATGGTTCTGACCCGAGCCCCAGGGACCAGCTGCCCCACAGAGCCACACAACAGAGGGTAAATCTGCCCCTGCTTTACCTGCTGCAGGTGCCTCTCTCCGTTCTCGTTGGCGGGGCTGCTTTCTGACCCATTGCTGCTTCCAGACTGATCCTTCTCATTCAGCAGGGCTGTGGCATAGGCCAGGGTGTCCTGAGTTGGAAACAGCCCAAGAGAATGTCAGGGGCCATGGTGATCCCTTCATTTCACAATTATTATTTTTAAACATTTTTATTATTTTATTATTATTATTTTAAAACAGTAATAGTTGCTGTAGTGAGACAGCCGAGTCACCACCCATAACTGTGAGTATTGACTAATATCACTCAAGGGTTAGTTTGTGTCAGGAACAAGCACAGAGTCCAAGCTTCTAAAAGAAAAACAGTCTTAAGTGCACTGGAATATCACAGAATCACAGCATCATTAAGGTTGGAGAAGACCTTTTAAGATCATCAAGTCCAGCTGCCAACCCAGCACCACCACCATGCTCAGCACTAAACCATGGCCTCAAGATCTGTATCCACACACTTTTTGAACACTTCCAGGGATGGTGACCAAAGTTGCCAAGCCCAAAGATGCTTCCAGGAAAAGAAGTAAGCAAGTTTAACATCTCTACCAGGACGGCCACATACCTGTGCTGAAATAGTGCGCTGGAAGGTTTTTGCAGTGGATGTTTCATTGGACACGTTACTCTGGGGAGCCCAGTAATGTTCAGACATCTGCATAAAAAGCCAAGAAAGCCATAAAATTGCCACTTGATTTTTCCTTGTGTAAAGCCCCAACCACTTGTGATGGTGGGTGAACTAAGACTGGAACAAGCTTCCTGAATCCTCTGGCAATGGGCTGGAGATCTGGGGCACAGACACTTTAAATGCAGCCACAAAGGTTATTGTCCCTCTGAAAGCTGAAAACCAGCAACCAGCTTCTGCTGAGCTCTGAGTTTCCAAAGTGTCCTTGGATATTTGTGGAAGATATGTTGGCCAAACTATGTTCAGCTTAGAGAGAAGAACAAACACTACATGTGTGGGAGGAAAAGCTGTATCAGTCAACAGCTGTGCTTTGTGCAAAGCTGTGATGATTCTGTAAGGAATTCAATCACTTAAACATTCTCCTGCATCAACACACAGGCAATGGAAAACTGCTTTCTTAAAAAACTGAAGCCTTCTAATGCGAATACAGTGGCACTGAAAGCTTCCCACATAGCAAAGAATAATTACTGCAACCATTCACACTTGGTTTTATTCACTGTAAACGCATTTATGCCTGGAACACGTGGGGGGCTGCTGAAGTTCTGGCATTGCATCAGATTTAGCTGCATCCAATTTGTCCTTGGAAAAAATGAAGTAGCTTGTATTTTGTCTTTAGAGCCACCTGAGAAAGCCATGCAGAGGATGGAGATTATCCATCCCCCATTATTGTTGTAAACAAGTGACATTTTCCCTGTTACAGCCAAATTACCTTTTTCTGTAGCCACTGCACAGCCCAACTCCAGTGGTGGGAATTCTCCTTGAAGTAATCTTTTGCAGTAGGGCACCTTGGGAATTGCAATTATATTCATTAGTCAGGAACAAGGCATTCTGGCCAACACAAAAAAAAATACCAAGACTCCTCTCTCTTTGCACTGCTGCCCTCTATGTGCACTGTTATCACTGCAAACAGACTTAGACTCTACAGCCCTGCTGTTAACTGAATTAGCAAGAGCAATAAGGTCTAGTAAAATTTACTCAAAGCAGTCTACCCCACAGGTTCACATATTTCAGAATTATGCTTTATCGGGACATACGCCAAGTTCTAAACAAAGAGAATTTAGGAATTATAATATTTGAAAAACCGGGGACAGTTTCCTGACGTTTATCTGGTGTTAATGCCAGACTCCTGCTCTGCAGAATGACCTTTTCCTTTATGAACAGCAATTATCATTTGTTACCTGAGAAATCCCTTCAGGTACCAGATTTCACTTCATACTGGCACATGTACTACCAAGACCTTTGAGTAACAAAGGATAAAACCGACTGAAAATAGGAGTAGAAGGTTTTATAACAGTCACAGAGGGGCCTGAGGCAGGGATGAGGTTAAACTCTGACCCCTTCATTACTCACTTCTGAGCCAGAGTAACAAGGAACTTGACACACTGGTAGCAACGGCTGCTGTCCACGTGGTTGCTGTGGTGCATCAAGGCTGCGGGGAGAAACACATGGATTAGAAACCACAATCCAGATTTCCGTGTACCAGCCAGTCTGAAAACATAAAGATGAAGCTAAAAATTTAAGTTAGGGAATAGAATTTGTTTCTACAGATGTTAGCATGAGAATTTGTGTTAAACACACTGCTGTAGTGCTGGCAGTCTTGAGTACTTCCACAACTCTATTGGATTAAAAATAGAACTGCTGCATTTTCACTTTGATCTTTCAAATGCAGTACCTGAATTTTAAACAGCCCTAATGCAGTTATTCTTCCCCTATAATCCCTTCTATGTTAGATAATCACTATGGTTACATTTGTCTGAAGGGAAAAAAAAATTGTCTGAAACCCCCCAAAATGAACCAGATCACCAGCTTGCACCTGGATCAAAGTTTGCAAAGCCAGAGGAACGTTTAAAGCTTCTTCATAGAAATAAGCATAGCAGAATTCAACAGCCATGAAACTGTTCCACGGGAGACTCGGGCAAAACCCCAGGCCATTCCTACCAGGAAGTTTTCTATACCACGAATTCCCACCTCTTTAAACAAAATTCTTTGAGTGAGGAGAAGCACAAAGATTTCCACGGAGCTGCCACAATCAGATTTGCTACTCAAAAGTTGCTCTGTCCATAGCAGTCAGCAAAGAACATTGTGCTGAAACCTCCAAAGCTGGCAAAAATTGCCGGGGAACTGCAAATTGCCAGTTTTAATACAGTTGAAGCAGAGCAGATGATTAAAATTACAGCACTGCTGTACTGCAAATTATGCACAAACATCCTATTAAGGACCACCAAAACCTATTATTTGCTGATTTCCCTTTCCTGGATTAAACTAGTCAATGTGAGGGATGCTGTTCAATGCTGTTGTGAGGAAACTTCGAGGTAAAACTACAACTTTCACTCCCAAATCTCAGGGCAGTTCTTGAAGCCTTCAACATAAAAATCCAATTGAACACTTGCACTTCTCCTCTACAGAGGAAAAAAGGTCCTGTATTGCCCAAGTCACAGCACAGAATTGGTCCAAGTGGGACTAATTTACCCAGAAATTAAAACAATCACTTAGCTATTCTCTTACACTGCTGCATATTTCCTTCTCTTCCATCAGCCATACATGGAAACTACTGAACAGGGGAACATCGACAAGAGAAATAAAGAACAAAGCTAAATACTCCTTCCCACTAAAACAGAATCCAAAACAGCTGAAGGTGAAAGCCACAACCCGAAGCAGCTCCTCACCCAAACAGCCATGAAAGAGCTGCTCAAGCTGCACTAACCCAGCAGAGGTGCTCTCTGTGTTACCCCACATTTCATTTATGCACAAAAGCCTCTTCTCCTGATGCATGTGAAATAAGCTCTCATTACTTCTGGGATCTTTCTGTTGCTTTTGAATGCTTCAGTAGCTTCACTTCAGTAAAGTTTTGTATCAAAGGGAGAGACAGCACTTTGTATGAGCAGCAACAGGTGGGAGCCACCTGTCCCACTGTGAGGCTCTACTGCAGTTAGCAGGGCAAGCATCCTGCTGTGCTGAACCAGTTTCTTTTAATGGTAGTTAGGGTGTTGACAAAACAAAAAGATTGACAATTTCTTGAGATATGTAGGAAATAAAAATTAATTTGAAGGTCGCAGGATTCACACAGTTCCTCTATTATGGTAATCAAAGGTACTTTTCTTCCATCCCCCATACAGCCTGATCTGCCCCTTATTTAAATAAGTTAGCTCTCTTTCCCAGTTCAATTCCTTTCCAGTTTGCTGTCACTATAATATTCCAATGCTTATTTTGGATTTTCTTAGAGCATTTCTTGGAGTGGCAGTTGCTAAATCAAATGTGTTGAGTTCTTTTCCCTGAGAAGTAGAACAGTTCAGGAGGATCAGGAACCAGGAGATGGCATGAACCACCACCACCAGCAAGGTCAGTAGGAGACAAGAGTGTTCACCCATTGGCTTACTTGCCTATTAATCCATTTTCAGTTTCAAAGGCAAATTTGATGCGCTCTATTTGTAATGGGTCTTCAATAACCTGTTAGGAAAGAAAAATACCAACTTAGGTAAGTTGTGTGTGATGCTGTATCTATTCTATGGAATGGTTTTAACCACTCCAACATGCAAAACGAGACTGTGAAATTTCATGTGTCACTGGATTATCAAGACAGAAATTTAGGAAGTAATAAAACTTCAAACTGAAGGATTAAAATACGTGTGGATGTTGAAATTACCAATGCAGTCCTGACTTTTTTCGTGACACATCAATACAAAATCATCCTGCCCAAGTCTTTACCCTTCACTTACCAGGATCTCATGGAGTAACTGGAATATGTTTTTCAGTTCATGAGGCGGAGCAGTTTCCAGTTGAGTCTGCGAGTAAGAAACAAAGTTACTTAGATAGCAAAACACACTGATGAAGCAAAGGATTTTGAGACAGCTTTACAGATTTTTGAAAATTTGTTCATTTAAACAGTAAAAGCCTAAAAAAACCTAAACCCCAACAGCCCCCCAGATCCAACAAACTGTACTGATTGTTCTGTTGTAATGCACAAGACACAGGATGAGCAGAGCCTGAAGGACGCGCGTATAGGGAAGGCTTGTCCTGGTTTAGTGTGTACCTTGATGAAGTGCAGCACAGTGAAGGAGAAATGCTCATTGCAGAAGCAGCAGTACACCACCATCTCCATGAGCACCGACAGTGACCCCGTGAGCTCCCGCAGCGCGTGCATCACCTGCGGGCAGAGCACACCCTTCACACACAGCACACGGCTGTCTCCCACAAAGTAAGTCTGTAACACGGTGTTTGTCCTTCCCAAGAAGGATGCAGCTCTTTACCCCAGGGCCTGCATGGCCCAGGAGGCTGAACCCCTGCTCTCACAGCACTCCTTCAGCTCCTGATGCCCACCTCCAATGGGGTGGTCAAACATGATCCGTTAAGTCAGAGCAACTCGAGTTAGCACCTGCACTTGACATGGTAAAAAGCTGCAGGGGCCTTTGCAAACTGTGCATAAAACCAGACCCAAAGCTTAGGGACATACTAGAATATGAAGAGATCAAGAAACTAAAGGTGCCTTCTTGTTTAGGCTCAAAATAACCACATACTCGCCTGCTGCCTGCTTCTGAATATTCAGTATTTTTAATGGAAGGATATGCCAAAGAAATGCATCAGACCAGCTTTTAGGTTCAAGCAGGGCAGAATTTAGAACAGGTACCTCCATTAAGTAGGGTTTTCCCTCAGACAGGAATAACAAGGCTTCCACTTCTTCGTGGAGTGCCAGAAGCGGCCCTGAAGCGGTGATGCTGAGAGGTGGACGCTGCTTAAAGAGACCAGGAGCTATAATAGCAAATACAAAAACAATCCACTCATAGATTAGTTTGTTCTAACACACCTTGAAGATGCTGCTGCTCATTTGGCACCAAGAAATCCCTCACGACACTCATCTCAACTAGTTTATAGCTCATGTGCTACCACTCCAAGTAACAAATAAATCTCTTGCACACTGAAGTGTCGCTTACTTTAGTGACAGCAGACAAAAGAACTGCAGGAAGGTAAAGCAAAATGTCCACAGACTATCAGTACTTTGAGCTTTAGTTTTACTCCTAATCACTTTTGCACATTCATCATATCCAGAATGTTTCTAATTCTCCTGTTACCTTCTGATTTTTGACTGCTTTCAAGCCTAGACAGAAATTAAGTTATTCTTCTAAAAGACAACTTCGAATTCCTTCTTTGGGAAACTGAGGATTTTAACTTATTCCTTTATTATGTTTATTTGGATATTTCTGCCTCTTGTAAGAACTATCTAGGAGAGTGTTTAATTGTTTATTATTCAGTAGCTTAGGCTAAATAGTCCCCTTTAGATTAGCAAAAGGCAGCACAAGCAAAATACAGCTTCTGAGTCTGAGTCTGTTCATCCAATGACACAGCTTGATTCACTCACATGAGGAAGATCTTTTGGGCACAGAGGGAAGGGCAGAAGACACAATAATATGTTAGTATCAAGATTTCCAGGCCCCCCCCAAATATTGTTTGCCACAGCCTTTCAATACATTTACAGCAAAATCGGAAGTAATCAAGCACGTATTAACCATTACTGCCTTAAATCCAAAGTTACTGCATTTTCCTCACTGATATGAAGTTACTCCCAGTCAATGTAACTGAAATGCCAAGTCGCCAAAAGACAAAAACACAATTCTTACCAACATTTCTTTGTGAGGAGACGTCAGAGTGCAAGACAAGTAGTGCTACAGTGTTGTGAAGATATCCAAACTCACGTGCCTGTGCTGAACTCCACCTGCGATTCTGCTTGAGCCAAAGAGAGATTTAATCAACTTTGGTTTATTTAATCAACTTTGTTAAGCCAAAATAATGTTCTTCCAGTCCACCACCATGGTCTAATACTTTGGAGTGGGCAAAAACTTTGTTATTATCAAAAACATCATGCTCACTTCTGCCAAAACAGTTATTTCCTAACTACACATAAGTGGGCTCACACTTGCATGAGGTTGATAGAATAATTGAAGGATTTGTCTATTCTACCACATGAAAAGTACTTATTGATAATTTAAACAACATAAAAAACGTGGGGATGGACAAAGTACAGCACGACACAAGGGTACCTGATTGCTCTGCCGGTTGGGGCCAAGGAGAAAGTTGACCATGTGCCTCAGGGCAGAGTGTCTGAGGAGAAGACTGCTAGCCCTTATTCCCTGCTGTGGAGACAAAAACAACAAGTTACTTTCCTGTGCAGGTGAAGAGTTAGTGCTCAAAAGTAAAATGCACAGGCTAAAACCTGCATTTTCCGCACCAAAACCCCCATAAAATCACAACACAGATCAATAAGGAAAACTGCTAAAGAGCTGTCTCATTCTACGCAGCACATTACATACATGAGTCCTGAATCAGCAAATGCACAATAAAGGTCTTCAAAGAAACAACAACAACAAAAAAAAAGGCAAAAAGAATATAGAAATAGTTCAGTCAGTTATCCTGCTCCCTATGGGACAAAAATCCTGAATGCTGGATTTTTAAAAAATATATACATATATATAATATTTTTTTTTTAAAGAACAGCCCTATACACCCCCTCAAAACAGAAAACCAAAATTCAGATTCTGGAAATGACAGTTTCTATTGGTATAGTTTGCTGGTATATTTTTGTGTGACTTTATCCTAATCCACGAGTCAAAGCCATTTACTTAAAAAACAAAATAAAACAGAACAACCCCGATTACTCTTAATAAAAATTCTGAAAGAGTTTCACTGTGCTGCTAACCCTCCTATGAATAAGGATCACTAGCTACCTTATTACTGTCCTTTAAAATTTAAATAGCCATGAGGAAACAATGGTTTCTTACCTTCTGTACAAAGTTATTGAACAGCAAAAAGTACTGAGCACAGTTTTTACAGTTTTCAGGTACATCTTTATCCAGTAGAGCAAGTAGCACCTCCAGTAACTGGTGTAAAGTTTTTAACTGTGAAAAAAAAAAAAAAAAAAAAAGATTTTGAATGTAAAGAGCTGTCTACTGCTTAAAAACCCAAAGTGTTTCAAATACCTCCCGGGCAGGAAGAGATGAGCATTAGCCTATTCCGGAAATGAAGAGCTACAACCCGGATCAGCTCACACAGCTCTGCCACAAACAGAGCAAGAGCCACCAGGGAGAGCCAAGCGAGGGGATGTTTGGAGAGGACGTGGCACTCACTGACCTGCTCCTGATAAAGCAAGGCACTGTCGAGGGTTTTTTCAAGGATAGTGGCCACAGCAACTCGCACCTCCCTCACGCTGCATTCCAGGAGGAAAGTCCTGGAAGACAAAAGGTGAAGCTGCAAAGAGAACTGGAATCAACATGTACACATGGCTGCTGTGATTAAATGTGGTGTTTAGTATTGTTATTTTAATAGTCCAGATACATTTTGTATGGTACTTTTGTGGGTAAGCTTTAACTTACCTTCATGCATTCCTGCTTGACGCTAGTAAGGCCTGTAACACCCCTATTTATATATTTATGCATTCAAATAAAATAAAAGCTAAAAGCTCTCATAGAATCCTGCTTTGCAATGCAAATTAGAAGACAACATTTTCTTTACACTGACACACTTCCTTCAGCGTGTCAGATGTCCAATAATTTGTTTTCAAAACACCTATTAGCCGATCCTTAGCTTGGCAAGAAAAAAAATCTTTCCAGTTTATCTGTGATCTTTGTCAGGTAAGTATTTAACTTACCCCAAGGACTTCCACCATGTTCTCCTTCCCCACCACTTGCAGGACTGACTCAACAAAACTTATAACACATTTTAAGTCACTCCACTGAACTCAACACCTGCATCCTCCTCCATGTGCACTGCACTATCTCATTTGATTTTCAGAATTACTCAGAAAGATGCACAGAGGAAATACTAGAAATAATCACTTAGAGTTTTATCTAAAGTATCTGTTTAAACAGTATGTACAGCCAACTCTTTGGGAATACAGCAGTATAGGCCAGATCGTGTCATCAGGTGGACTACTGACACATGGGCGAGGACCTTGCTTATCAGGTGGAAGAATGCAAAGCCGTTCATTGCGCAGTCAGAACCCCCTAAATCCCAGCACCCAACAGGATATCACATCCTATAAACAGGAAAGATGTTCCCCACAGTGTCCCCCAATCACCTGGGGTATTGCACAGATTTTACCTATTATGGTAATAGGCAAACAATGCCCTATAAGGCCACAAACTCCAATTAACACTTCTCACAGGCCCAGGCTGTCCATAAACCCACAATCCTCTCTCAGTCCGTCCCCGGTGACCTGGATGCACTCCCAGGGTCACCTCCGGGCCCAGGACAGAGGCCCTCTCCCTGATCCTCAGGGCCTGTCTCTCTTCCAGCACATAGTGCACCCCAACAATTAGGAAGCTCTATCCATACATGAGACACAAAACACCTCAGACACAATTTCCAGGACTTACTTTACAAGCTCCCGGCCCTCTGGCCCAACGAAATACTCAACCAACCACTGACAAGCATCAATGCTTTTGGAGAGCAGTGCATCTATAGTGGCAATCCATTCTTCTGTATCAGCCCTTCAAAAAATCAAGGAAAACTGTCAGTAATCCAGGAGAAAAAAACACCTCAAAAAACTAAACCATGTTCCTCGTTTGCCTTACCTGAGTTTCTTCTTGGTTCGGAGATAGGTTTGGAAGAGGAACTGGACTGCCAGCTGTAAGCTCACCTTTGCCATGCAGGGATAATAGGGATGCTTTACCTTAGTCTGAAAGAAATACCAAGTTTACTCCAGAGCAGAAGTGTGCCTGCAGCACACGTGCTGTCTCTTAAACACATCAACGTGTTCTATTCAAGTTATTTGCTTCATTTGGAAAAACAAACCACAGCATTTTTCTGTGCTAAGTCAGTCTCCAGTGCTGACTGTGCTACTTCATAAATATGCTAAAACAGGAGCAAACTTGCTCTAAGGCCAGCTAGATCTGTGGATTTCAAAAATTTAATAAATGCTGTTTGTTTATGACTCCATTTAGAAGAACTTAATTAAGAAGCTATTTCCAATTAAACGCTATCAACTTTGAGGTAATTAACACCAGCTTTTGGACCTTCCACGCACAGAGGGATTTCTGTCCCTCTAGAGCTCAGTTTGCATCATTATAAAAGGTGGTTTATTAAATAAATTTTACTGGGGCAAAAGGATTTTTCTCCCAGTACTAGAAGAGGAGGCTGCAGTTTGCTTTGAGACAGATGTTATCATCAGCATCAAAAATTACTGGAGACAAGGAATTGCTTGTCTGGAAAAGCAAAATCATGTCAACCCTTCTCCTTCAGTTTTCCTGGTTGTGACCCAAATAGCTTCTGTGGCATTTTACCCAACATACATTGAACGCTCTAGGATTAAAATCCAGGTACTTACAGCATTCAGGGAAGCTAATGACAGAACAAAACTGAAGTAGTCACTACTGTATACATCTCTGTTCTTCATAAATTTCAAGTTTTCATCTCTCACCATCTATAAAAGTAAAAGAAGGCAAAAAAATTAAAAATGTTGTCAAAACACACTTCTCTAACTAAAACTTCATCTTTTATGTAAATGTGTGGTGTTTAAAAATCAGTGTCAAACTTATTCTGTTTCCTTCTGAATCACTACTCCAGAAGAGGAGAAAATACATACAGGAGACTTAGAAGATTTGGTATAAAACCAGTGATTTTCTTTCAAAGATATTACAAAACAACAGATGAGGGACTTAATCATTTGGGCATTAAGGGAGAAAAGGAAGAAATTGCAGATAAGTTCTATTTTTTGCTTGTTTTTAATAAAAAAGCCAAGAGAACATGCCTCAAACTAGAAAGGCTTGCCTAACAAATTTAGATGCAGAGAGCAAGGAGCCCTGGTGTAATTACAAGCTGCAGCCACAATAAGGTATTTAAATGCCAAACCCTTCTTTTTTCAAATGAGATTTTGCTGAAAGACTCTCAATAAATTTGAGCCAAGTTCTCTTCATTGTAATTACACAATCCCAGATACAAGAATGCCCAAAGTGACTGTTTGCCCTGAAACAGCCCATGTGGAGGGCCAGACACAGCCTGCAGAGTTTATTCTCCCTCTGTGTGTGTGATGCAGGCTCTCTTCACTGCTCCTCCTCTTTCTACATTCTTGTGAACTCAAGAACTTGAGGATGACTGTAATTTGCCATCATCTCCATTACTCCTCAAGTGTACTCCAAATGAAGCACCTTCTCTGCTGTTGTGTCTCCCTGCCTGCATGCTGACTGCTGCCAGATCTCATGTTTGATTCATCTGCCTGCAATTTCTTCAAAGCAAAGAATTGATGGGCCAATTTTGCGAGAAGGTTGAGTGAAACTTACAATAACGTATCACCAAATAGCTTGTTAGTAACTTCGTGTCAGAATCCAGAATTGCTTTCTAGTTTTGCTACAAAGGAATGACTTCAAGGTAACCTTTAAAAGTTCCTGTGTTTCTCTCACTATGTGCTCAAATTTTCAGAATTTAGTTGCCACTTTCAGGGTGCTCTACCTGATATATCCGCACAGGCATTTTCTCTACAAAAAGCCCCTTTTTTTCTCCTTTTCGAACCAGCTTAGTCAAGATGGAGAGACGGTCACTGTTGGGCCTGTGGGGTCGAGGTGATGACTGGGGTGAAATTTCTGGTGAAGAAGGAGCAGATCTGAAATATAAACAAACTGAAGGTGAATAATGAAATCCTACAACAAATCTACAGTTTCGGTATAAAATACCAGTGCAGCCAGAGTGATCTTAAGGCAAATTTGACGACAGCCTGAATATTTCTTGAGGCTGTCAGTCAGCTTGAACTTGCTGCAAGAGTAGTAGTAGACAAGCAGCCTGAAAACCAACCCAAAACAACAGAAGGGTCAATATTTTGCTTTGCTGGGCAGAAACTATTCAATTCTTAGTTGTGGGGAGAGGTGTAGACATCAACAGGAGAGAAACCTTTATAGATACAAGAGGAACTTACAAGGAGAGGTCCTCTGCTTCCTGACGCACGACACTCACTCGGCTTTTCTTTGGTAAGACAGGAGAGTTCTGGTCAGACACTCTCTGGTAGAACAGCATGTAGGCATTCCAGTAGCGCCGGCGCACGTCGGGGTAGGGATTTGCTGTGGGGAAAAACACAGTCCATGAAGGCCCTTGAAGGTTTAGTACCTTTCCCATTCTTATATGGAAGCAAAATTGGGGGTACAAGTAATGTGAACTGCAGCAGTATAAATTTGTCAGATCAAAACAACAGTCTGTGTTAGTGATTAAAACTGCCTGAATTATCAAACAGGTGAATATTGGAAATGTACTTGGAATAAATTCCTTAAAGCAGTGATAAGTTCCACAATATGATGCCACACCGTGTTCTATGCAGTCATTCTCACTAGCCTAAAATAAGGGCTGTTTTGTGTTTGGTTGGGGTTTGTTTTACACTATTTTAACAAGGTGCTATTCTGCTTTTCAATCTCTGCTCTTAAGTCTACAAAGTGCTGGACAACAGTGAATATGGTTCAATTCCTATTAGGCCATACACAAGCTGTTATGTCCTTCAGTAAAGGGAAGGCTTTAGGGAAAAAATGCTTCAGAAGGATTATTAGCCCAAGTAACTCAGAGTACCTATAAAGGACTAAGCTCTACTGCTACTGAAATCAGTATGAAATATGAAACTGTTGTAAATCAGTCTGTACTTCTGCTTACATTGATCGTAGACTTTAGGTCTATACTCTCCACCAAAACATTCATATTCCAAGGTTTCATCAGTCAAATCAAATTCTTCAACAACGGTGTCATTAAATTTATACCACTTTCCTTTTCCACATCCTCTGCAATCCAAACAGAACATAAATACAAGAGAAACAAAGTTATTGATTGTCTCAGTAAAAAAACAAACCACCCTGAATATACTAGAGGTCACAAGCCTGAACTCACATTTGTTTTGACAGCTAGAAGAAAGCTTAGTTCAACTGATGTCAAAGTTGCATTTAAAAAAAAATAACTTTGATTAAACCTATGAGAAACGCATCACCTGCAACTCAGTGTCACAGGAAGCCCTCAAACTGCAACACAAGGCACATAAGAATTAATGAGCATTTTATACTACGATGCCCCATATTATTGTGTCATTGCCTCATGACAGGTGTTGAGAAAGGGAAGAGTGGTTCCAGTAGAGCTCTGGATGGCTCCATGCACCTTTCCAGAACAAGAAGTCTTTAGACAGCTCTCAAACCTCCCACATGAACCTTCTTGCCCATCACCTCCTGTCCTTGATGAAGGAGTAGTAGTGCCCTGCGTGTGCCTGGCCGCTGTGGACAATCACACCAACGAGCTCGTAGTTTTCCGTAGGAGCAACTTTCTTCCTTGGGGAGCCTCCTCCTCCTCCCTGGTCTGTGCTCCTGCCGTTTTCCCCCACTTCTGAGGATGAGTCCTGACGAGCCATCCCTGACACAGTGTAAGGTTCCATGTTCAGCATCCAGGGAAACTGTTTGAAGAGATATTTCAGATTAATCAAGACATTGCAGCGTGTGCATGCTTCCTGTAATTTTATGAGAATGGTATTACTACTTCCCACATTGGGAACACCAAAGGAAAACATGGAACTTCAACTTCTTATGCTTATACCCAAGTTAAATAATAAACTCTCTTTAAGGAGGTTTTTTGTCTTGCTTTCTGAAAGGACCCTGAGAATGTTGCAAACAGGGAAAGCTCTAAGGAAAACCACTTATTTTCTGTAGCACTACCATCTTGTAAATATAAGTGTATCACACACTTAAAATCTTTGCATCAAAATGTGGGGAAAAGAAGGAAAAATGAATAGGAAGAACACGAGTCCACTGCACGAAGTAGTTGAGGAAGGCACCACGAAGAAGTTTTCTTACCCTTATTTGTTCATCGTATTTAATGGAACGGCCGCTCTCCCAGTCAAAGCCAAATCTCATCAGGTGAATCACCAGCAGGCTTGGCAAGACCTTAATGCAGGTGCGCTTCACTGTAGTTCTCTTAAAAAGAAACAAGAATATCACCTCTATCTGATACCCCAGGCAATCTGCAGCATCCTTCTACAGATACACAATGAAAATCCAGCCATGGGAAGCAGAGTGTCCATAGGACAGCTGGGATACACCTCAATATGTCACACAGTACTTTATCACCCTGCCACCCCCCTAAACTTTTAGTTTACAACATGAGTTACAGGCACTGAACTTTTTGTCTTCAATGTAGCAGGAGTGAGCAGCATCTAAGCATGGCTTCCATGACCATGCAATGCTTAGAAAACATCAAACTGCACATAAATCTTTTTTCACAAAAATTAAGAACCAATACCTTTTCTTTGCATTTTTCACAGTAGTATGCATTGCTTCCTTCCAGAACCTCTCCTCTAACAAACTGATCCAGTGATATTTCCAGGCTTTGACATGAAGTCACACCAAGGTTGAGAGCCATGAAGGCTTCCTCGCGCTCATACCTAAATTCAGAAGAAGAGCAGAGTAGAACTCGCCCAGCTTGCAGGAACAAGAATATGCTTAGGAAAGAACATTGCATTTGCCCCACAGCTATCACAGCTGTGATGCTCACAGGGGCATTTATCTACTTTCCAGTGCTACTTTGACCTACATATCAATTGTTCTGGGAGCACATTACTTGATAACTGATGCATTAAATATAACATTACCTGTGAGGACAGTCCTTGCAGATCTTCTGATCAGAGAAGATTCCTTGAAAAGTATTCTTAAATATTTGGTCTCTTCCTATTTTCTGTTGGAGATGTAAAGTTAGACATCAGTTGGATATATTGCAAGGTGGAAGACCAAGAAATCAGTAGGAATTTTAAACTTCTGAATACTGTGTAGATTATAAGAGAAGTCAAATGGCTCTCTGCCTTCTTTTCCAAAGATGAAAGCAAAAAGAGAAAAAAGGTACAAAGGATATGCACATGAACCAGGAAAGAAATTGCTGAGGTTTTTACCTTGAGGTACTCATCCATTTGATCTATAAGACTGGTGAAGAACTCATAAGCATCCTGCTGCTCTCTAACATAAAGTTCCTTATTCCACATCTTGAAGATCTATATAAAGTATAAATATACGTTAAAATGTGGTTGTTTCGTACCTATATCACTAAGAAAAGTAATTTTTATATAGTTTTTTTATTTTAACAGATTTTGATTTTTTGAATTAGAACTTACTTTATCTCTATAAATTCTGCAATGAGAAAAGGCTGAATAAATGATTACTTTTTAAGTAAAAAAGCTGCAGATTCTAAAGAAAAAGATGCAATACCTTCCAAAAGTTCTCAGGTACATAATACTGTAGCTTGCTTTCCATCAAATGACCAAAAAGAGATTGAACTTGATAGAACACATTGTCATCAGGATTGTCTGTATCATCATCAATGGAAAGCAAGGCCTGGAAAGAAACAAATAACCTTATTAAATTGGTTTTTGGAAAAATTATTACTGTAAGCTGTCATGGCACACAGCACTACAACTTAAAATTTATATATTTACTGTGCATATTTATACATACACAGTGGACTTTTTTTTTTTTACAATGTATTTACAAATGGTGCTAAGATGAAGTAGTTCAAATGCAAGTAATTCCAAAAAGAGGACTTTATTGGATGCTGGACTGATTACCTCTGGGAGACCAGGCTGCATATACAGCTGCTGGAAAACAGCATTCATGTAACAAGTAGCACCACCATTCTTCAGTCCCACAAATCCAGAAATGGAGCGACTGTCCACTGGTGGAAGATACTAGAATGACAAATACATTTTTTGTCCCAGTAACTTATAAAAAACATGAGACTCCAATGACATTCTATAGCTTTCATAACCACCTTTATATTGTAGAATCACGGAATGGTTTGGGTTGGGAGGGACCTTAATCCAGTCCCACCCCCTGCCAAGGACAGGGACGCTTCCACTATCCCAGGTTGTTCCAAGCCCCGTCCAACCTGGCCTTGGACACTTCCAAGGATGGGGCAGCCACAGCTTCTCTGGGCACCCTGTGCCAGGGCCTCGCCACCCTCACAGGGAAGAGTTTCTTCCTAATATACAACCTAAACCTACTCTCTTTGGGTTTAAAACCACTCTCCCTTGTATATGAGCTGTTAAGAACAATTTAATGGAGAACCAGGAAGTTAAATTCTGAAAAGCTGCAAGAGTGCTGTAATGTGGTCATTTAAATATTTAACACATTGCACCACACTGCTGAAAACAGCCTAAAATGTAATAATACATAAAATTTGTGATATTTAGGAAATACTTCTTTCTTACTCAGGTAATTACAGACAGACACACTGGAGTATCTGCTTCTGAAGAAGATCAAATGGATCTGCATTTAACCTTATCTGCTTTGTGTCATTTTAAATTGAAGACCATGGAAATCTCATGAATGAAGCAACAAAGTAAACCATGCACAGCACTCCAAACCATGCTAACACAAATAAAAAAAGGCTTCTTGCTTACATCAAACTCCTTGGTGAGTGCAGGGTCACACTGGTGATGCATAGAAAGCAGCTCCTTTGTAATAAGCTGGAGATTGGAGGGTGAGCTATCAGCCAGCATTACCAGCACTTCATAAGCAGCTAATCTGCTGTCTGCTGTACTGCACCTGGAAAGAAAAGCACACCTGAGATCTACAGGCTAGATGACTCAATTATTTCTGATTCCAGAAAGCTGTATTACTCAGAACAAGCAACAATTAATGTTCTAAAGAACACTTCAAGTGATAAAACACTCCAGAGGGACTGCAGAATGCTATTTTTTTTTTTTTCTTTCGTGGGGTAGAAGAATAGGGAAGAATCCAATGAGAAGAGTGGCAAGAGGAACACTCCTTTAAACAAGCCTCCTTTACTGACATGGATACACTTGCTAACATTCAGTAGCAAGGAAAAGGAGGTGCTCTAAAAGAAGACACAGAATTGGTTGCATTTCTGAGGACAAACAGACAGATACTCTCCATCATGTAACACTGATGGAGACAAAACGACTTATTTACAGGGAGGGAAGCATGGAAAGAGCTAGACCAGACAATATCCTTGCTACAAGAGATGAGCTTAGACCTGAGCTAGACCAGTACAAAACATTCCCAGCTCTTTTCAGTCATCATTCAACACAGCAGCCCTTCCTTCTGAAGGCTGAAGAAAAGGCTTTATTTACTCTAAGCAAACAAAAAAGCATGCTTGGGATGAACTGCAGTGGAGCAAAACACCAAGGCATATGAAGTCCCACTCATTTCAGGGTTTCAAATGCTCCACTGGAACCTTCTTTTGGGTTTGTGGAAAGGCAGTGAGGATATGCCTGATCCAACACCAACTACTCAGTGCAACACAAACAACCCAGCTGCATCAGCTCAGAACTCCAGAGGAGCTAATTTACACCCAACCCTTCAGATACTGTATGGCCACAACAGCAGTAACAGGAAGAAGAAAATCCACTCTTTTTTTCTCCAGTTGATCTGTTCTGGGCTATATAAGCATTCTCAGGTGCAAGGAGACTTTCTTGGGGTTAGTTTTTTTACAAACTGGGTAGGGAGAAGGGAAAAAGAAAGTAGTGGAACTTCTGAGATTCTCTTTTACAAGGAGCTTGGGAAGTTAATTTCCTGCTCATGTTCCAATTTAGCCAACTTCCCAAGCAGTAACGAGCACAAGGAATATTCTTTGGACTCATGAAATCAGCATTCAGTCGTGCCTGAAGTTCATCACTGATCTAACAAAGCACAGACTTTGAAGTACAGAAAGGCAAGGATATTGGGTCACACAAAAGCTTATAAAATGCTATTTGGGCATTTATGTAGGAAGTGTAGAAAACCGGAGAAATGCTCCCCCATCGGTATTAAATCCTGCTGTCTGTAGAATTTAATACTGACATTTGCATTCATGCGATCCAAGACAAAACTCAACATAAAAGAAGAATTTTTACTTTGGATGGAAGTCTTGCTGACTGATTGCAGCACTGCCTGCTGGGGAATGGCTATTCAGAATAATCCTGGATGCTCGGAACAGGAAATCATCCAACAATGGCTTAATCAAAGATGAACCTGAAACACAGCAATCCACATCTACTGTTAAATACTTCTGTTATCACTGCAAATGCCAAAAGGTGTTCCATAACAACAAAATCACTGCATAGCACCATATCAACAAATATTTTATCAAATGTTAAAGGTACCACCAAAATCTGTCCTTATATTTCACATGTGCTGTCCAGTCACGTGTTAATGCAGAATTCACACTGTCTAGTCAATTTAAAAAGGAATACTTACCAACCATTTCCTTCTCTGCCCCACAAAGTGAAAGGAGAGTCTTGATGAGCCTCAAGTGTCCTGCTAACAGGATGTTATCAGCCTCACTCGTCTCGCACTCGGCCGTACGGTTGGGCTCGAAATTGTCCAGCCAGGTGATCTCATCTTCTAACATGGCAGCTGGGCTTATCTTCAGCTGCTCCATTTCTGATGCTGCAAGACAAAAAAAAGGGAACACAGAAAAAATTAGCAGCTTTGGAAATGTAGAATATAAATACAAAGAATAAAGAATTTCAGAGTTTGGTAATGGTTTTTGCTCCCAAGTAAATCCCTTCCACCAAGGAACTCAGTTCACTTTCCAGAAGGAATGAGCTGCTTGCAGCTACCCAGTGCCAAGAACAGACCATGCCAGGCACTAGCACAGGACAGTCAGCACACTGGCAGGTCACTCTGAGTTCAAGGTGTAGTAATTCCTCTGTGAAGGCAATTCTACATCTTTTCTACAGAAGGAAGACGAGCTTGGAAGTTGCCATCAGAATGACTGAATCAGGTGTCTGCACATACTTACATGTCAGGTCATCCAGTAACTGACATCTCAGGTCAAAATATTCTGTACACTGGGACAAAAGTCTGAAACAGGTATAAATAGAAGAAAGGTATACTTAAAATCATAAACTTTTCTCTAAGCAGTTGTCTTTAAAGTCTGTGTGCTCTGTCCATCTAACCCAAAGCAGCATAATCACCTAGGTGTCTTCTGCATGCTGCAGCTTTAAAAAAAACTCCTTCCCAACAGCTACTTCTGAATCTTAGGAACCATATTTAATCATGATTTCTTCCCTCGCCTCATAGCAATTCTAATTAGTTACCAGTTGACAACAAAACAACAACATGCTTTAACTTCTCAGTTACTTCTCTAGAAACTGCAGAATGTCTACTTCCCACACTTGGAAAGTGCTAATCCCTTCTTCCTCAGAGCTTCCACAGTGCCGCTTATTTCAAAATGTGTCAGATTTGCTTCCTCAATTAAACACACATCTGAGTTACCTCTGGTTGATTCCTCTCATGATGCTGGTTGGTGACCAAAGAGGCAGCTGGGCCCCAAGAACAACGCTCAGGAGGAACTGGTTTGGCTTTTGTACATCTGGGTGAGCTGATGTGTCTGTCTGGCTAAGGGTGTACAGCTGGTCGCAGGCAACGCGACGAATCTGAAACAGTGTCACTGTCACACAGCAGCAGGTACTCAAAGGTTGAAAAAATCCTCACACTTCTGTTATGTTAGAAATCTAACAGAGAAAATGGACACTGGAAAGGTGCAAACCAGGCTACCAGCCAGGGTTGCTAGAAATTTAACAAACCCTGTTCACCCCCGAGTGAAAACCTCTGATAAACACAAATTATAAATTCAGATCGAGGGGAAAGATGCAATGACTTCATGCAAAATTGATGGCACATAATGGAATGAAGCAAGCATCAAAATATCTAGATTTTGGAATATCCGGGGTAATCTTAAATCAGAAAGAATGAATTTTAGGAGGCTTCCAATACTTGGAATAAATTTTCAAAAGTTCAGAAGAGTCTATTAAATTTTACCCAAATCAAAGTTACTTGAAACTTTCCCTGAAGTACTAGTTTTACAGAATTTGTGTCACCAAAATGAAACTATTTTCTTTAGATTAGTCATGGTACAGTCCTGTGCATCTCATGGATGAAACACACCTAGAAAATGTAATACTACAGCATTTTCTATCAACCCACCACCACATACTGGAATTACTAACAATTACAGAGGTTACTTATTCAAACATTAAACTGTGGGAATACTTGCAATAAAAAATTTTATGTTCAGACCATATGAAATTATCAAAACACGCACATTTCAGGAGAAGCCTTTAGAAAGTTTTCAGAGGAAGACCCTCACCTCAGCACTTGGTGATCCAAGCAGAATATCAATGATGAAATCAGCAACACAAGGCAAATTGTAAAAAGAGCCTGGAACAGAAAAGTACCAGGCTATCTTATTAAAAATAATATTTTAAAATAAGTCAGTTGCAGTCTTGCAGTAAAATACCACAGGACCTAGAGGACATCAGTACAGAAAAGCAGTAAAGGCTATTTCCTGATCTCCTTCCCTCACCAGAGGCTGCCACCACAATATAACAGCATTTTCCTTGCCTTCCTGCACCACTGTTTACACTTCCTGTACACAAAGACTCAAGTACTAAACACGAGCTATGCAAACAGCAGCACTTTCAGAATCACATACTTCAAAGGCAGTGCAAATATTTATATTCTGGCAGTAAGTCAGCTTTCCCAAAACATTTCACTAAGGCACAGCACTATATGCCTTATTTCAGTCCTGGAAAAAAAATCCCTGTAATTTTTAAGGAAATACTGTGTTTTTAGCTTGAGCTCTCTCAGCTAACAAAGCTACAAGTTTCTCATTATTTTTTTTTTACTTGACTGTATCCAAAAGCCTCCTCCCACCTGGCTTATACTCCAAATAGTGAATAATCCAATTTTTTTTCCATACCTAGCTGCTGACTACGTAGCTGAAGGCAGGTTACTAAGAGAGACAAGGCTTCCCCAGCAATGAGAGCATCTTTGGTGGACACAGACTGCTGCCTCACACAGATCCCAGCGTGCAGCGCCGTGGGCTCCCCTTCGCTTCCCGAACTGCAGTTACTTCCTGCATTAAAAAAAACCAAAAAACCAACTGCTGTAATTCATTAATTTTTTTTCTGATGTTCTCAGCTTTTGGTCAGTTCTCTGCAATTTAAAAACTTCTCTGAATGCCAGATGAATGTACACAAATTTGCTCAGATTTTTTGTAATTTAATCATATAATGTCCCAAGCTGGAAGAGACCCAAGAGGATGAACATCCAATGAATTCAGCTTCAAGCTCCTCAAGCGTTCAATTAAGATTAAACCAAACGCTTTTAGATTGGTTTAGGGACACAGTTAACCCACCTGAGCTGCTAAGTCTGTTTCTAATCCCAGCAGGGAAGAGAGTGTTGCTCTCTTTGATGGGCTGACTACTTCCCACGAGGTCCAGGCGTCCCGCAGCAGCAGCCCACGAGAGGCGCATGAAACAAGCCACTGTGGAGGTGAAATCGTTCACCTCCATGGTCTGGAGGAACAAGAAGCAGCAGTTACTTCTGTGGTGTTCAACAATCTCTGTTAATCACAGGGACAAGAGGAATGTATCTTCTGGATCATGTCAAATTGACATTTACATTTGTTTTCCTCTCTCTTCTCTTCAAGGTTCAAGGATTCAAGACTCTTTTTGTTGCCAATGAGAGATTAGTATTGCTGCCTTAGGAGAAGTAATTAATTTTTAAATTCTCCACGAGGGCAGACACCCTTTTCACCTATCTGGAGTCAGGCATGCTGATTTCAGTCCTTCAATCCATTTGGGAAGCACTGCCCAACAACCTAACACAGCATACTTGTCACATTAACTATGAAGTTTCTTTCAACTGGACTCAATGGGTTTTCAAATAACATTTTCTTAAGGTACTGAAAACAAAAAATTTCCTTTTTCTCCACAGTACCATCAAGCAAATTTATTTTTTAATGAGCTATTTGAAAAAAAACAAACCTCGTCCAATTCTTTCTAATTCAAAGCATCATGGATTATAAAGCCACAAGTTCAAACAGGAACCTTCTGCTTTCAATTCACAGAAAATTAACAAGAGTAAGATCTTAAGAGTTAAGCATGACTGAAGATAAATCACAAGTAAGATTTCTGTATACATCTATTTCTTGTAAGCACTTTTGAGGTACTGCTTCCTTTTGTAGTACCAAAATAATTTATGAGAATGTTAAAATTCAGATCAAGACTGGAAGAGAGACTGATGGTCAAGATTTTCAGAGGCTTTTAAATGGAGTCAGGGCAAAAACCTGTATAAAAGACAGACTGATGAAAAATCCAGCTGCCACTGGAGACGACACTGCTACATCAAAATCATCGAACACTTCCTTACTTGTATGGCAACTCTTGCTGCTGGGATGATTTCTTCTACCCTGATGGAGGATCTGTCAGACACAGAGAGCTGGCGGTAGGAGGACTTCTCAGGAGTTCCACAGATAGACATCTGCCTGCTGGCCTGCCGGCTCACGTTGCGGAAGGGCCGTGAGGACAGAGCTTCCACCCCATCCTTAATGAAATCCTCATCCAGCAGGGTGGGCATTGTCTGGCCAACCAGCAAGAACCTACATTCACAGAGCAAAAACATCAGGCTCGTGTTTGAACGCTCACAGAGTGAACGAAACGTAACTCAAAGTACCAGTTAATCTCAAATACTAAAAGCTGAAAGCCAAGAAAGCAGCACTTTCTCTAATGAAAAGCAATTACATACCTTGCAAGTTGCAGGCAGATGGAATAGACTCCTTGTCTTGTCTCGTAGTCTACCTCTGATGGGATGGAATCTCTCTGCATCACATTCACCACCAAACTTAAAAACAAATCAATAAGACAGACTCCATTTGGAAATGTTTCACATTAGGAGAGCTGCAATTAATTTGTCTCTATCCTTCCTTCCTCCTATTCACTCAGCTGAGTCCCAGTTCAAACTGACTTCTTTGGAGGCAAACATCCTCATTTTCCCCTTTTATATGTACAGATGGAAGCTTTCTGCTCCTGCTGGAAAATGTTTCAGGATCTCTTGGGCAGAGGAGTATCATGGATAGAATTACTAAGAGCAAAGTATACTTGATAAATCTCACATAATCAGCATTGCCAGGTCTTCCAAATCACTCACACGGTGCCTCAACTCTTATCTGAAGGGCCTGCATTTTCAAGGCTGTAATTACAAATTTAATCTGGTTCTCACTGCATGATCTATACTTTGACTGCTTAAAATGTCCACTGGTGTCTACACAGGAGAGTGCAATGTACACACTTGAACCAAAACACTTAAATGTCACTAAACTATCCAAATATAATCCAAACTTTAGTATGAGCTACACTTCACAAGCTTACTTGTGCCTAATTTCATTTTGAGGTTTAACAACGTGTACTCTGTTACATATGACATACATATGGACTGTGGTAAAACAGCCTGGGGTGGATTTTTTCTCTGAAAAAGAAGCTGACAGGTGTATTAGTGTGCTGCAGTGTGGAAATGGGAAACCACACACAACTGCTAACTAAAGGAAGTGCTACAAATTGAGTCAAAGTTTTGAAATCTAACCTCAAACCTCCTGCTCTGAGAAAGTTTTCACAGAAAGACTTGGCACAGTTTCTTGCCATTTCATCATCTGCAGTTGGCATCAGCTTGGAGCTCAGCACCTACAATAAATGGATAAATAAGCAGATGTAAACCACCACCCCTCAGTGTTTTTTATGTGTTGAAGTTTGAAAGTGTAACAGAAAAAAAATCCACTACAAATAAAGCAATTAATAATACACTTACACAAAGCTGTAGTCAGTAAAGAGAAATCTCACATATTCAATAAATCTCAAATATTCAGTACCACTATGGCAATTACAGGTGTTTATTCTGAACCAAAGGGCATTTTGATCTCATTGCAGTTTACAGGTTAAGGGAAAGGATGAAGTACATGGAATGTCATCTTCTGGTTCGCATGGTGCTCCTTATGAACACAAATTATTCTTGCTTCCAGATTTTCAATTGACAGTATCCCATAAAACACCCTACAGATGGCTTACTTATTGATTCACACCTTCTGAAATACAATTGTATTGCTGTTATTCTGGTATTTCTTTGTAAAAGATGGCTCAGGTAATTCTAGAGGCATTATGATCACCACCACTCTATCATTTCCCTCCTGTTTTAAATCAGCTCTAAACTTCAGAGTGGAAATACACTCAGAAACATGGCCAGAAGGAAGTCTGTGGTCTCTGTGGGTCAGTTCTTATTTATGCTTATAATCCATTTCAATTCACATAAAAAAAACCCCAGCACCCAAACAAACAAACCAACCAGAAAAAAAGCCCCACAAAAACCCCAAAACCATCAACCAAACAAACCCCAGCCCCTCCCAAAACCCCAGAAAAACCCCCAGACATTATTAACTTTCTTGAAAAGTCTCTTTGAAAGCCAACAATGCTGCAAACAAAATACATCTCTTCCAGGTTCACAGGTCAGAAGAATGTTTTACAGAGTTCCAGGCATGAAACCTTATCACCCCCTGGACATCTGCAACATTCAATTTTCATCTCTTTCATATGTTCTGCAAATTTCCTGCGCACATTTTTTTTCAGAAAGCAGTTCAGACTGGTTCCCACATTTTCAACAGATCACCAGCTGAGGGGATAAAAAAGCACATATTCCTTTTCCTGACAGAAACCATCTTCCAATTGGCTTGACTGGAGTTGAGGAACGAGTCCACTCTTATAATCTACACATCTAATCCAATTTATTACTTCTCATCCCTTGCCAGAAAAGCAAGCAACTTCTTATTGCTTTTCCTACTATTTTCTCTGGCACAGAAGCAGCAGATAACAGTCCCATCCTACTGCAATATAACCTGTCAGTTCAACAAGACGCCCCTAAACCATTTGCTTCGAGTTGTAGAACTTGTCAACATATTCCAAAGACATAATCAAATATCTTTCACTCCAGCTGTACAGAAAAGGGGGGAATCCTAAGGCAGGAGTGTGATGACAGTGTAGGAAGATGAAGAGCTAACATTAGACTGTGGAAACCTAAAGGGAAGCAACCACACAAAAATTCCTACAGTAGTCTTTGCACACACCATGATGGAAAGAGAGTAACTCTGTCTCATGTTCTGGAAGCAGTTGGCAATCACTCCTTCAACCTCGAGTTGTTCAAACCACATTTGTAATGGGCCCTTAGAAACAATAGGACTTGCAAGTAGAACTAAGCACTGTCCAGCTTTCAGTGTTCTACAAATGACACCAGCTGAACTCCTGGGCTCCTTGAAATCCATTCACTGAACTCTAGGAAAGAATTTTTACAGGGTCCAGTCCAGCATTTTGGCTAAAGCATTTAGGAGATGCTTAGGGGTAAAAATGTTCTATGTATTCCACTCTACCTGTGCAGCCAAAACAGGCCAGAGGCCTCTTGGTGAAAGCCCTGCATGTTTGGATAGGGAAAATTCTTTCCAGCTGAATGCTTTGTAAAAATACTCCTCCACAGACAGAAAATGGGAGACTTACACAGCACAGAAGTTTCTGACAAATTTAATCGAGCAAAACTAATTGAACTTAAAATGGCTTTTTAAAGGCCAACTTTTTTTTTAATACATATTTTTTATATATACACACACACTAAAAATTGCATATTCAGAGATCTATATTCAAGCAGGAATTTTACCTAAACAGTAAGACTTTGATGTTTTTTTGCTCCTCTCCACTTACTTCAGAACATTCCTTCCACCTTGCAAATCACATAAAGAGGGGCCTGGTTTCTCAGTAAAGTTTCTGAAGGGGAACTTTGTCCCTTTCATTCTGTGTAAAATTTACCACATGCATAAAAGCAGACAGTGCCATGATATTTGCATTATGATCCCATCACAGTGGACTCCTGCCCAAAAAACTTAGAAATACTTAACTCTTAGTGCTCAGAAACACAGAAAGAAGCAAATTTGTTTTCCTACCTCTAAATTGTAGAGCACTCTGAAGGTGGACATGCCTGGAGCAAAAGATCTGAAAAGACTTTCTAGTATTGAACTGGCACTGGGCTGATGTTGGTGTTTTGAAGACAAGGACGGGGATTTTGAGGACTGAGAACTGGATTCTGAAAGCAGTGTTTTCTAGGAGGAAAAAGCCACAAAAGAAATACTTTGAGATTCCTGTGTTTTGCTGTAATTGGGAACACATTTCTTATAACCTCTACAATAACCCTCTCACCTCTGGCTGCTTGGAAATAAGTCAATAATGAGCATTGACTTAACATGAACATTACTTTGCAGTAGTTTCAAACCCTCTGTTATTATAATCTGACAGGGAATTTAAGAAACCTGATAGCAAAATCCTCTTTGTGTAGCTCACCGTGACCAATTATTTCATCCATACCTTCCTTCCCAGGGAATCAAGCTGATCAAGAGCCTCCTGAATAGCTGGGTCAGTGGGAATCAGGAGCAGAAGTTTCCTCACTCGCAGCGTTATCCTGAAAAGAAATCAGGAGTTATTTGCACAAAATGGGCTCAGCCACACTGGCCTGGTGGACACCTGCACACAGTGCAGTGAGTATTCAAACTGGGCACTGTGAGCAGTTCTTCAACATCTAGTAACCATTTAATTTGCTTACCTTGGCTCCTCCAGGTTGGCAAGCTGGTAAAGCATATCAAACACATTACACACGAGAGCCATGACTACTCCAGGGAGGGATTTCTCCTGAGAATTAAGCAGAAACACAAAGGTCTTTTCCTCCCTTCTCTGTTACATGTAAATTTAACAGAGCTCTTCACTGAAGCAAGTGGCCCAGATGCCAACCTGACCCACAGAAGTCCCAGTTACTTTCTAGGCTGAGACAATATTAAAATTTTTACATTATTCCGTTTCCCTTTTAACAGTCAATTTTTGAAGTCAGCTGTTATGACAAGCAAAATACAAAGCAGACCAGGAGTGATCTGAACATGCCAGTTGATGCTTCTTAGTTTATTTTCATACTGCAGCTTTATTAGTAATGAAAATGAGGAATTCTCTACCCTCAACAAACACACAAAAAATTAAACCAGATGGGTCCTGTTTGTTTAAAAGACCCTGCATAGATGAATAAACACCAAACAGGCTACCATAGGTGTCAGAGTACAGATTATAAAGTCCAACCTGCATGCACAAGGCAGTTGTATATTTAGATGACTTGTTTCAATTGCAGTTTGAAAGCAAAACCAGATTACTAAAGATTGGATGATCTCACTGGAGCTCCTACTCTCTCCCCCAGCTATCCCTGCTTCAGGAAAAATCTGAGGGAAGGCTTCAGGTCCTATTATGCTGTACCTGTTCCATTGCATAGGAGGAACTAAATACACTGCTGCTGTTGCTGGAACTGGTTGAGGAATCTGCAGAGCTCCCTGATGGAGTCCCACTTCCCGATGTTTTTACTGTAAGGATTTGTTCATCAGAGAAGCCCAGCTGGTGGAGTAGTTTCTGATCTTTGTTTACTGTTAGCTGCAAGAAAATGTTTATCCTTTAGTTCTGGAAAAGAGACAATTTCATAAAGAATGGGAATTCTTTGTAGTTAACATACCAGGCTGTCATTGGCAAATATCTGTATGTTATCCACAGGTGAATTCAACATCTTTGCTATCTTCCACCTGACACTTCCTACAGTTTCATTGCTGTGAGCCTGTGAAATTAAACAACACTGGTTCAGTAAGTCTGCTCGAGCAGTAAATACCAAGAAAAAATTAAAATCTTCCAAAAAAGTCTTCCTGCACAGGGTGGTAAAAGTATTGTCCATAAGAGTGACAGGGCAGGGCAGCAGAGAAATGCTCTAACACCAACAGTAAGCAAAAAACTTATTTTTCCCACCCTGGAATGATGATCAAAATACATTTGGTCCACGGGCACTTCCATATTCATATTTTTAACATTTTCGAGAAGAGTTTTCAAGTTGACTGGAGTCTTTATAACCACCTTACTCTATTTATAAAACCCACCAAGAGCGGCTACATAACCAACAGTCCACGGCACACACGGGCTGTGCACACCTACCTCTATGGTGAAGGTATCTTTGGTAGACTCATACGTCACATTAAGGGTTAAAAGATGTCCATGGAAAGAGGCACCATGAGGTAGAATAGTTCGGGGAACAGAGTAGAGGTCCTACAGGAAGAGAAGGATGACAGTAAATACCACCCTTGAAAACAAAGACATTTCTGTGATGGTTGCACGTTAAAATAACTTTTACTGTTTTTAATGAGTTGGAAGTTGTGTTCTTAGCCTTGCCTAGAAGGAAATTACACATCTTACCTCTATTGTTATCACGTAACGCTCTGCCAACAGCAGCAGTCTCTCAATTATTACAAGTTTAGTTGACCTAAAGATAAACATTGAGAACAAGAGTAACTTGTCTCGCAGATTAATTTCCAACGCCCACGGGTAACTACCATGAATTGTCTGGGTTTGAAGGTACCTTCTTAAACTTGGAGTTAATTCAGCAGAAATGAACTAGGAAAACAGGCCAAGAGGCTTGTGTTGTACTGCTTGAGATGTTGCCAGCTTCAGAGGAAGCTCCATGTTTCTAAAGGTACCGCCCTATGCTCCTATATTTAAGTTACTCATATTCAGGTGTGACTAGGTTAGGCTCGAGGTTAAAAACCCATCCTTTTCTCTCCTAATTTAAAAAGAACCAAAACCAAACCCTGCTGCCCCAGAAATATTACATGATTAATAGGCTGGTAATAAAAGTAAACCTGTGGGTTTTTTTGCTTTGTTTTGGTTTTTTTTTTGGTTGGTTGGTTTTGGTTTTTGTGGGGTTGGAGGCAGGGTGGTTTTTTTGGTTTTGATTCATTGTTTTGGGTTTTTTTTTGGTTTTTTTAATGCCTATTTGGCTTTGGTTTTCTTTGTTTCATTGGTTTTTTAAAATTTAAACAGAGGTTTTTCCAAATCTCTGGAACCTCTATTGCATAGCAATTGGAATATTCAGTTGAGAAACCACCAGAATATACAACTACCAATTACTGAGAATTTTAATTAGCACTCAAAATCTTGTGGAAAGCAGCTGGGAGCAAATGTCTACTGTCATATTTATTCCTTGAGAGGCTGGCCTACCTGTAAGGAGACTGAACTGATGTTGCCACTGTAGGCATAGCAGTTGCTGTAAGCATTTTGGTAGCTCTTGTAACGGCGTGTGTTAATGTTGGACCACCGAGTGCAGAGCTGGCTGCCTGCAACACAGAGAAGAGCAAGGACTGCTTTACAGGGACACTCAGGATGTCCTGGAAAGCTCAGAGGACAAAAAATATTTGTGGAAAGAATTTTTTTTTAAAACGGAATTATCATAGACAATTATTCTAAGATACAGAACCAAAGGGATGTAGGTACAAGAATAATTAAAATTTGTCCTTTACCTCTAATCGTGTGTAGCAATCAGCAATGAATTTCTTGTGCAGTGATACTGAATCCTAAAGATAAAATGTACAGATTAATTAGAACTTAAACTAAAATCATGGGAATTACTCATAAACTTCCTAGAACCCAACAAATTAAACAGCTGAACATGCAGAGTATCAAGACTCTATGAATGTCAAAGCACATTTATGTACAAATATACGCCTACCTTTTTCAATCTAGGAGTTAGATTAATATAGCTGTAATTTATTATCAGTTGAATAGCTTCATTGGCAATTTCTTCATCTGGTGACTCCATTGCAATCTTCCAAATGAAATCCATTCCTATTAATTCCAGTTTTTCTACGCTCTACACAAGAAAGAACAACAGTAAAACATGACTGGATTTCTTACACAACAGTGAGTTGAACCACAGGGACAAAACTGTCTTCCATCTGTTGGAAAAGCACCTTTTGATTAAAACTTCAAAAATTTTCTTTTCCAACATGCTGCCAAACTTTGGCACAGTGCAAAGTTAAACCAACTGCTGCACATCTGTGTATTTATACAAGAAAAAAAAAATTGTTTACTGGTAGAAAAACATGTTCCAAAGAACAATCTCAGTCAAGCCAACTGAAAAATTAAAAAATTTAAAAGCATGGAGAAATTTAATCTAGAATGGAATTTGTTTCAGAAAAGTAAACATGGTAACTAACCACACAATAAATAATCACAAAACCTGCTATGTTCCTTGGCAAAAAATTCTGCATTTGAAGTAAGTTCTCTGTGATAAAGATCCAAAACGCCTATGGAAAACTCCTTAACATGTAACCATTAATTTAACAAAACCACTGAAGAATCAGAGTGAAAAATTATAGTAAGTTAGAATTTAAATATGATAAACCTAACTCCCATGCAAAGAAGAAAAGTAAAAAATAATTAAAAAACTATTTTCCCTGCTAGGTAGAAGGAAAAATTGCACACTAGAATTCATGATTATTTTAAAAAAATAGTTCAGTCATTCCTCCTTCAAAGTTTTACAAGCTACAAACCAGCTACCAATTGCTGAATTTTAACTGTTGAAATTAACCCTCCAAGTTTTAGCTTCAGAATTTAACAATGCTAATGTTACAAGGACAATCTTCACATTAATACAAATGTGACCATGTCAAACAGCTGCCACACAACCCTCGTTTCACCTCCTCCTGTCCCTAAGAGGCCACAGGTAGGACACAAGAACTTGCCAGAACACACTCACCAGTTGAGTTCCTTGCCTCTTCAGTCGATGGTCACACAGGTTCACATTTTCAAAGAAAGTCTTAAATAAACTAAAACCTGTCAGTGGAAAAAAAAAAAGGTGCAGGTTTTTTATTCAGGTCAGGCTTATTTTCTATGCTTTTTTAAAAAAATGAAGATACCAAATACAGGAGATGAACTTTTCCCTCTACATCTAATAAAAATCACAATTATAGAAAAAGTCTCCATTATGATATTGATTTATAGAGCTGGTTAGATGCTTGATTTGAAGGCTTAGGAAGCAAATTTCTGGTATATATGTCAAGCCCAAATCTGTTCACCAAAGCCACTTTCTTACCATTCATAGTAATTTCATAAGATTCCAGTTTAAGAATTTTCTCTTTGAAGAGCTGTTGCTGTACATCACTCTCCAGATCGTGCTGCCCTTTTGTAAACCACTCAAAGCACATCTGTGAATGAAAGGCAGATTTATCTTTTACCCCACTGCCACATCAAATATTTTAGTTATATACAGCAAACTATGTCAGATACCACAGTAACTCATCTTGTAGAGGTTTTATCTACAGCAAGAGGCTCAAAATCTTATCTCCTGGTAACTTCACTTGTTACAGAGGCTGCATTGCAGCTTTAGGGTACTTCGTAGTCATTTTCCACCCAAATAATGCTGAATGTCTCTTGTGATGGCACCAACCTCCATGTACCCCTTTTCAAACCAGCATCTCCAACTAATCTCCCATCCAATGTCCCTCTTCCAGTCAAATTTAATGTCAAAAGAGCATCCTGGCCATAAGTGAACACCTCTGCTGCTCTAGCCTACACAAAGCATAAAATGCATGACTAGTTTGTGTTTGCTACTCATACCCCACATGTCTCAACAAACACACATGCTGCTCATGATCCATTAAAATTCCTTCTGCAACCACAGAAACCTACTTTTCAAGTTTTTCTTACCTCTCGATCCAACTCACAAACATCTTGGCCAGTTACAAGGCATTCCCAGATCTCCCTGGCACGATTCCAGCCCAAATAAAGGGTGGCTTCTTGCAGAAAAAATGCCAAAAATTTTAGATGTGCCTCCAAATACTGAGAAAGAGGAAACAAAAACTCAAGCTTAAGACTTTTCTTTCTGAAACAAGAACTCTGAGCATTCATTTCTTTTTTTTTTGGCAAATTTAGTTGTCAAACAACAGTACACTTTAAAAAGCCTGAAAACAAAAAGTGTTAGTGAGATTTATTTTTATTTTAAACATACTTTGTGGTTACCTTTCTGAAAACAAAGAAACAAATCCCCTTGGATTTGCTCTTACTTTGCTGGTGGCGATATTATTTGACACAAAGTCAAAAGTAGCGTGGAAAAAATGATTATCAAAGCATTAGCAACAAACTGCTATTTGTGTGTGTGGCTTCCATGTGCTAATTAGCAAATCTGTTCCAGGTATTAAGAGCATCACAACACATTCAAGGGTATCACCTCTACCAGGAACTGAAGCTGGTGAAGAAGCTGGAACAGGCTTGGAGACAACAAATCCTAGGATGGGGAGATCTAGCTCTCCACCTGGTAAAGACTTGGCTAAGGAACTGTCGAGTTTGCACAGCTTTCCTCTGTATAATAACAAGGCTACAACAAACCTTCATAGATAAATATTAGATCTATTTATAAATAAAAAACTAGAGGAATTATTCACCAGAGAATTTCAAAAATGAAACAAGAAGGTAAAGAAATCTGGTACCTCCCGGTAAGTGTATCGGCCATCCACCAGTGTTGCTCCAACCAGCCCTCCTGGGCCTGCCACAGATGCAGCCAAACGGTGACAGGATATCAAGCTTCCTGTCACCAACTTCACTATTTCAAAGTTCTTCTTTAAATCTTGAATAATGCTCTTGGCAATAAAATAAAAAAGACAAAAGATGGTTTTAAAATAATAGATAAACAGGGATGTGCATACAGCAGTTTGCTCTTGGGCAGACACACATCTCTTATCAGAAGGGGTCATGTTCCCCCCTCAGAGTCAGCTGTTCCCCTTCCAAGCACCCAACCCCCCTGATGTTGGTGTTTTCAGCATGTGCTGAAACACACATGCTGCAGATTGCAAAGTCCCACACCTCCACAGAGCCACTCTGCAGCACACGTGATTGCTGGTAGTTCAGTCTGTTTTCCAAGAGGAGTCAATGTCAATTCAATTACAAAGCACTTGGTCTAAACATTAGCCATTGTTCATTTCTTAGCACAAACATGCCTGTTAATTATTCCACAAAAAGCTGAGAATAAAATAAATTAGTCCTGACACAGCAAACAGATTCATACGTACACACACACACACTCACAAAGGGACAGCACAGCACCTCTACTCCAACATTTTATGCTACATGGCTAAACTACTTTTAAAATTGTTTATTAGCTAAATTTTTTTTTTTTTTAATTCAAACTTCCATGTTTGGCAGAGCTACACAGACACAACAAAGGCTTCAAAAACATTGTCAGCGTATAGCCTTACCTTGTCTTGTTTTTGGTAAGTTTGCTTAATAAATGAACGCGTGATTTCATGGAGCTGACGCAAGGCTGGCACCACCCACACAAACTGAGGATTATTGTGCTGGGACGACTGGTAGCAGGAAAGGTAAAAACAGTTACACATGTGGTACATGCTCAATGATAGATTAACTTTCCTCTCAGACTCCTGGAAGCCTAATGATATCTGATAATGCAGCTGTTCCAAAACAACAGCTACCACCTCTGCTGGCTGCAGTTACTTGTTCCTGCTCCCTTTTTGAACACACTCAAAGTGCCCTTCTTCACTTTCTACAAGAAGTCCCTTGATACACACATAGGCCATTTTGCTACCCCTATTATCAAGCCCAAAAGTACCAGCTCCTTGCTAGAGAACATGCAAATTAAGTAGGCAAAAAGAACTCAATTTCACCAGGGAGAGATGATAACCACCACCTTCCTCAATTATGGGAGGCGAAGCAGGTCTAAAAGGGCAAAAAAGGGCAAATCCAGTCAAATGATGTTACTTACTGCTAAAGCAAGACCAACAGAAGAAAGAATCTCAACTACTACTGAGGCTTAAGAGACAAGAAATTTCTGATTGGTGCTGCAAGCAGCCCCCTGATAGGAAGCAAAGGATACTTAAGCTGCATTTTGAAAGAGATCCTACAAAGAATAACCCTCCTACCTCATTTTTAGAACTGCTCATCACTTTTCTGGGAGGCTTCATTTTCTGTAAAGTTTGACCACACAGACCAGTACTGAAGTTGCTTGTTCAAAGAAGTGATGTCTGGTTTAAATACTGACAACACCCAAATACCACCTACAGACTAAGAGAGGCTGAAGGAACCTGCCCATAACAAGACAGCTCCCCACTGAAGCCTCCCTCACAAATTTGAGAAAGCTGCCTTAACATTACATTCCCTCCCAGTTTATGTCTTCAACTCCCTAATGAAGGGAAATAAGAACACCACGTACTTTAGAAGTCTGCTGTATGCTTACCCCAAACCCTTCTAGTTTACAATTACAGCTTTTGTTAGTGTTTCCCACTGCAGCACCTCTGTAAAAGCCCTTGCCAGAACATAATTAAAAGGAACGAGATTAGGAAAGCATAAGAGAAGATCCAAAAGAAAAAAAACCTACAACTTTCACAAACATTGAGAACCCAAAATGTGAAATCCATATTCATGAACACACAGAGAAGTGTGATCAATATCAAGAACCAACATACTATGCCTCCCAAACATCTAAAATCCTCTACAGATGCTGCAACACAGACAAAACCTGATTTATCATGAAAGAAATGAACAAAAAAAGTAAAAGCCTTTTTCTTTATTTACAGCATACTTCAGGCTGAAAAAAAAAGAAGACAGGAGCATTCCTGCAGGCCTCAAGAAAAACTGCCTGCTATGCAACAGTGCAGGAGAGAATATATGCAGTCTTTTAAGCCATGCACATCTCTGCTGCTGCCAGGAAACAATACAGGCAGCCTTGGGAATGGCTTCTTTATGTTACAGGAAAAGAGTTAAGTATTTCACTAAAATACAAAGCTACTACGATTTAAATACAGATTTGCGTTTTGAGACTTAATGGTCATGCCAGAACACATGCTTTACTCAAAAAAAAACTAATCTAGGCTTTCACATGAAAGGGACAGTTAAAATACTGACATACCTTTACAGTGGTTCCATTTGCAAATTCTAACCTTGGGCCCATCCTGGTAGTTTCCCATAAACTGATCACTCCTTGTGCTGAAAATTTGCTTAAAACAAAGGCAAGAGACTTACTATGAGTCTCATGATCAACAAAGTGGCTCACACAAAGCCTACCCCTCTTGTGGACTCCCCAAGGTAAGAACTTACAGATGGGACACACAATTTGTGCATCTTGCAAGAAAAGGGCAACATCGAGGCTAGATAAGATTTCATTTCGGAAAAGATAAAATAATGAACCAACCCTCTTAATATCCTCTATGCATTTGATGATGTAGCTCCTTTTGATTGCCTCTTTCACTGCATAAGCATCACTGAGGATTGTCAGGTGCTCCTCCAAGGCCTGCTGGATAAGACTACACGGTAGCGTTGGAAGATGAGCCAACTCCCAAAGTACCTCCAGAACCTGGAGGAAGAAGGGCAAGGATAGTCAGGACCTAGGGAGTACAGAGACTAGCAACTCTACACTTAAGAAATCAAAAATCCAAAGGAAAACCATCCACTTGCCTTGCCAGTGGTTGCTTCCACTCGTGCTTCTCGGCCGATGCGCCCGATGAGGCTCAGCAGCTTCTGCCTCACTCGGTCACTCTCTGTCTCCCAGCTCTGGACAGCAAAGAAATAATGATTAAAGCACCCCTGTCAGGCTGTTACATCTCAAGTGTACACGAAAATGTAATCCACGTTTGCTCTACTGCAGGAAAATCAAAATACAAACAAGTATGTTTCCACCACACGTATTCCTTATTTCTGTTGGTGGGAGTTACAGCACTAATTTGCTCAACTCTTTTTCAAATACTATTAGGGATTAAATGTAATAATAAAATCTCACTTAAAGTCCCTTAGGACTGGCTACCTAATGTACTTAAAGTCCAAGCCAATTAGCAATACAGTAGCAGATTAGACTTCTGGGTTAACATAAAAATTAGTAGCAGAAGTGTTATTTTTTTAATAGCAAATTTTACATTTATATAGAAAATATAAATGTATTCAAGGCATTTGCCTTTCAGTAGGCTTGATGCACAAGTACCTCTCATCATTTCTCTTCCTAAGGAATGTGAATTCATGTGAAAACTTACCTTTTGGATTAGAACAAATAAATGATTGAGCTGATCAGAGCTAAACTTCACAGCAGCTGCAGCAATAATGGTATGTATGTTCTCAATCACAGTGGAGGATTGTCCCGACTGAAAAGGAGGAGGAAAACACAAGAAGGTAGGTCTTTAACCCAAACAAGACAGAGAAAAACCTTCACGTAAGCATTATCTTACTCTTCATACTAATGAGTGAGAATAGCAACTTTTGACATGTTAGAAACATAAGTTCAGAGTAAACTGTCTGTGCTCCTCATTTCCCTGGATGAGAAGTCTTTGGAAGCAATTCTAAAGCAGGAAAGTACAAGTCTGCCATCATTACAGCAGCTTCAAGCTGCTGCAGTGGCAGCAGTGCAAACATCACCTTTTCCATTGCTTGGTGAGGTTCACGTGTGGGGTGTTGAATCCTTGAAACTCTCACAGGCTTTACTCAAAAGTGAGCAATACAAAATCTCCTCCCACACGGATGGGAGCACCATGGTAACAACAACCAGAGAGGGGGAGGAAGTATTGCTTTTTATTAAAGAATAAAAGTGAGGGAGCTAGAATCACATTTCAACTCTGCTAAGCGTTACAGACTTGCTATTATGCCACACACACTGCAGAGCTGACGGTGTTCAATGAGTTTAGTCTAAAATATCAACATTTGCACAGAGAAGAAAACCATTTCCTGCAGTGGAAGATTAGTTTCTGGTCAAAGTTTCCACGTGCCATTTGCATAAACACTTAAACCACCTTCCCCACACAGTAATAAGCTGAATATCCTTAAAGTGAAGGCCAAAAGATGACTTGTCAGTCAATTATATGGACATACAGGAAGGTAAATGGGAATTCATACAGCTGGAACCCACTCTCTTTAAAGTCACACTCTGACTTTAAAGTCATACCTCCAGCCACAAACATTAATATCCTAGTTTGGTCTAGACAAACACTCCTGCCACCCGTTTCAAGCTGACAACCTCTTATGCCAAGTCAAATACTTTTGCAGTCTCATCATAGGATTTAACAGGTGTGATACAAGAAACTACCAGAGCAATTGATTTCACATGGTAAAGGAAGAAGTAGAAGGAAGTCTTTGCATTAATTACACTGTTAAAATCTCAACACCTCCACGTTGCATTAGAGATGTATAGATTACTTTTAAAAAATCCCTTCATCAGAGTTGTTTGCTTTTGTAAGACAGTCTAAAAGCACCTACCTAGTCTTGATTGCTTACCTGAATTCTCCAAATTTTAGTGAGCTCATCTAAGGATAATTTACTGCCCAGCAGCTCAATAATTCCCTTTATACGATCACAGTATTGCGCTTGATCTATATTACCTGTGAAACAAAGAAAGGCAACTAAATGAATGTATTTCAAACAGCATTAGATACATTAAATGAATTTAAAAGAACTAGTTTTTTAAAAAGAGAGAACAAAGCTATCTTCATTTGGAAAGTCTTTCTTTACTGTTACAGACAAGTCTACCAGCACAAAGAAAAAGAACTTTTCCATGGCTTTTCCATTTTTATTTTGTTTTGCTTCATACATCTGATAGCACACCCATAGAATGTTACTACCTGGGGAGAAAAACACCTCTCTTCCCTCCTTTCTAGAGGCTAACAATATACAAACTGAGACAAAAAAACCCCAGGTACAGCAAAAGACATTTGCACAGATGTCAAACAAAGGATTAGATGATAGAACTTGCAGGATTTTACTTTACTTTGGAGACAACAAAAACCTTGAACTCTTTGGTTAATAGTGCTCATTAAAACATACTGAGAGGGAGAGATGAGATTTTTAAATTTAAGTCATTCAAAGCACGTGCCAAAAGGCGTTGTGAGAGTTCTTACCTTCCAGAGCAATGGACAGGACTGAATTCTCCACAAGCCAGTTCAGCAGTCGGTCTGTGTCTATTGCATTCTTCACTGACTTGGAGACAGTGCTGTCTTCTATTAACTTCGTTACCTAGAAATTGCAAAAGATGAGATTCTAACAAAAAATTCCCGCCCGCATCACACACACAACGATATCTATTCAAAAAGGTTTATGATGAAGCTTAAGTGCGAATCCTGAAATATTTTGAGTACAGAAGGTGTTTGAGATTTTTTAGGTCAGTTGGTTTTGGCTGGGTTGTTTTTTTTTTTTTTTTTGGTTGGTTTTTTTTTTGTTTTGTTTTGTTTTGTTTTTGTTTTGTTTTCCAATAAGCTGTTTAAAGGCAAATTCCTAACCAGAAACACCATGTCATCAGTCTCTGATGCAGCAGAATCTTATTCGCAGATCTGACACAGAAAAGCTGGCCTGTGCTGCCAGGTATTTTTCTACAGATATGCCAGAAGTAGGTTAGCTCAAGCTTCTGCTTGTTATACTCAAATCAGTGTCCTATTTTTTATCCAGTACTGAAGTGATACAGGCTCCTCACTCTAGGGAGAAAGAGCACATTTCTGCTAAAATCTTCAAAAGCTGCACTTTTATAAATTCACCACGGATACACAGAATTTATGATTAAGAACCAAACAGCAGTGAGGTTTAACCTCTCAATTTTCTCATAAATAAAGGAAAAAAGCAGAAAGGATGGACTCAAACATTACAGCATACACGTACAACTATAATAAAAAACACAATTACATAGTGCAATGACCTGATATGAGTGGACTAAGACATCAATATAGGTTTAAGTCCCATTTGGGGCTTTTTCCATTTCCTCTCAGCAAAAGGAGAAAAAAGGGGTAGGACACAGGATGCTCAGGATTATCCCAGAGTGAATAGTCAATGCATAGCATAGACCACTGCTTATAAATCAATCTAAAACTTCACTTCTTAGAATCATGCACTTCTCAAACTATGTCTAATTGGGCGGCCTTGCAGTGGCTACTAATATTATAAACAACTCCTGTCATATTAACTTGGTTTGGTGTTTATTTTGAACCGAGCTTCTGCTAAGGCAACACAATTTGCAAGGAAATATTGCGCCATCTCTTCTTTTCAGGCTGTGGTTTCAGTGGCTTATTAACAAGCCATCCCACCTAAACACAGGCTCTCGTGTGCACACAGAGACAGACAAAAAGCCAACCTACTTCTTTGAGGGAATTCATTTTTGCACTGAAGTGGGGGGATTTCAACATGCGCAGCAGAATGTCCAGCCGCAAGTCATCGACCGCCGTGACCAGGTCAGGTTGGAAGCGCATACACAGCAGTTTGATCCCAGACAAGAGCTCAGGGATACTCACCAGTCTCTGTTTGAAGCAAAACAACAAAAAAGGGACAAATAGAAGCATTGGTATTTTTGCTATTCTGCTACAGACGTCAGTGACTCACAAAGAGTAGGTTTAGTGACCAGACTGTTTGATCAAAACACAGCATCTGGTACATCTGAAAGTATTACTTGTGCATGAGAAATTTTAAGACAATGAAGCTTTGGTTAAAGCTTCAGGTTTGGTACAGTACACATTGCTCTCTTTTGGTTCAACAACCTATGAATACTTTCCTGTTTAAAATTAACAATTTAAATCTAAGTAAAAAGCCAACACAATTTAATAGAACCGAAGGCCAAATTCAGGGCAATGCAGGAAGTAGCCACAAGTTACACAGACACTTTACCAACAACTACCAAATTCTCAGAAGCAAACAGCTAATGCAACAGTAATATGAATTTAACAGACTGCAAGACAGTAAATATCTTTGAGTCAGAGAAGTGAGCATTCAGCATGCTGCGCAAGGGGACCAACAAAACCAAAAAATTGATAGCGACAGCGGCAAAATATTTTAAAAAAGGGTCATAAATCAGACATTTACTGAAAAGCGTATTGAATGGAATTGGGTAAATGCATTTTCATCTATGTCATTCAGTCAGAATTTAGAACAGGCTGCATTCTTGCCAGTGAACAGAAAGCTATTGTTCTAGTTTACATTGACAGCATTTCCAAGACAGGCAGGAAGTTCTTCCTAAATATTTAATATGTAAAACATTACCTTGTCTTTCAAGTCCTTCTCTTCTACATTCTGTACATACTTAATCATTTTATGAATGACTGGATCCAGCATGGGCTAAAGAATGTGAGAAAAGGCATGACAATCATTTTAATGTTTCCTGAAATCAATAAAATTACTCGAAAGACGTGACTGCAGCAAAAGGAAATACTAAGCTGAAAGCTACCATTAACCTTGACATAAAGCAAGACCTACAACAAAGATAAAACTATCCTGCTAGCTATGTCCAGGAAAAAAAAAAAGCAATTAGATTAAGAACCCATTTCAGACCACTGTAACACAGGTTTGCACAAAGAGACAGACCAACAGCCCTCTAAAAACACAGCAGTTATTAGGTGCACGTGCCTCTCTGACTCCCAGGGGCTTCTCAACTACATCTTCTCCAAATAAAGTCTTTCAGTCACTTAAGTCAATAGTTTTTGGTGGTGAGGGCAGGTGTGAAGCCTGGAGTACGTTTGTGCACACAAAGAGATCCTGGTGAATTTTTTTCCTGTACCACAATTTTTGCAGTGTAAACTCTCATATCCATGTGCTTGATCTCAGCCAGAAAGTTAAACTAAAAGCAAAATCCATCCATCAGGCTGGATTCTTTTCCCACATGGTTTATACTGATGAAGCTTACTAATGGCAGTGGTAAAGCTTCTCACTGCTGCAGATGTAGATACATGACTACCGATCATTGCTTGGAAAATGAATCTGAACATTGTCTGAACCCTTTATTCAACACCTCAGGATGCTCAAAATGGTTCTTGTACTTTCTGCAACGTGAGGTTTGAAGGCTTTTCAAATTAGTCACCAGTTTCACACCAACACAGTTGGAAATGAATTTTCAGCCCTCTTATAAGTCACAACAAAGACATTTTACCTGTACAACAGAAGAGTTAAGATATTCTGCACAAACTCCAAATGGTTGAACTAATGCAGAGATTGCCTGAAAGAAAGACAGCAAGTATTTAGGTGCATATTTAAGAGATCTTTTCATAGTTAGTAATCTATAGCTTAAAAGGCAAATGAAGGTGAACAAGTATTATTTATCTCATCGTATATTTCCAGTCATTTGCTACAACTGTTTTTGGTGTGCAAGTCCTTTACAACACATGGTTTAAGAAAGATTTACTCCATGGCACACAGTAGAGTATGTGCTATATATTATACATGGCATACAGTATGTGTTATATATTTTTGTCTGAAATAAAAAATGCCTTCCCAGTTTTCACTAATCTTGGTCCTCTCATCACTCTGTTCAGTGTTCTCTGACAGATCCTGTTTCAGTCACAGAAATAAACAGACGGAAAGGAACATATCACATTTTGCTTGCTCTCTACAGCAATCAGAAGTGTGAATGCAAAATTTAAGGTTAAAGCCATATGGCAATTTTTTTTTCCCAAAGCATTATGTGGGAGAAAGCTTTTGTGAATGTGTCATATACATGTCAAGATCTCTTCAATGCATGATTTTAAAGTGGTATCTATCGTCACGAAATTAAATATATAAAGGTATTTGTTTGCCAATAAATAATATCAAAATCAGTTTCTTTTCACACTGGATCAAGAATTGTGGAACTGAGTGTGCAGCAGTGCAATCCAAGGCCCAAATTAAGTGACGCTGACCCAGATTTCCTTCCTAAGCAAGCAGTTATTAATCATTAAACAAAGTCAAGTCAAAGTTTCTGTTACAGGAGTGGGACGTAAATCAAGTTTTTCCTTTTTCTTCTGTCAAGCTCACATATGAACCTATCTCTACATAAAGCAGAAAACATCAATATCCCAAGAAAAAAAGTTGAATTTTCTCCAAGTGGCATGTCACTGAAAGCAGACTGATTTTATACTGGGGCACAAGGTTCCATATGACATTGTTTTCCTTTAGCCTCCTCATTCTCCAAAGCTTGGAAGAATTGGAAGTCTCCCGAATATAGGTTGGGAAGCTAAAACTAACCAAGTTAGACTTCATCACTAAAAATAGTTTAGCTCTGTTGAAGCAGTCAGTTTTAAGATACAGCTCCTGAAAAGTTGTTTAGGATTAGACACTGTCTGACTTCCTAAGGATTTTTTTCCTTAAACAGCAATTTCTGTAATAAATGACAGAGGTCAATTCACTTGCAGCTAAATGCAGCTACGGGTGCAGTAAACAAAAATCCAGGGACATACTGATGAACATACAATGGAACTACTTTGATTGATGTCAAACCAGAAGGCTGAATGCTAGCAGAAAGGTACACTAATTTCTCCTCTTTTCCCTGAAGTCTCAACTGCTTTTCAGTCAGGATTCTTATGTTCAACCTCATTTGACCTCCAGCCTGACAGCACTTCTCCAGGGCTCTGTGGGAGTGTTGCTTTGGTACCAAAGAAAAGGTAAAAGCACTGCCAAAAGGGACATTGCTGGTTGTCCATGAAGGGTGCAATGGAAAGGGAAAAGTCTCGTGACAGAAGATGGACTTACCCCAAGTTCAATATCTTCTGAATTGAGTTTGGACTGAATTGCTGAAAATCCACCCAACTCTGCAAACTGAAGGAAAATAATCAGTATTACATGCGAACTACAGTATTTTATCTTTTAAATAAGAGATTATAGAAAATACTCTACTGACAGTTCCTGAGATGCCAACAAGTGTCCTTTACCATGGAACATCCCATCCAAAAGCAGCTTTATATTTTCATGGGAATTCAGGGGCACACTGGGGAATGCAATGCAATTACACATGGCACCAGAATTTAAACATCAAGCTAGAAACTTTGTCTTGAGTAAAAATGGACATAGGGAAGGCAGGCCACACACAGCAACAGCTGACTGGACTGGCACTTTTTCTTGGGGGACCTTTGATTGCAGCCTCAGCTGGGCTCTCAAATTCCTCTAGTTATAGATACCATGTTAGGGTAAAGGTGCTCAAGGGAGAAGGCAGCAACTCAACAAGCTGTATTTTACAAGGCAGGATTAAAATCTCAAACTATTTTTTTGTGGTTGTCAGAAAAGTGAGGAGTGAAAAAACAAGCCAAGGCAGGGTGGGGGGTGAAAGAAGAAATTATCTCTGAAGACCAATGAATTCAAGTGACAAACAACAATTCTGGTATACATTTACCTACCCTGTTTACCAGATCCACCAGCCACCCGTGAGGTTCCTTGAACAATAAGATCATGAACAAATTAGCAGCTGCAACATCAATGCTAAACATTTGTCTTCTAAAACAGACATTTGCACAGACATGTTCAGCCCATTAACCCACACCTCAAATGGATGGACTATTACACAAAGAAAACAATGTTTGTAACAGCTCCTTTATAAAGTGTAGCTGGAGCTCTGGTTGGTTCTCAGGAGCATCACCCTGTTTTGGACTCTGCCTGACATCACTGCCCATGTGCTGTGGCGACAGATCACACTGTGGCTGCTGACTCACACACAACTGTATTTATAGCACTGTAGCAGTGTGGAACATCACTAAAGCACCTTTCCCAAAGCAGCAGATGCAGGGTTTTCTTTCTGTGGCCACAAACTTGTTTCCTGAAGGAGAAATCAACTCCACTGATGCTGTTTTGGACCCACCCATCTGGAACAACCGTGACAAGACAGCACAAACCTCGAAAACTGCCTCCTTGCCAGTGTGTCTGAGTTGAAGATATTTTATCCTTGGCTGTCAGAAAAGCACAAATTCTCTGCTATAACTGAATACTTGGAGTTATCCTGGTCATTTCACACTCAACAACCAAACAGATGTCAGTCCTTAGATACACAGATCCACCCGTTGTGTGCTTCATGTCTAAAGCAACACACAGATTGTTGTGCTACTTTAGACATGAAAGTACACCCATTTCTAAATGTAGCTTTTAACAGGGAATTGGAACAACTTGAGAGCACAAATTAATGTCTACGGATCAACACATGCTCAACATCTATTTGCTATAATTCTTGGTGACATTTAAACTTTGTGTAACAAATACCTACTAATCAAACAATCTTATCTGAAAGAAAGGCATCCACCCTAAAATTAGATTTTAGGGCATGGCCATGCTTACCTTCTGAAAAGTGGATATGGGTGAGACAGCATGCATGTTCCCCTCCCCAAAGACTTCTGCCCAGTTTCTCTGGCACACCTTCATTCGATTCTTGAAATGATATTCATTGTCGGGATTAAACGCCTTGAAAGAAAAGCCCACGGCAATAAACAGGTGGCTTATGCCAGTTTCAAAACTTATCTTGATAATATTTTACTATTTTAGTTGAGCATTCTCCTGGCTGACAGTTAAAAAGATCTAGCAAAAAATAAAGTTGAACACAAGCTCCCTACTCCTGCCTCTCACTTCTCACCATGTAAAGCATTTTGAAGCTTCCATTCTGTATGGACAACATCCAATAACCACGCGAGCCAGAGGTCCATAAAACAGAGAACTGAACTCAAAGTATCAGTTTTAAAACATAAACAGCAAAGTGACAAAAACATGATTTTTTTTTTTTTAAACTGCTAGCTTTCAGAAGTTTTGAACAGCACCCACTCCTCTGAATTGCATACAGGATGTTAAATATCTGCAGCAAGCAATGGCTGCAGATTTTAAGACAATGAACTACAACTCACACAGCTGCAAAAAGCATCAGCTGCATAAATACAAAATGCCAAATACCCAGGTATTAGAAACTGCTTTAGAGAGTCAAATACCATTGTAAGCACACCAAGCAGGCCCACGGGGATAGGATCTTGTTTTACTCTTTCTGCAACCAGGTCCACTAGCAGCATGAGCATGTTGTAGATGCCTTCATGGATTTCAGTTCCCCACTTGTGAACAGCACTGGATGTCAATAGCTAACGAGGAAAAAAAAAAAGTACTTTTTCAAAAGTTTGAACACAATCACAAACCAGGAGACATTTATCACCTCTTGAGACTGCAGAGCAAATGTTTCCTTCGAATGCACTCATCACTGTCTGGTGTGTTTTTCAGATGTTCTTTCTGCACTAACGGCTTAAGAGTTAATTCAATTAGTAATTTTGCAGAAGAACACCTTAAATCACAGTTTATGACAGAAAATAAGATCTATCAAACTGTTTTCCATTTGCATGCACTAGTAGAGACCGTAACCTTTGCAAAGAACAAGTAATATGAAACTAATCTGTTTGCAGATTGAACACACAACTATTAAATCTTGAAACAGGCAGCCACAAAGCTGCACTGATTCAGCTGAAGTAACTATTTACCAATTCACACTTTTTGAGCAACTTCTATTGGAAAACAAAGCACATGTACCAGGAGAGAGAGGTATTTAGTGCTGCTTCCACCTACTGAAACATGCTCCTTAAATCTGGTTTCATGGTTGTTTATAAAGGACACTCGGCTGCCATCTGCAAACTTCATTTAATTTCTGCAGTATTTGAACAGAAGCAGGTAAGAAATGTAGTAGTTTAAATACAATAACTTTTGGTACCACTAGAAGAGTTTCTTGCAAATATTTCAGCAAATTGTAATTCAGCACATCCTGAATTTAGATTTCTACAGATTATCCTTCTGGAGGAACAGTCTACATTGTTTATTTCTTATGCAAAAAATACCAAGTGATATAAAACTATTGTATGTAAGATTAGTACTCTGATAACTAAATGAAAAAATTTTTCCCTTAAATTTCTACCTTCCTTAAATATAATCATGTTCTCAGAATTTTAACACTAGGACAGAGTAACTTTTTAAAGGGTATGTATGTGTCCTTATACATATGATCTAAAAGCTGGGCAGAAGATTTAGGCAGTACCTGAAGTGGATGGAATAGTGGGAATTTAATTAGTGTGGGAAGCTCAGCAGAGAAAATTCACAACAGCCCAGAGAAACACAGGGCATTAAGAACTGAGGTGAAAGATAAAATTCTAAATGGATTGTGAAAAGAATTTAGCAACCCTCTGAAGAAATAAGAGAAAGAATAGTTAATGGAAATCTGATCATGAACTTGCCACCAGTGGCCATGTCCAAGGGTCTCTAAACCTCTCTTCGGGCTGTAGTAATTACTACAGGGCTCTTCATTTAAAGGAAAAAAAAAAAAAAAGAAAATAAGCTATGAGCTAAAGTCGGCCAGTTACAGAACTGGGTCCTTGTATGATTTAAGTCTCTACTATTTTAATCTAGGAAAATAATTCGAGTGTGATTTTAATCTAAGAATCCACTCAGTAGTTGCCTGAAGTCTGGATTACAAAACACTTTTTCTACCATGGACAATGCAAAGAAACACTGAACTGGCCTACTGCGCCTACTTACCTTTTTAAATGCTTCAGGCATGCATCTGTCCATAAACCTCTTGCAATTCTCATCGGAATCAGAAAGACCTTTACAGAAAGGAGAGTGCTTTTTAACAGTACTTTAAAAAAATTACTTTTTAAGATGTCCTCAGGGACCTGGTTGCAAGCTTTTGGGAACACCAACCCAAACCAGCAGTAGCAAACGTGCTACTGTTCATTCATAACTAGCATGCTTTTTAAGCCACAAAAAGCATGAGTAGAGACAACCTGCCTTTCAGAACTAAGAATTAGTGTCCCAACACCTTTTACAACTTCTTCAAGCGTTATTAGAACTATAAGTAACTTGTAAACTTCAGAGTTTACAATTCATACATTACTGACACTTCGCAGCCTCCCTCCAAAACCAAATGAAAGCACAGCCTTTGAACACAGATTGGAAACAGAGAAGCAAACCAGAACCACTTAACAACTTCTATTCTTCCAAGAGATTACAACATTCCTTTAGTCTGCCATCAGGCGTGACTGGAAAACTATCTTGTACTCTCATTATACACCAGTTGTTGGGTGTGGTGCCTCCACAACACTCTTAACCCCAGCCAAAGTACTGAATACAGAAGAGTCAAATTCAGATCTATTGCAATGTAAGCATTTCACCAGGGAAAAACAACCACTTATACAAGCATGGTACAGCAGGGATTGAGATGACAGCTTGTTTTTATGAATGGAAAATAACCAGCACAAAGAAAAAAACACAGTCAGTAATTTAGCGCTGAAAAGATGTAATTCCCAGAATCATTAGAACATAAAGAAACATGTGTGCCACTTTTGGAAAAAAACTTAAGTAAACAAATTACTTTAGAGAGAAAGAAAAGAGATCAACGTTGTTTTTACAGTTCACTGTTAACCACTCTCCCAGAGACGTGATTGTTGAGCAGGGTGCGAGTATACAGCAGCAAGATTAAAGCGAAAGACACAACTGCCCAACATTCTGTCTGTGACACTCCCTGAACAGATAAGCTGTGTATTTGTGAAAGGGAACTTACCCAGTCTTGCCAGGTAGGTGGATGCAATTAGGCACTTGCCTAGAGACTCCTCCCGCTTGTAGGGTATGGACCAGTGATCTGTCAAAACTCGGCTCTCCAGTTCATACAAGTTGGTTGTTGGAAACTCAATCCCTTCACCAGAGCAATTCCCATTTTCATCATTTTTCTGTGGGTGAAAAAAAAAAGTTCAAGTGGCTCAGTTTCCTAGACACATTAAAGGGTTTAGAAAAGGCAGCTGTACTTGTAACAAGCATGTCAAATTCTCAACCCTGAGGCTGCTTGTATTTTTCAAAGTAGAATTTAATATTTCAATTTGAATTGAAGGGATTGCATACCTGGATGTATTTCGTGTAGGTGATAACTACTGTGTTTACATAACTAATTGCTAACTAATTGCCTATTTAAGAGGCAAATCTGGTTCCATAGCATATCAGATCCTAGAGCCAGGTGATAAGTACTTCCAGTCCCTGTGAGACTGCAGAGTACAAATTTTGATCTCCATAGATCTGCTTATTAATCCTCTGTTCAACAACTCCTGTAGAATGTGGGAATAGCTTACTCTAAGGGAAGTCCATTTCACCCCACCACATTAGATTACCAGTTAGTAAAACCAAATCATGATGTACTGAAACAGTATCCTGTATTTATAAAGAAAAATCTACATCAAATATAGTTGTCCAACAAGGTAATGTAATTGTCCCTCTCCTGAAGTCATAACGACTGCAGCTAAGCCTTACAGGTTTCCTGCTAATGCCACTGAAGAGCAGCTATTTCTGTGTATAGGACACAGAATTACCCCCTGCTCTCCACTGAGTGCCATATGAGGTAACTGCCTCAGCAGCTCCAGAGAAAGAGTAGACGAGTTATTCATTTATTTTCTTTTGTTTATTTTTTAACCTCCCATAGATGCCAGCTACCCAATGCATCAAAGAGTTCACATGGACTACCTTTCCCTGCCTCCACAACAGCAGGCAAAGCCAGCAGGAGAAAGGACAGAATGTCTGGATCAGGCCTGGCAGCGAGCAGGAGCCACTGTTGGAGACAGTGGAAAACAAGAGCAGTGATGGTAACAAGATCCCACTGAGAAAGAAGCCAGGGACATGGAGGGAAGGCAGGAAACATATTGCAAAGTAAGAAACAGACAGTGTCAGGAAAGTGAACGGAAAAACGAGAAAGGAATAAACCAAAAGAAAAACTGAACTCTGGAGGAGATGGTATACAAAGAACGGAATCAACGTATGCACACAAGTGTGCTTCCAGCTCTCTCACGGCATTTGCTATTTGTAGGATTAGTCCTGTTTTAAAAAAAGTAAATGTGTCATTCACTTTCATAATGGTTCAAAAATATTAAGCCAAGGGAACAGCAATTGTATAGAGCTTAACCTTTAAAGTTCACGGACAGCATGCGGGCTGGACTTACTAACATGTTCTGAGAGCAGCAGTACAATTTATAGGAACGGAACACAAAACAGTGCTTAGAGAAAACCACATATCAGTGTTTGGGAAATAAAGTGCCACCTTTCTCCAACCCCCTACTAAACATTTAGCTGTCCGTTTGTCTTTATGGGAAGTTGTGCTTTAGCAGACCTGAATATCAGCTTCTGAAACTGTCATCACCCGATCCAGCACTGTGCATGGAAGTCTAATGTAAGTCCCATCTAGTAAATCATGCCCTGTTTAAATACTTCAGGTTTTGGGGAAGAGATGTTTGAAGGTCTAAATGAAAAGACACTGAAATTATTTAGAAGCATTTTTTAGGAACTAAACTGTTAATTATACAGCTTCTGTAAAGAACATCCATGCAGAACACAAAACCATTTCCTACAGAAAACAATGTGCAGTTATAAAGAAAGTGCTCACAGCAACAGAATGGGAATGAACTTTTAGTATAATAAAGGCAGACTGAGTATAATATAAACACCCAATTTCTGAGTGTTCAATGACTATGGTTCAGCCTCGAATTGCAGCCAAGGACAGCAACATTTCAACAAATGTTACAGATACAAGAACTACAGTTGCTTCATTCCCTGGAGGAAAGTGTCCACATCAAATAAAAGCAGTGATTGCAACTGGTCTCTTAAGAGGTGCAGAACAGCAATGCAGACCTTCAGCTGTAGCTGAAAAATTCCACTTGCTGTTCTGCTTCCCCATCTGCCTCCAACGCTGCTCTTTAGTCACCTGTTTCCACACAAGTGATTGCCAGGGTCCATGACACAGAAATTCATATGGAAAGTGAAATAATACATGTTCTTCACTGTACAATCAGTTTCCATTGTCATAAATTATGCTTAGAACACATCTGGACTATTGCTAGACTGAGTCTACCAACAGTGCAGTAAAAAGATGGTTTTCCGCAAGAAATGAGCGTGGTATTTGGAATATTGCCCTAATAATAATGGGAACTATTTGCATTGAAGGAACATGCTCTTGGCACTTTCCAGGAATTAAGAAGCAATGAGGCTTCTTGCTTGACAGTGCTCTGCTACTAAAACCATGTGCAGAAAGTATCAAGTTCATTTATTAATTTTAGAACACACCACAGCCACATAGCTTCACAGCTACTGTGAAACCTGTGACAGTCTCAAATACATACCCAGGCAGTTTAACATCCAAATTCCTCTTCAAACCATTAATAAATTTAACACTCTGCATTTCTGGGAGATTACAGCTATGTTCACATTATCTTAGTGCAGACTGAGCCGTGTTTTTTACAACAAATCTACTACAAGAAACAGTCTCTTTAAAGACTTACTGTTGCTCTTTCATAATTAGTCTCCTTCTGCACATGAAAAACCCCAAACTGTTCACCACCCAATTTTTAAATTAATTTGGGCACTGCTCTTTAAAGTGCGGGATTTATTACCAGCAGCTGCTGCAGCAAGGTGAAATGTCAGCTCAGTTCTTGCATAATCTTATGTTGGCTGGAGATCTGCACACAGATCTCACACTCCAACACAGCCTGGAGAACTCACTTGCTCTGCTGACATTCACAAATGCAACACAGCCCTGAACATGTACCCACAATTAATGCTCTGTAACTGAGGAGCTCGGGAATTGTCACTGCAAACTCTACTGCCAAAGGTCCACGGAGGAAATAGAAGATTTTAAAGAAAAATTACCGTATATGTGAAAGTAAATAGGACACAAGGCCATGTCAGCCTCCCAAAACGTGGTTTTCTGAATCTTGTCTTTGGGGAATTACATGGGGTTTGCCTGCTTGTTTACATATATAAATTGTTTATAAATAAAGATATTAAAAAAGCTATTTCCCTCCCCTCAAATAGGTAATTTCAGAATGACTTCTGCCAGTTGATGATGACCTGTATCAGGACTTTGCAATTCTGGCTGAACAGACTTAACACTGGACTGGCCCCCGAAATGACAAGGATTTGTAGGGATGTTCTTCTATAGAATAGTAAAAAGGAAAAAAAAAAAAACCAACCTTATTCCTGGTAACTAATGGGTCATCCAAAGACAAACTGTCTAAAAGGCTGTAAGAATCACTCTTTTCTGCAGTAGGAAGTCACAGTGCACATCACAAATCTGTGACTATTTCTGCAGCTGAAATACTGAGACCAACAAACTTTTGCTGACAAACCTTTAATACAGTTTTCCATGCCTTCTGATATCTCTCTTATTGCACAAAAGCCCTGAAAATCCCCTCATTCTAACAGTCTTGACTCTTCTGGCTTATTTTCAAGGTGTGAAAATGCAGTTATGGCTAAACACACACACAGGCTCCCAGGAGAAATATCCTCGCAGGAACAGGCTCAAGCACTGATTCAAGATTCCCTCTCTGGGGACCTGGCACCTCCCAGGGTTGCTTGCAAGGCTGAATAAACAAAAATTGTTCAACATCTGATCAATAAAGCATTGCTTAAATCTGTAGTGTAAAACCTTCTATTGAAGAGTAACACAGAACAAAGATTAGCACAAAAAATGAAATATGAATTAACTTTAATTGCCAAAAGGTCACAGTTTAAAGCTTCAAAATGCATTCATGCAGTATGCAGCTAATTAACTCATCAAACACTGCTTAACTAAAGCCACTGACACTTCCCAAACCAGTCACTTTACATAAAATAACAAGGAGTTTAAGACTTGTTTTAATTCTAATTGGCAGCCTTAGTAATGAAATTACAGTCAAATTACGATTTAAATTCGTTAATTTGATTTTGATAGGAGGCTACCAAGAGAATCTATTATCACCACAGCTAAGTCACATCATGTGCTCTTGAATCCAGTATAACTTAGAAAACAAAACCCCAAAGTCACGTTTCTTTCAACAAGCAACAGGATCAGACTTTCTAAGACACCAGCAGACCAAGCAGTTACCTCCACCTCACGCCTCTCTAATAAGTGACTTTCACAAAACAATCATCATTTTATAGCCAAGAAAACAGATTTTTGATGTTTCATTGCATTGTTAAAAAAAAACAACCACAAAACCTTGTTACTATGTACCTACAAACAGGACAAAGTTTAACTGCTCTGAAAAGCAGTAATGAAAAAAAAAAATGCATAAAGCCAGAACCAGCAGACAAAAATTTTAGGTCCACTTTTCAGTTTTTATCACAGACATAGTCAACATAAAGAAATCAATTTTCCAATGCTTCAGCTTCCCCAGCTGCCAAGTGTCAGCAGGGATGCTTGTGGACACCCCAACAGATGCTCCCCTCTGCCACAGCACTGATGCACCACACACGAGAGTTTGCAGAGCATTGCAATGCTCAGGTGGAGGCAAGGTGAGAGAAATACATCAAATACCCATAAAAATAGAGTGGTTCTCTGCTCTGATGTACTGTGCCCATCAATTTGTGGGAGAAGCTATGAATCCTGAAGTCATGACCTGACAGTCCCTCCATCTGCCAGACTATTGATTAAAGCAGCTTTTACTTTCACGCCTGGATGTCAAACCTTTTCTTCTTTTAATTAACTCCTAAAAGGGGGATATTCTGTTACCTAGAACTGAAACAGAGGGGTAAGTTGTTTCTAACATCTCAAAGCTACCACCTTGCACTTACACATGAACACGAAGAACAACATATTGATTGTTTAAAACAAATTGTCACATTTTCATTTTTATAAGCTCTTTGCTTTTTATAAACTGGTAATCCAAAAGATTAAAGAACTTTCAACTCTTGTTAAGTGACAGATGTGGGAACAAAATTGGAGAGTATTTCCTAGCTGCCTGTTCCTGCACTCAGATCAAACGCATTGCTAAGAGCTCGGTATCCTCTTGTGAATATCAGTATTAGTAAGACTCAAAAAATGGTGTCATGTAGGGAATTTCCACATTATATTTCTTATCTGGCAATAAGAAAACCCACTGTGATTTCCTGAATGTTTTACTGACAAACAGGCATTTACTTGCAAAGTATTGTGACAGTTTTTAACTGTTTTAAGTCCTAAAGAGATACAGCATCTCACCCTTGAATTTTCATCCAAAGAAACATCTGGACGCAAAAAATTTAAATGCAGCAACAGATAGGAATGTTTTTTTTTATTTATGTTCTGCTAAGAGAATATAAGCTTGCTGGTGAGATACACAGATGTTTTGTTCTGTTCTTTTCTCATAGAAATGAAGTTCTTCAAATTTTTGCTATGGACTATGTCACACAAACAAATGCAGTCTTGTCATAAGAAAAAAATGCTACCATTTTGTCATGCTAATATAAAAGAATGATACCAGTCTACTACTAAAGGAAAATAAATCCTCCGTTACAGACTCCACCTAACTGAAGCTGATCTGGACTCTCACCCCATCACAGAGATGCCCAAAGAAAAACCCCATTTATTTAGTGAACTTTCTCACAGGAAGTTTTAGACGCTGACCTTAAGTGAGAGATGCACAAGGACACCATCAAGGATGCATGTTTAGACTAAACCCTTAGCAGCTGTAAAGGATTATAACAAACTATAACCACAAAAACCCTATGGCTCCACCTTTCCTCTGCTCCCCATCCCTCACAACCAAGAACCGTGTAAGACTGGGAACAAGAACACAACATGAATTCGAAAAATAAAAATCAATTCAGCAAAGCTGGAAATTAACTCAGAGTTTCTGAAAACATGGGTTGTACTCTTTCCCTGATTTCCAGGGTGATGGTGTGATGTTACCAGGCAATACCCCCTGATGTACTTGCCTACTTGTTCAGAGATAAACATAGTCCTGAGCGTCACATCAAAACAAAACAACCCAGGCTCTGTAAAAATAGCACTTGAATTAAAACCTCCATTGAACTTCAAAAATACAAGGAGCCTCTTTGCCCTTTTATACTGCTATTACCACAGTATTCAGCGAAATCTGAGGCAGAGATTCACCACAACCACTTTTGGAACGTATTTTGTAGGCGAGGGAGAAGTCGTGGAAAGCACTGTAAGGAATGCCATTCATAAGGAACCAAGGAAAACACTTACCTTCCATGTGTTTTCACTATTGTCTGTGGCTGTATTTAAAAACTTACTCCATTAGTGTAACTACAAACAGCCAGACTCAGAGTCGACACCATTATTCCTCCTTGAGTTTTCATAAGCACAAAACCTCATGCTTGTTCCCAAATAACTCAGAATAACTTGGTGTGATATCGGATAAACACTGTGCTTTAAAACAATAAAGCAATGAATCACAAAGGCTTAACATTTCAGTGCTTAAAATTAAGTCAATACTTGCATCTCCCTTTGCCAAAACACCAGGAATTAATAGAGAAGTGCGGCAATAACCACTCTACAAAGTATTTATTGCAACGTTTTAGTGACCAAAGGTTAGGCTCTGGAAAGGAAAATTAATTCAATAATGCTGCTAAACACTCATCTGTACTTCCGTTCTACAGATGAGACAGAAACCAGAACTGACACAGCAGCTGATTTCAACAGTATATAATTCCAAAATTGCGACTAACTAATATGGAAAAATCTTTAAATGCCTCTCAAGATCTCTCTGCTGGGCATCAGAAAAGCCAGAACTGTTGTAAAGTAGTGAGCAGGAGGATCAAGTGGCAAGAAACAGTGGGAACATTGGCTTTTAAAATCAATTTTAAATTTGGCTCCCGAAACATATATACCAAAGGCTATTCCTACAGCAGCACAAATACGTGTTTTTTCCAAAATAAAAGCTTACAAAAGAAACAGGCACTTCCTCTTTGCCCTCCTCATACAAAGAGCTACTGTTCCTTAATCCAAAAGCAATCCAAATGATTTGCTGGAATTAACTTCTAACACTGGCTAATTTGTTTTTATTCCCATTCTTCCTCAGTATTTCACTTCCTTGCTAAACAGCTGCCACAGAATAGCACTGTAAACTGGGAAGATGACCAGAAAATGCTTCCAGAGGACATCACACCAGAGACACTTTCTGCCCAGCTGAGAATTTGGCTGTACACCTTCGCTGACCCTGCAGGCATCACCTTCACCAATGAACCAGTAATTACAGAGTGCTCCTCTCAATCCAGCAATTACTCTAACGATCACATTACATGATAATGACTTCGTGAGTTATTCAAAACAAAGCTTACATTTAAAATTAACCAGCTGCATCTCTCAGTATCACCCCTGTTTCCCTAACTTCATGTAGCATCTCTATTAGCCTGTGTTGTATCAAGAATGAAACCCAGAGTATTTTCTTTCAAATGCTTTCAAGGAAGTGTTAATGGAATCAGAATATAAAAAGAGGTTCCACACCAGGGCCACTCATTTTTGAAAACAGTGATGCTGAAAACCAGGAGTGCTAAAATACTAATTCCACTTGACATTCTGATGGCATCCAGCCAGGGACTCGATGCCAGAATCCACCACAGAGCTTTATTTGATTGCTTAATTGTTTTACAAGGCCAATTCGTAGACAAGCCACACTGTAAAACTTCCACATGAGAATGCAAGAAATATTCACTTTTGCAAAGCTCAAGACTACTTACAAGAAAGGAGACTGACTTTAAATGTGCAGAATTGTAGCGTGAAATCCATCTCATTTGCTTGGAGGCTAAATACCTTCTTTGTCTTTAAATAAATACAGCTCCCTCCATTCAAAGATCAAAGAACTTCACAAGCCTAACGTCCATGGCTCTGCTAATAAAGCATACCCCATTATCCTCATTTTACACATTAAAAGCTAAACCAGAGGTTAAGTTACACACCCACCGTGACGCAGCACATCTGTGGCAGAACTGCTTTCAGTCCTGAGCTTTAATAATGAGGAGAGGTAGGGTTTGAACACCACAGTTCTGCAGCATGACTAGTGAGAATGTTCCTGGCACTGGCACTCACTACAGTCGCCGGCTTGGCTTTTTCACAAAATCCCTTCTCTTGCAGTCAAACAGCACCTCAAAAGCAATTGGACAAGTTTTATTATAAACCTTACCTAGTAAAATCTGGCATGTACGAGCTTTTGATCCAGTTCAACTAAAAAAACATAAATCAAAAGAGCACATGCTGAAGGGGACAGGAATAGCCGAAGGGTAATATAATCTGTTCATCACAATTTAGCCAAAAGGTCATAGTAATGGCTCTCAGAAGCTGTTTTAAAAGCAAATTAAGATTGTTTTAGTGAAGGTTACACAAACCATTGGTATATGTTTCATATTTTTATCTGCCCCTACCCACAATTTCAAGTTCTCTGGTCACAATCCCCACATTTGTTTAGCCTGCTTTCCTCCATCCCATTCCTCTAAAACTCACTAAAGCCAGCAATTGTGGCACTTGTGACAATTCATGGACACACTGACAGACGTTGTCATCGCACTCATTTATAGTCTTGTCTTAAATTATGAAGGATTTAGCAGCAGTTCATAAAACAGCTTATCTGTCAGTCAGATGAAGAGATGAGCATAGCATCCCTCACCCGCCTCCCTCAGCACAGAATCACACCGTGACAATCTGCATGTTGCCTAAGGAATAAACACAGAAATCCCACTTTCTTGCCAAATAGCAAGATTTACTTCTGTCAACAGACATAAACACAGTGGTTTGGTGCTATAAAGGGCAAAACTTCAAATCAGCTGTAAACCTCAAGCGGAACTTCCTGCGCGTTCAGGAAGACTGCACAAATGAACTGAAGCCCCCTTTGTATTTCCAAGTTTGTCTGGCCTTTTCCTTTCGATGAGTTAAGTGTGGCCATGCTACCAGCATCAATGCCAGAGGCACACCACAGCCATTAACCTAAAACTGAAGCAACTGGGAAACACTGGCCTGCTGGAAGTGAAGTTCTAACCTCATGAAATTGAAATTTATGCACATCTTCATCTCAAGCCTCACACAGAAAGAAAGCACAGGGCATATGTTGGGCCATCTCACAGCAGCTATCTTGCTTCTGGGCCGGTTACTCCGAATTCAAGCTTCTTTAACACTTCCACACAGCCCTGAAGACCAGCAGTCTGGACCACTGAAGGAGGATTCACACTGCTTTTTACAATCATATCTAAAGAAAACATGTTTTAACTAGCATGATATGTATCTGGCTCCTGTGCTCTTTTCAAAGAAAACCACTAGACAAGCCTTTCTTTGATCCACATGAATGCTGAACAGATTCTAACATTATGTAATAGAGATCAAATAAGCATATGCAAACATAATGGATTCATTACTGATTAGGGAAAATGTAAAGTGTTTAATCATTCATAGACCTATTCTTATATGCATGCTAAAGTGTGCTCAGCCAAAAAAAGCATGTAAATTCAAACTACAGACCTGTTACACACATCTTGAAGAATGACTGAAGCATTCTTGTTATTTTTAAATTGTAACATCTAATCCTAACTTTTGTTCATGAAGTGTTAGACTCGAACATTTTACTTGGGGGAAGATTTCTAGGAATTCTTCTCCTGTGATTTATCTCCTATTGCTGATATACGAAATCCAAAAATCTAACACCCCACTTCCTCCCCACTGAAGAGAAGTTAAAACTGGTATTATGAAGAGAAGGAAGAATACACACTCGAAGAGCTGTTAGAAAGAGAGATGATACTGAGAGGAAGAAAACCAGAAATAACATCTGAATTACCACAAGACAGCATGGGGTACAATATGTTTCACCATAATGTGTATGACTACAATGAATAATATAGCTGCTTCTGCAACGGCTTTCTGTACAGCTTCATATGCCATAAGCTTCTGCTGAATGGAAAACTACTGATTAACCTGATTAATTACTGATTAACCGCATAAAGAATAGCTGTAGCTTATTAAATGTACTGCAAGATTACAGCTGACGAATAAAAAAACCCAAGGACTGATCATATATCACTTTCCCCCCTTTCATAAAACATATGCCAAAAGCTGTTAAGCTGTACTGCAGTGTTAGACAAATATGCACAGGCAACAATTCCAATCTCAGGACTTTTATAGATACAACTCTTTTATTACAAAAATACTGTTTTGCATACACGTGCAGGAGTTGACAGATGCTCATATGCAAACGGATCCAATTACTAAATTGAGGCATGAATTTATATAAAGTTTCATGTAGCAAGACACTTCAATCCTTCTGAAATGCCTGCTCTGTGCAGGGATTTACCTACACTGAAATGTTTTGACTTCCCTCTTGTGGGTTAAAAAGAACACAAGTCAGAACAAACAAGAGTGTGAGTGGCAAAGGAAGCTATTACAAAGTGTAAGTAAATTCGATCAGAAATACAGGATGAAATAATGGGGGGTGGGAGAATCCTCTGAGAGCTGTCAAAGTGCCACTTGTAATGGGAACAAGAGCAGGGGAAAAAGTGCTCCTCTGAAGTTTACACTGACAGCTTCTCTTGAAATGTCACACTGACAAGCCAGACTGTCCCAACTACAACTCCATCCAACTTAAATGCCAACAAGAACTCTCATTCACTCCCAATCCTTCACAGGAAAGGTTAGAAACCAGTTCCCTGGCGCTTCAGTCGGGGAAGTTAAACAGCGGCTCCGCTTCTGCGCGGCGCACGTGCCATCCCACGGATCGCCTTACTCCACAAGCACACATCAGCAGCTTAGAGGAGCTCAGGATCTAACCCAGTTAACTCAGGGAGCAGGATCACCTATCTTCATTCCGCAGGACTGGACGTCAATACGCTGAGGCGACGGATACAGATGATCTGTGCAAGTGTAGTTACGCACCTGGTACGCCCATGGATTCTTCATAAATGTATTTATAGACACGTACACGTGTGTGCACAGAAAGGGAGCACTTCCCTGGCACAGAAAACCCTCAGGATACTCTTCACTGGAGCCTGGGAGGGTACCTGAGGTTCCCCGGTTTTGTACACGAGCTTAAGCATCTGCTCTTGACCACTTCTTGAGACAGAGACTATGCAAGGTGGCCCTTTGGTATCACAGAGGGGGGCTTTCTGCTGTTCTCACCCCATGAGTCCCACAGTCTGGACACTACTAAATACCTCTTTTCTTATGAGCAGTCTGTGAAGTTTTGGGAAAAAGACCAGGAGGAGGAAAAGGCTTTATAGGAAAGCACTACAAGACTGTTCCAGACAGCAGGGAGAGCACCATGAGTGTATCTGCTGGCTGAAGGGTACAGAGCTCTGGAAGAGGATGGAAGAGAGAGAAAGGCAAACAAGGAGGAAGGCGAGAACCTGGGAAAGGCTGACATTCTCCAGTACTTCTACCTGCTTCAGTTTTATTTTTGATCACAGCCCTAAGTTATGAGTTAAAGCTCTGTTTTGAAAAACATTTGACCTCACTGCGTTCCTATGTCAGAACTTACGCTCAGCTTTTCCAAATAAAACTGTACCCAAAGTCATACCCACAGAGCGCTTTCCTTCACATTGTGCAAACAGTTAAAAAAAATAGACAGCCCTTAGTCACCGGGATTATGCAAGAAGGCACAAGAGGGGGAGCGAAAAGCAAAGCCCTACGGTAGCCACACATTCCTGGAATGCCAAGGAAAAACCCTGGGTGCGCTTCACCTTGCGGGGATCGCAGGGAACGGGCTCGGGAGCGCGCCGGGCGGGCGGCAGGCTGGGGATGGAGGCGGATAAGGAGCCGCGGGCCCGGGGAGTGACGGGGGC
>VZTI01001288.1:69158-82016 GCA_013397865.1 Struthidea cinerea
GGGGATGGGGATGGGGATGGGGATAGGGACCGCTATCGGGATTGGTACCGGGACTGGCACCGGGACCTGGCGGTGTCTCACGGACTGCCGGGGCTGGGCTGCACGGGGTGGGATGTCGGGGATGGGCAGCCCGGGATAGGCTACCGGGGCCGGCCTCCTGCCGGTGCGATTAGTGCCGCCGTTCCTTACGGCTCTGACCGGTGTGCAGGTGCCGCGGGGCATGGCCGGCGCGGCGGTGGCGCGGTCACGGCGGAGCACGACGGGCCCGGTGGGCGGCAGAGCGCAGCCGGTGGGTGTTTGAGGGCAGGAGCGAGCGGCGGGGCTGGCGGGGGCAGCTGTGCCCTTGGCTCAGGGAATGGGGTCGGTTTTATGGCCGAGAGACCTCCCGGCCTCTGCCGACAGCTCCCGCCCCTGGAGTGGCGGCTGGGAATGGAGTGGAAGTGCTGGGAGGATGCTCTGGCTCCCGGGAGCACGCCGTGGAGTTACTGGAATTACATTCTTTAAGCGTATAATATTAGGAGGAAATTCTGCCCTGTCAGGGTGGGGAGGCCCTGGCACAGGGTGCCCAGAAAAACTGTGGGTGAGCCTGGATCCCTGGAAGTGTCCAAGGCCACGTCGGACGGGGCTTGGAGCAACCTGGGATAGTGGAAGGTGTCCCTGCCCATGGCAGTGGGTGGATCTAGAGGATTTCCAAGGTACCTTCCAACCCAAACCATTCTGTGTATACAGAATGAAGCAGAGTACAGTTGGAAAAAAAAATAAATTCTAGTGCCCAGAGCAGAGAGAAAGCTGTGTATGTTGCTTAAATACACTTGGTGAACTCTTGTACTGCACAGAAGTCAGTCGATCTGGATCTCCTGGCACTCTCCCAGGGAATATTTATTACCTCATTGTAACAATGTATTTTCTGTGTCCAGAGGAGAGGAGGAAGGAGGAAACAGATTAAAGATTTGTCAAGATCAGTGCCGGTATCTGTATATATACATTTTGTTTTGGAGGCTCATGTTTTCAGGCAAACTATTTTGTGTTAGCAGTGGTTGACACCACTGAAGGCACTGGGATTAGGAATCCAGAATCCCCTGCCTGATGTCTCAGATACAAATGGCATTCAGCATAAAATAAAGTTTCAATTGTAGGGGACACAAACAATATTTAGGTCTCTAACATGAACTTTCAGAGCTCAGCGTTGATCTCTGAAAAAGACAAACTGATGGATCAGTCTGTTGGACAGGTTTTGGATTAGGTTTTAGATTGCAGTATGGCACCAGTGATCTCATTTTCCTTATTTACTTTCCTGAAAGGTAATCACAGCTCCTTCGTCTTGCTCAATCCTCTCTGATTTTTTTTTTTTCTCTAAGCTGACATTTAGTGGAATGGAGATAATGTGCATATGACTCTGCTCTTCACCTTCTGGATCTTAGGAAGGTCTTTCTTTCAGGCTGATCTCCAGCTATAAAAGAAATTGTTATGGCTCAATCTTGGCAGGCTTCAGAAAACCTCCGGCACTGCAAAAGCATTCAGTTAATATGCAGAATATTGACTCACTGCTTACTCATGTGACTAACATTTAAATGACACTTTCTCATTTTTAAAGGATATTATAAACGATGGTATTATCCTCACAGCCTGATGAATTCAGTTGGCTTCATTTTCTCCTACTAATGCAAGAAAAGTTATTAGGAAAAAGTAAGAAATTTATTAGATGTCATTATTGCTGTTAGATTTATTTCAAGGAAGTGCTCCTGTAAGTTTGTGCTGAGCTAATTAATGAAAACTACCACAAGTGATGGAGGAACCCATTGTAATCCCTAGTGACTAAGGAAGGAAGAGGATGCTTTGCCATTAAGTTACTTGTGCTCTGTAGTCCAGCTGTCCTGAAAGAAGTTTGGAGGGAATTTGAATTTACCAATATGTGGGAATAACACCTGGACTCAGCAGCCTGACATAACTGACAGTGAGGGGTGCTGGTCCTCAAAGCATTTTTTACAGACTTCACTGGCAGCACCTCTCTTGAGACAGCTTGAAGGACAAAACCACACATCCCAGCTTAGTGAAGGAATGGGTGCATCCTTTTCTAGACGTTATTCAGCCTGGAAGTCCCAGTTTGCAAATGTTTTTCATGCATTGCCACGTCTGGAAAAGTTGCAGGGGGAAGCAGAGCAAACTTGCCTGAGAACAAGGAAAGCAGTGAGTGATTCTTTCTCTGTGGGGCACCAGGAGCTGCAAGGAGAAAAGGGAAGGAAACAAACTGAAGCGGGGAAGAAATATTCTCGAGATCTGCCTTTGGATAACTTGGAGTTTGTGCCTGTGTAGTTGCCAGCTAGGTATGACACACAGTTACAAGTTGATTGCCTTACCATGTGGAAGGTAGTTGCTTTCTACTGACTGCGTCACATTGTGTATCCTGAGGCATGTCTGACACGAGAAACCCCTGTGTTACAGAAAAGAGAGACATTTTTGAGCAGAAATCACTGCTTTGGTAAGTGGTCATGCTGCGACATCGAACCTGGCCTTTTGGGTTGACCATGGTGTGGCCAGGTAGACTAAAAATAGAGCATGAAGGAGAAGTGCAATGACTTCTGCAGAAATGTTACAGTAGGTGTGTTTGAATCATTTGTCTTTTTAATGAGAATGCTTTCATGCTTTTCTTCATCAGCTTGTTTCAAAGCCAGCCCTGTGTTTACAGCTCTTTTCCTATTTAAACAGTGAATGCAGTGTTTCTCCTCAAAGAGAAACAACTCTGTTGTTCTGGTGGAACATACACTCACAGCCAAACTAAGAAGTGACTCTCTGCCTTATTGAGCTCGGAGGTTTCCCTTGTTGTTTACAGCTGTTGGGAAATTCCAGAGAAAATCTCATGTACTTGGAAAACACCATTGCCACCCTGATTTTGTTTCCCTCTTTGTTGTACTGTCCTAGCCATGATTGTTAACGTAAATACTCAGAGATTTCGATGAAAGGGAATTTAAAGTTCATTATGTTGCCACCAAATCTTTGATTTCATGTGTATGTTTTAGTCAGCATAAAAGAGTATCTTCCTCATATTTTGTTAGAAGTACCACAGGAATATATTGCCGAGGGAAGCTTAGCACGAGCTAAAACTTGCTGTTTATAAATAATGACTAAATAAGGGAAATCAGGACAAAATTTAACAACAGGATTCTACCACTCTACAGTACATGGGCACAGAAGGAGTTGTATGATCTCTTTACTATCCGAAAAAAAGAGTATCTGGGATATTGCAGAACCAAGCATTTGTGTAGTATTGCAAAGAATTAATTTAGGTTTTCTGGAATGACTTTATCTTTCCTTCCTTCCTTCCTTCCTTGCATTCCTTATCCCACCCAGTCTCTTCCAGTTTCCTGTTTCTAGTTTATTTATACCTTAACGTAATAGGTGGATTTTAAGGAAGTACCTCGGGAACTAGATAGTGCAAATCCCCCTGAGTTATTGAAAATCACATTTCTTATATGTAGATACTGATGGACTGTGTTTGGTTGCCTTTAGCTGAGGGGTTCAAAGTGTTTGTGTAGAGAAGAACCACGTAACCCCCCTCCGAGGTACAGCTGCAATGGAGGAATAACAAAGTAGATGCACGGATGCTTTTGACTCCTCAGGTAGCCGTGCAGCCTCACACAAAACAAAGATTTTAGCAGACACAGGGAGTGTGTGAGTCTGTTCACAAGCACCAGCTGACAGATTCCTGCAATACACTTCCAGACTTCGTCTACAGTAGGAATTTTTGCTGCCTTCACAGCTTTTGTCCATCGAGAAAGGAGATTTGAGCTGGGGCAGCCGCCAAGGCTTTGCCTGCTGTCAGCAGTGATTTGCGAAGAGGCAGCTTCCCATGGTTTCAAGCTGGGACTCGTGCACACTAGTAATCATAATTACAATATTTAGCTCTAACACAGTGCTTTTAAGATGGGTATCTAACAAGCCTTTCGGGGGATGGAGGGATACCATTAGCTCCTCAATGTGTGTTAATTTTTGCAACGGCTACGAACCATCGTGGGGGTGAAAGGGAAAGAAGGTGAGCGGATCTCGTGTTGTTGCTGTGCTTCCTCCAGCAAGTCTGTCCCCGTTGTTATTGCAGCGTCCAAAGGGAACGGGAGCTGAACCGTGACCGTTTTTCTGCAGCAGAAGCTGGGTACCCGCTGGCCTCCTGAATACGAAAATGAAGTTTCGTACTGTTTCCCTTGAATGGAAGCAGCATGACGTGAGCGTGGAAAGAGTGGAACAGTATGTTGAGGGAAACAGGACTGAAAGGAGAGAGCAGCTGACTCCAGGGGCTGAGCAGATCTGCCCTCTCTGCTTCACTGTGTGGGTTTGTTTTCAACTCAGGCCACCTCATGGGTCTCGCAGCACATCTCCACAGCTCTGGGCTGGAAAATGAAACAACTGCAAAGAGGTTGTTCCTTCTTCCTGAAACAAGCTTCACAGGCTGTGGGAAATGAAAGCTAAGGCTGAACTTTAAAACAGGCTGAAAGCACTCAGATGCAGAAGTGCAGAGTGAAGCCATTCAACAGAGTCAGATTTGGAACAGAGCCCTGAAAAAAACCTGCAGTTATGACTAATCCATTTTTAATGTGTGTGGTTGTAGGTAAAATCACTTCTTTAAAAGATCATTTCTCTCCCTGTATTGGTTACAGTTCTTTACCATCGTTTTAGATAAATGATGTGTTGACGTGTAAGTTTGGTTACAGATGGGCTGCAAGGACAGAAGTATTTCTGATGCTGGAGAGGCTCTGGCTGAGCTGCTGGTGAAGGGGAGAAACAACACAAGCAGGATATTCAGTGTCAAGCTGCAGCAGCACCCCGAGGGACCCACCCAGGGGCAGGCACTTGAATGCTCACTCTCTCCTGCAGCCAAGTTAGCTGAGGAAACTTGATGTAATAGTTGACTGTAGAGCCCCGTTCGTGCAGGGACGGGCTCGGGCAGTGACATTTTGGAAGTGAAACAGTCTGAAATGGAGACTTGTCTCACTGAACAAGTCTGTGAGGTACTGCACAGTTTTACAGGGTAGCTTTTGGGTGCTTTTATTTTGTCCTTGAGTTGTCCCAGCCTTGCTTGCTGGTCCCCTTGCAGGGACCCCTCAGTGCTGTGTCACGGAGCCACTGATGTGAACACACTGCTGCAGGGAGACGTGTGACACCACAAATGTCCTGGCTGTTGTGATACCAGCCCAACACTTAGAGAATTTGCGGTCTTATAATCAGTAGAGCTGTGAAGAGGAGCATGAAATCACTGCAAACACGCCTTGACTGTGGTGGGGAACAGCATGGGGACTGTTCAGGCAGGTAGAAAACAGCACAGCAAACCCAGCTCTGATAGGATATACTCGACTTCAAGACTCCCTCAGTCTGGCTAAGGGTGTGGTGACAGGGCCTGTAGTGACAGGCAGTGCTCTGAGGGTGAAGGCTGTTCTCTGAGGTGTGTGTGTGTGTATCTGATATCCAGGAACAAAAGCAGTTGGCATTTCCCCGGTGTACACTGAAACGTGGTGCAATGTGATAGAGCAACAGGGAGCTCCTTGCTGGCTTCTTGCCCTCTGCAGATTCCTTCTGAATTAGGTGCTGACCTTTAAAGCAAGACCTGCTTCTTCAGTTTCTCATTGTCTAAATTCTGCACTGAAGCTTGAGAAACAAGTCTGTGAAGCTGCGGGTTTTGTTTTTTTTTTAAGCTCTAATTAGTGAAACACAGAATAGGTTGGAAGGAGTCTGAGGGAGAGAATCACCAAATGGAAACCATTTTACTGATCTGGTGCCTTTTATTTTTTATGTTACTCCATTCCATGGAAACACGGTCCTCTGTGGTGCTGGGCTTAAATCAGCACCAAGGCATGGTTTGCATTAAAGACTGGTCCCTAATCTTCTGCTGTTAAAGGGCACGTCTGTCTCTTGATCAAAACACCACCTTGTTTGCCCTCAGTGATTTGGAAACCCAGAGTTGTGCTCCTGCTGCCAGGGTTTTGTACTAGAACACTGCAGCTGCTTGGCACCAGCAGGGCTTTGGAGGTGAGAGAGGTGAAAACCATTCTCCTGACTAAAAATCTGGAGGTACTTAGGCAGACGGGCTCTCATGGAAGAACCTCTTTCCCTTTTTGAATGTTTTTAACATTACCATTGCTTCGGCTGCGTTTTCACGGCGTTTCTCCATTTCTCATTCAGGCAGGTTCTGACGTTTTGTGCAGATGATGAAGTGCTGGCCGGAGGGCAGCTGGAGCTGGGACTCGGCTCTGGGTGGGAGGCAGCAGCTGTCCCGTGCCAGCGACTCGGTGCAGTGCTTCGGGATCTGCAGGTGGGACTGCAGGAGGGGTGGAAGCGTGTGAATAGTTTTGGTTCCAACACAGGCCTTAATTTTTCAGAAGCACGAAGAGGTTCTTCGAGGCTGTGAGAGCCTAAAGCCTTGGATTCCTCCGGCCTCACCTGCCTGCTGGCACGCACAGCCGTGTTGTCCCATTTACCAGGCATTTGATGTGTCAGTGACTCATTCCCAGGCTCGCTATCTGCACCAGCAAGGTGCGTCGGGGCTGAGTCGCACCCATGTATCAGCTCTGTCACTGTACCCTGTTATCAGCTACTCTTTTCGCTCCTGGGGTGCTCCCCGACTTTGATCTGTTCCCGAACTGCAGCAACAGCTTTCCTTGTTTTTTAATGCTTCATTACATTGTGCGGGGCCGTCAGCCCTCCCCAAATGCTGCAATCTCTGCTGCCCGTGCGCTGCTCTCACAGGTACACCCAGGCTTTTCCTTGAAAGCATGAAATGAAACTCTTATTCCCCTCAGCCCTCAAACAGTCACGGCGTAAATCAGTTTGCTTCAAGATGGCAATTTCCATCAGACACTACATGGCAGTATAATGATAATTATTCCCTTGCTTCTCCCTGCTGCATTTAGCTGCTGCTTTTAAAAACCTACGGAGAAGAGGCTGTTTGCTTCATCCTTAAAGCACCTGGTGCTGTGGGCTCTGACCAGTCTGCAAATCCTTATGTTACCGAGCAGTCCTGAATCCTGCCTTCCAGCAGAAGTCCCCCTCTGCTGGCCAGGCTGGATCTTGTTTAATTCGAGGCTGATTCTGTCAAAGCTAGAGACCCCAGAGGAAAGAAAGGTGCTCTGTGTGCTGAAGGACTGAAAGAGCTTTCTGTGTTGTACAGTTTTTTTTTTTTTAGAGTGGCAAATGGGCAAAGGCAGAGACACACAATAATTTAAAATGTGTTTGCTTAAAACCAGCTAAATTCATAGTAATGCTGGAAGAAACCAGTAGCAGCATCTGAGCTGGTTCTGCTGGAGGTGGTGCTTATCAGATGACCTAGCAAAAGCTTGCTGGCTTGTAGGATTTGGGGCAGAAACTCCAGCATAACAAGCACATTCCTCTGAGAGCCTTCAGAGCAGCCAGTTCCTGCTGATGTGGTGCAGATCAGTGATCCAACTCGTTTTGTCCCTGCACTCAGGGGTGGGCCTTGGCTGTGCTGTGGGGTGGAGGACGGACAGACAGACAGACAGACAGAAGTGTTTGCTGCACTAGGTCATGCACAGGGAAAGCTGTGGCTCTGTGTTTGTCTGCTCATGGGGTCCAGCCAAGTGGCACAGCCCTGCTCTGCAGCACGTCCCAAACGCTGGGAGTCCTGACCACGGTGTGCTGGTCCCTCCCAACGTGATTTAACAGCGAGGAATTCCTTTCCTTCCACCGGCCAGGTTGGGCTTGTTTTGTTTCTGCCTTGAAACCTCTCCTCTCCCCCACACTGTGATCTGTGCCAAACTGTTTGGCAAGTTGAAAGCTCTGCCTGCTGCGTGGGCAGGAGAAGGGCCGCAGCGTGGTGCAGAAAATGTGTGAGATGTGGTCCAGGCTTGTGGAGAGGATAAGGCGAGGACCTGAGGTGTCGTTTGTGTGCTCAGTTCATGACTTGCCCAGCCTGTTTCACAGACTTGTAACCACTGCTCCTTGACTATGTTTCAGGCCTGGCCTACAGTCACTAATTGTCAGTGTCCTGGGGCTTCTCCCAGGTTTTAATTGTCCCTGCTGGTGTGATGGATGTGGGAAGAAAGGACACGATGGAGAAAGGTGGCAGTGTTTTCGCTGTTGCCATTGTCATTGTCGGGGCTGCCATTAAAGCTGCTTACTGACGTTTGCCCTCCTGTGAAATGTGTGGGTGAGCTATTTATAAATGTGCAGAGAGATCCTACATCTCTGGCGTGTGCTCTGATTTAAGAGTAATCCCCACCAGGAGGGCAGAATCTGTCCGGTACTGCAGAGGAGGTTAGTGGCAGAGCTGGAAATGATCCAGCACTCGTGAGCCTCAGCATTGCCTGTAGGATGGGGTGCATTTCTGGGGGCAGATGTGGGAATGGAGCAGCAGCATGCTGTTTCCCCCCTAGCTCTGTCTGTTCCAGTGTGATCTCCCATCTTCAGGGCAGAGAGAGGCACTTTTCCTGCTGCACAGCCCCCTCTTCTGTTCTCTGCTCCTTCTGCATAGCAAATGCACTCAGCTCTCTCCTGGGCTGCATCCAACCTCAGCCTTCACTTGCTTCTACTTTTCCTTTCTGCAGCAGATTCAGCCTGGTGTGCAGGAGGGAACGGTCCTTTTCCTGGAGCAGTCCAGTCACAGGCACACAGGAGTTAGTGTCTGTACTTCTCAAAAATTCTTCTGGAAGAAGATACAGCCATTTGCTTCCATTATTCCTCTCCTGCAAGCTGCAAATTACCTCACTTTTTAAAGCAGGCAGTTTCCTGAAGAGCAAGATTAGTATAGCAGGATTATTGGTGCATCTGATTGTGTTTTACCTTTCCACACAAAGACTTGTTGATGACTGATGACAGAGAAGCTTCTCAGCCTGTCCTCAGTGGGAACATGATTCTTCTTCCTGGCTCCTGGGTTTTGTTTGCAGTGTTGTCTTTTCTTGCCTTCATAAACTTGTTTGGAAATATCTTGCAGTCAGCTTCAGGATGCTGATTAATGTTATTGCCAGAAAAAAGTTGCTTTCATACCTGTTATGAAATTTCCCTGTTAACATCAGCCTGAGGTAAAGCTTTAGCAAACCCAGGAGCTGGAATTTGACGATCCTCGTGGGTCCCTTCCAACTCAGAATATTCTGTGATTCTCTGATTTTATGAAGCTGAGGGAAATTACCGACCTTCGAGGCCTGCACCTCAATATCCAAAAGGCTCGGGTAGGATCACACAGACACGGATGCACCCCAAACGGATAGCAGGAGCCTAATTGCTGTAAGAGGGTTAATGTGCTGTGCTTGTAGTGAGGAAATGAGACTCTCCCTGCTCGAGAGCTCCGGGCCTGCTGGCTGCATCTGCAGGACACACTGCCCTCCCTTGGCCGTGGATGGGCTCTGGATCTGGGCTGAGGAACCTGCCTTTCCTGAGCATCCTGGTGGCCAAGGGAAGATTACTGGAACCTGGTATGTGCTGTGATTTACAAACTCGGTCAGAGGTGCAGGCTCTGTAGGTGATTCCAATATTCCCTCCAGGAGTTCATGACAAGATTTATGTGAAGCTTCAGCACTGTGTGAAATAAACTGTGAGAAAAATAGCTTAGGAATGATTTTATTGTTGTGTGCAAGAAAGTGTTGTAAGAAACCACAGAAATCTGCTAGACTGATCCTTGAGCATGCAATGGAAGGCTTTCATCTGGTTTTGCTTGTAAATGAGAGTTCTATGTAAATGTTGGAAAATCATAATTGTGACACAAACTTTTCAGAGAATTTGTACTTCCAGATGTGATGGAGATGTGGGAGCGATCTGGGAACAGAGACTTGTTTGAAAGAGACATCTCTGACTTTACCCCTTCTGGTAAAGAGCCTGTCCCTGGTGCTGTGATTCAGACTGAGCTCTGCACTGGTTCATACAGGTATTTTAACAAGTGGGGTGTATGAATGGTCCCACATTTCTCCATTTCTGCTACATGTTGTTCTTCTTCCTGCCCTTGTGTGGGTTATGTTGTCCTGGCAGTGTCTGGCATTGTACTCAGCCTTTTTCATGGCCTGGAGAACCTCATTAACATTCTCTATCTCATTTTTAGATAACAGAAATTTTGTGTTACACGAAAGCAAGATGGAGGTGGGAGGAAAATTTAGCTGTTTTCCGGTGTGATTGTGTTCTTGTGTTTTGTCTTTTATCAAAATAATTACTGCCAGCAAGAAAACTCGCTGTGAGTTGGAAGCGCGTGTACTCACGGCACGTACCCTTGGAGGAGCAGGAGCTGGAAACAGGCAGTGCTTGGGTCAGAGTGTCTCAGAACAGCCACTGTCCTGAGGCTGCACAGATTGATGGTATCTCTATATTCACATGGAGTCACAGAGCTAGTTCTAAAAAAAAAAAAAAACCAAAAAACAACCAACCAAAAAACCCTGTTATCCCAAATATCTCATCTCTCTTACCTGCCTTGCTCACGGGGTCATGTCCCCTCACTGTGCACTCCCACCTGGGCTGCAAATCCCCCTGTGTGCCTGTAGCTCTGTCTCCCCACCATCCCTGCAGCGGGGAAGCCCCCAGGGATTATGCCCACGGTGTGTCAGACCCTGGGTAAAGCCAAATCTAAACACCTGCACAGGCAATGTGACAGCTGGGTTTTTGGTGTTGCTGGGGAGTTCACACACATCTCCCAGAGACTGCCTGAATCCGTGAGCTGCTGGAGGAGGCCTGGACAGGCTGAGGGAGGGCTCAGGGAGCTCTGCCTTGGAAGCAGAGGGGAAGAGCAGGGCAGAGTTAAGCACGTGGGAAAGCTTTGTGTGCTCGTACAGGGAGAGCAGGCTCGCTCTAAGTTTGCTTTTGCAAAGATCCTGACATGTCTCCGTTTAGGAACCCACTGTCCTGGGGGACAGGACACCTGCAGACCACTCTGCCAGGCTGGTACTCTTTCTTATGCCTTCTTTTTAAAAAAAAAAAATCACTTCTGATCCACAGCACCACACAGCAGAGAGTGCCTGTCCTTGAAGAGCATTCCCAGCCCCAGATGTGAAGAAGCCTGACTGCACACATGTTCAGAGGAAGGGATGTTCAAACAATGTCTCAGTTTGCTTGCCCTTGGCAATTTCTTCTCCAAAAAATATATTCTTTGTGCCTAATTCTCACACATGGATCTGAGGTTTCTAATTTTGCTTTCAGGCAATCCTGCGGGTCAAGCAGGTGCAGAGAGACTTTGGGTTAACATGGAACCGGTTACCTGACCCACTCTTGTTGTCCTGTGACAGCTAAAACACAGAATTAGGTGTGAAAACCTCTGCTGGCTAACATCTGGGCTCATCTGGCACTTGCCCCCATGATGCTGGTGGACATGGGGCAGTTACAGCCCCAGAGCACTGGGGTTTCTCTGTCCTGCTCAGACTGGCAGCACCCTTGGCATGTAGGTTTGGTGAGCAGGAGAGATACTCCGTGCCCATTTCTGGAGTTTGCCTTTTTCTCTAGCAGCCCATAGGTTTTCTCAAGCCAGGACCTACATTTGGCATTCTCGGCCTGTGGACCGCCAGAAATCAGATTATGGTGGGAGGAGTTGAAGTGCCAGGAAGGGAAAAATGCCGTGAAAAAATTTCAGCACAGATTTGCCATCATGGGAAGAAATGCCTTCTCTCTCACTAAACCTCCGTGCCTCTGCTCCTACATCCCTCCTTTTTGGGCAGTGTGTGTGTGACCTCCGTGTTCTGTGAGTTTTGTGACATCTCCTTTGGGAGTCTGCCATGCAGGGAATGCTCACCTGTACTGGTGGTGATTTCCTGACTCCCGTTCTGGTGAGGAACCATGTGAAAGTGGGAAGTTCCTGCCTCCATATCCAGCCTTGGTGCTTCTTCCCATGGCCTTGCACACTCACTGCTCATGATCAGCTGCTCCATGCTGTCTGGCTGTGCCAGAGTGAGGGAAAGGCACTCTCCAAGCCTGGGATCATTCCAAATCTCCACTTGGGATCTTTCTAGTGATTTACAATTTCTGAGGATGGGCCTTTGAACTGGCATTTTCTTTAAAACTATAATGAAAAGGGAAAGCTGGAAAAACATCCAAAGGATTTTTTTTTTCCCCCAGTGCAACCAGGTAGGATTTGGAGACAGCCTGCGTTGACTGCTGATAGAGGACTCTGTGGCAGCCTCCCCGATGAGGGATGGGCTTGAGAAGCTCAGGCTGCCCGTGCCAGCCTGGACAAGCCCCCAGGTAGCCTCGGGGATGTCCGGACGATTTGATTTGCAGTTCTCAAGCCTCATTTTGACCAAACCCATACCCTGACCTTACAGCTGCGGGCAAGATCCAAACGACTCAGCAAGAGTTGTTTATTCGCTTCCATCAGTCACTCACGTAATTAGGAGATAAGGGAAGGTGCATACCCCGGGCGGGAGCCCTGCCACCGCGGCTGTTGTGGCTGCTGCCACCAGAGGACACTCTTGGATAGCCTATGGATCCTTCCCAGCACGGCAGGGCGCCTTCCCTCTCAGGCTGGTCTCAGCTCCATCATCCCATCCCGCAGCCCCAGCCTCCGTCTCTCCGCCACCCTCCGTGCGCTGAGCGCGCTGTCCTTGGCACTCCTTGCTCTGGCAGCGGTTCCTCTGGAGCTGTTCCCTGCAGCCCCGACTATCCACCTTCCTCGGGCGCTTTTATCGCCCAAGGTCACCGTGTTGCAGTATCTGGTGCTTTGCTCTGTCTCTGTCCCCGGGGGCAGGGAGCCAAGACACCGCTTTGCTGGGAGCGTGTCAAGGACCTGCGCGGAGCTGCAGCGCTTGGCACGCTCGGGAGCGAGAGACATAACCCAGACACAACCTGCCCTGGAGTTTGGAAGCACTCGGAGTAGAGATTTGGGTACGGTCCTGTTTAGGAGATTAAGTTCAGTCTGGGTTCAGATCACTCCAGTTCTCCACGCTAAAAAAA
>VZTI01001288.1:82041-109815 GCA_013397865.1 Struthidea cinerea
AAAAAAAAAAAAAAAGTCCTATAATTCTATTCCCTGTAATAAGTGTGAAGTGTAAGGTTCATTGCTTTTGAAGTTCGTGCCTTGATGGTTTGTGCAATAAGACTGACATGTCCTTACCTGCTTGAAATAAATGATAAAAAAAAGGCGTCAGATTGCTTTTTCAGACGGAAAGAGGCGTTCCTTGAGGAGCCTGAGCAGGTGGGTATGTGCGTATTGTGGTTCTCTTCCTTCTGAGGAAAGCCAGTTGGGTAATTTGTGGGTTAAAAGTGCCTCCTCTCAGGGGAGGTCACTGAGGGAGGACAGCATCCATTGCTGCTGGGAGGAGGTTTCTCTCAGCATCCCACCCCAGGAAGAGCAGTTTGTCTGTGCTGGCTCTCATGCAGGCAGCCCTGGGGACGGGGGGATGGAGGAGAGACTGTGAGCCTTGCCTGGGGCTGGTCACTCCTGGCGGCAAAAATGGATTTTGCTCCTTAAAAAGGCAGGGCTTCCTTAGGTCCGAATTCAAACGGACAAAACCACTCCTGAGTGTCTGCAGTTAAACCTGTGGTTCACAATTTCCTTGGGACCTGCTTCAGTGCTGGCTGCCCTTGGCTGCAGCTACTCTTGGCCTTTGGAGTCACTTAGCAAAGTGCTAGAGAATTGTCCCTGCTCCGGGCAGCACAGAGACATCTTGCAGGGCCTCGTTCTGAGGGTAAAACTGCTTCATCTGTGAGAAGTTTTGGGTTTATTATCATTTTGGAAAGGATGTTCCTTTTTTTCTAGGATCCCCCAAGGCATGAGGTATCTTCTGAGTTGCATTGTTGCCTGAAGATCAGGACAGTGTTGTTATCATCCCCTGTTCTGTCTTTCACTGCAAACACACAGGTTTAGAGGAAATTCTGTACCTCTGCTCATGTCACTTGGCACAGCTGCCTTGAACTCAGGCTCTAGTCCACCTGAGAATCTGGTCCATCTTGTACACACAGGGCTCTGTTTTGTGTAGTGGTATTTCTCCAAACACCTTTGCCTGGTGCTAATATTGCACCAGAGAGAAAGTGCACACCTGTGCTTTGGTGAGAACCAGTGTGCTGAAGAACTCCATGCCTTGTGCTTAGACCAATAGGGCTTCAAACACCTCTGGGAAGTGTTTTTAGGTGGCAGTTTCCTTTCTGTTTGGGAGGTGTTCTGTTGAGAAAGTGCCCTCAACAGTTACTGTAGGAGAATTTCAGCTTGTGAGTGCTTTTATACTTGAAGTGTTTAAAAAAAAAGGATGGTGATTTTAGAAGTGAAGAGTAAAAATGGTCTGGCAGTCAAGTGATGTTTAAGGATGAATGTGGTGTAGGCAGTGTTCCCTATTTCCCAGTAATACATCAGGAGGCGGGAGGCAGCAATCTGTGTTAATTATGCTTATGGTGAGCAGCCAGTGCTTCAGCCAGGACTGACTGTGCTGATTATGATTAACTGGAATGCCAGAGAAGGCTCAAACTCAGTGTGTCTTCTCAAAGTATGCTGAGATGATAATAACAATTCATTAAAGTTTTATATTCTTTATGGTGCTTTGTCCCTTGTGACGGTAGAAGCATTTCTGTAATGCAGAGCACATTGGATTATTCCTAGAACATTTCTTTCCTAAAGACTGTTTTCACTCAGAAAACTGCTTCAACTCACTGGGAACAAAACTCTCCTGCAGAGCCCCAGATTTCACGTGCATGTGGCAAAACCTGGAAATCGATGGAAAGGAAAGGAAGGTGCTGAAACTCATAAGAGAAACCCTCCTGCTTCCCTGCATCCCACATTGCTTCCTGAAGTGGCCAAGGAGTTTGGCAAGGCCTCCTGGCTCTGACAGAGACACTGAAGGGTCTCCATGTCACTGAGGTTTAGGCCATGTGTTGGAAAGGTAGTTTCCTCCTGTAGCTGGAGAAGAAATAGATATTCTGATGTGAGAGCATCTGGTCTGGGGATAAACTTCTCTGGAGAGATTTCTTGGAGTTAGAAACCGTGCTGTGGAAGACAGGCTGTTTTTTAAAGTAATGCTTTTGGTCTGAATTTACCTTTTGCAAATATCTTTGTAAACACGTGCAATATAGGGAGGAGGAGAGGCCAGGGCCTCATGGCTGGGATCTGGGGCAGAGGAGCAGGAAGACACCAGGCACCTGCTTTCATGGAGCCAGCACGTGGAAGCCCCTCTCTCTGTGCCTCAGTTTCTCAGACAGGGAGGTTTGGTAACAGATCCTGCCTTGCAGGATGACTCCCACAGTGTGGCATCAGCATCTCTGTTACAGGGCCCCAGCAGAGCAGAACTTGCAGTAAGACGTGATTTAAATTATTTAGGGTGTTGTCATGTGATCACAACTGATTGAGTTCCTGTGGCTTCACAAGTTGCCATCTGTTATCATCCCCATTATGAATTATGCATTAGCTTAAATCAAGGCTTAAACCAGAGGAGTTCAAACAAAGTCCTCACACAGTGATACCATAAAACTGTCTTTAGGGCGTTAGTACTGGATCCAAAACGCTGCAGCCACACCAGAGATCATGCTGGTTTGGTAAAAGCTCTCTCTGCTGGTTCAGACCATCCTGGAAGATTCCCTTGTTTGTGCTGGGCTTTATGCTGGGCCAGGTGTCAACTGCTTTACTGATGTAGACTCATAAATCTGGTCAAAATTCCATTGCTTGTGTCCTGGATAGGTGGACCGAAAGGAGACCACAGTCCCACACCAGAGTCCCAAAGTTCTCAGCATCATGCAGTCAGGGAGCTGCTGCTGAAGGCACAGTGACCACATGCCAAATTTTTGGCTGGCTGGATGTGAGGCTTTGGGAAGCTGTTGGCTTTGGAAGCGCCATGAGCCCTCCTGCAAAAGCTGTCAGTTTATGTGCGTGCAGTGGTGTCAAAGTGGCCATTTGCAGTAAAACACTTCAAGGCCAACTCAGACATTCATCAGAGTCCTCTGGCCTGGAAGTCTTGTGGCCAGAAAGCGAGTTCCTCCAGAACATTCCCATTTCTCAGGCTGATCTGCAGGGCACCACGTAGTCAATGCCCTTTTCCTGTGAAGGAGAGGTGCCTTGAGCCACTCCAGCTCGTGTGTGGGTACTTCCCTCTTAGGCCAATGCGCTGTTGCTCCTCCAAAGCTCTGGCCAAGCTGTAAAGTCTTTCCCTTTTGGTTGTGTAGCTCGTGTTGAATCTGCATTTAGGGTCTGCTGTCCTTCCAAGGGTGCAATTCCCTGATGCCCCATCCTCTCTCAAGTCACATTTAGAGGCCAGGCTTTCTCTGCCCATGCTACAGCAGCACAAGGCAGCCAGCTTGGCAGCCCAGGGTGATGGGGCAGGCTTGGCTTTCACTGCGGGCCTGGGGCTTGCTGGATTTGTACACATTTGCTGGGCAGCAGATTGGGTCAGTGACCTTGTTCTGATGCAGAGGCTGGCAGTTCATTGCCATCCATTTGAGATCCTATAAAATAAACAGTTCCCTCTGTGGGAACAGGCATCGGAGACTACTGTAGCTAAATCAAGACTTGGCAAGCGTGTGCAGTGGGGAACGCAGAAAATTCATGACATCCCCTGAAGCCAAGTGCTTTCACATAGATTGTGTGGCTGTCCTAGGGAGGACCACTGGGATCTGTGAGCCAAGCAGGATGGATAGGCAGGGAATGAATGTCTCCTGGCATTAGCAGTGGTTGCAATGATAATTTCTGTTTGAATTTTTGGGTCATAAATCTGTTTTGTGTCTGCAAGGACACTCCAGTGGCTCCAGCTTTATCCTAGTGTTGGGAGCTATTTTTCTACAGCTGGAGGGTGCTTGTTCCATCAGCTGGCACCAGGGCTGACTCTCTGGCTCCTGGTTTCTGCCCTTGGATATCTGAGGGCAGAAACCCTTTGACTTCAGAGGGAGTTGCTCACACGATGTCCCTGCTAGAAATAGAACTATGTCCCTCCTCTTTAAAGCAGGGCCAGATTCTCTGTCTGCAGCTTGACGCCTTTCCCCTGGGAGAGAGCCAGCCTTCTTTTTTCTCCCAAATTCACAAGTGTCCATAGCTCTTGCAGGTTTACAGAGGGCTGAACAATCTCTTCAACCGAGACAGGAATTCTGAGTGTTTCTGAATCTCTTTTGGAAAGAGGGTGGTGGATAGGGGAGCAGTGGTGCCAGTGTCAAGGTTTTTGTAAACTGGGTGGGTTGTACCAGAGATCTTCTGTCTCATTTTGTCCCCGTGACTTTGCAGTTTGGAAGTGAAGAGAAAGAATGGTGAAGCTCTGGATGCTGGGACCACAATGGATCAGGAAGAAAGGAATAAGAAAGCAGAATAAAGTAGAAAGGGTTGTGATTTAGTGTGGACCACCAAGATGGGAGAAAAGTGAGACAAATTTTTGAACTAAGTCTTAAATTGCTCCAAACCACAGGGTGCTGTGCCTGGGGGAGACAGGGAGGGAATGGTTGTGCAATTTCACCCTCAATCATGAAAAGGCAAAGTACTGGACAAAGAGATTGCCTTAGATATATTGCAGTTGGAGCCTGGTAGAGCATTTGATACAGGGTCTTACAAGACCTTGCCCTCCCTCCGAGATTGTTTGGCTTGTTTTGAATAGGAGCTCAGTTGTGTGGATTAGTAGAAATGACAAATGATACATGGCTCTGGTCATGCAGATTTTCAACCAGTGTGACTGATGAAAGTTTTTGATTCATCCATTTCACTGAGGGCTCCTCCTGTGCATTAGCAAAGCAGTAAAAGAGCATTTTAATGACAGTTTTAGGTGCGATGTTTTTCAAACATTACTGAGTACCTTGCATGCGAAGCACGGCAGAAACCAGGAAGTTTGGTCATTTTGGTGGGAAAGTGATGGAGTGTTAGAGGAGGAAAAGTAGTTTTTCTATATGAGAGAAACATCTGAAAGCAAAATTCTTTAGGAAGGAGGAACCATGAAAGCTTTAGTGTGAGAAACAGCAGAGTGGGCCCTTGGGCGCGTGTGACAGACTGACAACAGCATAACTGGGGTCAGGTTATTGGGCCGGACTGGGACTGGGAAAGTGGCAGAGCTCCACGGAAATTACAGAGATCTGGCAGTTTATCCCTACTGAAGATACAGCTGGGATAGAACTTACTGACAAGAAATTACCAATCAACTGGTTTGAAATCAGAGCTGAAAGTACGAGGGATGAGTTAAATAAATCTACTTGCCCCCATATATTAAAGAAGGAAGTCTGCTTATTCCAGGCCAGAGCAGAAGGAGAGAGGCTGTGCAGGAGCCTGCCAAAATCTCCAAGGTGTGGGAGTATTACTGAGCAGCGTGGGCAGACTTGGCATGCTTGAAAGGAAGTGGAGTATGGCACTGAAGCCCATTCCTTGGGAGCAAGAGGGCTGGCTGGGAGGCAGCCTTGCTGAGCAAATCGGTCTTCCTGCGTCATCCTAGCTTTACAGCCAGTCCATTCCAGGAGATAATTGGGTGGTCAAAGAGTTGCTCTTGAAAATACTTAGTTTTGTACCTTCATTTTGTTCCTGTCTTTGTGATTTCATTCCCTGAAAACAACAGTCTGGTTGTTAAAGGCTGCATTTGTTAAGCAAGGAGGTCTCAAACACTCACTGAGCTGGTCCTTCAGGCAACTCTTTGAGAATTTTGCACCAACAGAAAAGGAGAGAAGAAAGGAGAAAGTGGAAGGGAGTGTTTATACTGAAATCTTTATTTAGCTCCAAAAGCCTAGAGCGAAGCATCAAAACACAGAGTGCCTCATACAAGCCAAGACAGGGAATAGAATTCCTATTTTATTCCAGATGAGAAGTAGGTCTTGTTATAAAAGGGGGCTGGGTGACAAAGCTAAATGTAATTTAAATTTCTACTCCAATCTATTTTTAATTATTCATCTGTAGATTCTTTTGTAGGGTTAACAAGGAATTTGCCAGGAGTCAGGCCACAAAGGCTTGAGTTGTAGTTTTCCAGCAGACATCCTGAAAATACACTGTCACAGGCAATCAGTGTCCTTGGGGAGGTGGCCTGTTAGCAGGGTGTTTACTAATTGGGATCATTCCGCAGCGGATAATTGTTTGTGACACCCACGCTGATTGGACCCGCAATATCTTCCCATCCTGCAAATGGTCCGTGACAGTTTTGATGAATTTGAAGTTTGGAGTCTGAATAAATCCAAGGAAGGAGAAAAGAAATGCTTCCACTGGAAAATACATGCAGGAGAGCAGAGCTGTGCCCTGGGTCAGCCCCCAGAGATGGAGCCACACCAGCACACAGAGAGAGGCCACCAGTGGGTCTTGTCACACTTTCTATTTTTGCCTCTTGTGTTAATTAAGAGGCTGGAGGAGGACCAGCCATGCCAAAATAAAATGGGGAGAATTGGTTTATTTTGCACGGGACAGGGGTGTCCTAACCAAGGACTTTTGGGCTTATGGGGAAACTGCAGATTTGTTGAAATATCTGAATGAGTTCAGATGTGGGTCAGGCCTTGCTGCCAGGCAATAGCAAAGGTGATGCAGATATCCCCAGCTAACCAGCAGCTCTCTGGGCTGGCAGCAGTACATGAGGGTTGTAAATACCATTTTGCAGAGGAGATACAGAGATTTTTAAAATTTTGTTTCTGGGGGCTGGCCCAAAAGGTATTTGATATTTTTGCTATTTTTGACTGATATATTGATATGTGCTTTATGGCCAGTTTGAGAATCACAGAACTGCAATAGCATTCTTGTCCAGTCCCCTGCTCAAAACCTATTTGCCCTTCTGTCCCAAGCATGAATTGCATTTTCAGGCCTTTGACAGAAATGTGGTTGTCATGTTTTGTCTGGTTTGTATCTGTGCTGCACCAAGATGAGCAGGAGAAGCTGCAGGTTTAGTCTTTGCAGTTCAGAGCTCAGAGCTGCAGTTGGATTCTGTAAGCTCCATGCAAGTGCAAGTGCAGAGCGTTTGCGGGATTTCAGACCGAGGATGAGGTTGCAGGGCTGGTTTCTGGCCGTGGATAATGGTAGATGTTCTGGGCTTCCCTGCTCCCGAAAGTCCTCAGTGGTCAGTAATTTTTCTATACATATTTCTGGGAGACTCTAGGAAAATTAGAACTGGACGTACATCAGGTCTAAGAATCACCGCTACAATTCCCATATCCACTGTCTGGACCTTTGGATTGGGAAGTAAAGAATTAAAGAAGCATTACTCTGTAATAAGCTTGGCAAGTCAGGGAAATCATTAGTGCTGTTAGGAGAAACAATATCCATAGCCTGGCTAGTAATAGGCTAAAGTAATGGCTAAAGCATAGGAGACAAGGATTCAAAGGTGTCCAGCTGCAACTGAGTTCATATTCCTGTCCAAAGCAAAGGTCAGTCATCCTCCTGAGCCAGACATTGTCCCTGGAGAGAGAGCTCTCCTGCTGCAGAAGTCATGCTCCCTTCCAGAGGCAAATGAAGTTCCAGATGCAAATTGGCATGGGAAATTATGAGAAGCCATCTAGATCTGAGCTTTGAAAATGGGAACTCTCGTTTCTACCAGTTCCTCCCTGCCCAGCCCAGCGTGAGAAGTGTCCCATGGAAGGCAGGCTCACTGGATGTTTTAATGGTGGTCCTTGTAGAAGTGATCACAGTGAGCTGAGTGGTGGTGTTGGAAAGAATAGAAAATCCCTATTTTCAGTGGTCTTATCCAAGTGAAAACAGTCCTCTGAAGATCTGTCTGGATACTGCAGAATATTCTCCACAAACTCATCGTGCTGGGCCTGTGACTGCGCTGCATGAGTTCAACAGCGGCTGGCAGAGTCAGATATTGGGAGAGAAATCAGTGCCTCGTTTTTGAGGCAAAGCTAAAGGTGCTTCTCAGGATGTCAAAATCATAACATCGAGTGCCAGGGCATGGAACTGTGCAGCTTCATCATTTCCACAGACATGTTGTTTGATTCTGTACGGAATCCCCGGTGCAATGAGAGCTGCACCCAGCACAGCACAGACTGGCCGGGTGAGTGGAAATGCACAGGGCCTGCAGGAGGAGATCCACTGCCATGGAAAGGCAGGTAGTGCCTGTCAGACACTGACCATTTGACACTCTACTTAAGATTTCCCCAGGGAAACCCTCCAATCAGAAAAGAACTCTATTCCCTAAAATGAAACTTTCAAGTTTTTCTCAGGACCTTTCTTAGCCTTGTGTTATGTTGTGGTGATGCCTTAACTGTCCTCCTAGAAACAGAGACTAGACAGAATAAAGAAATAAAGGTAGGTATTTATTTGAAAGGCCTTCAAAGGCACACCCTGGGAGCCAGAGGCTACTGCCAAGATGGACCCCAAGACGGACGACAGGTCACGAGTTCTTCACACTCTTATAGGTTTGGTTCACTTACATATTAGGGTTAATTCTCCAATTAAAGCTTCAGTTCAATGATGCAGTTTCCCCAGGCTTGCCCCCCTTTAGAGTCTTTGGTTTACACAGTTTGGGCCTAGGACGGTCTGAGTGTCCTTGGAGAGCAGGCCTGGAGAGGCTTTGTTGTGTCTAACTAGCACGAGAGAGCAGAAGTGAACAGGCTACAAGAAACTTCAGAGCTACACACTAAATAGTACAGAACCCGAAAGAATACAAAAGTTAAAACCTAAGGCATCAGTGGTGCAGTGAGGAGACTTGCCCAGGGGCCACAGAAAAAAGGAAAAAGTCCAAACTGGAAGTGTCCAGGTGTGCTTTACAGCTGCCCCTTGTATGTAATGAACGGGATTAATTAACTGTTTCTAAAAATATGCTGAAGGTTTCCTCAGTAGTAAGAGGCAGGATACTGCTCTGGTCATGCAGCATTCCACCAAAGCCGGCAGGATCACTCAGGAGTGGTGTGGTCCAGCTTTCTGGCTCCTATCAGCGGATTATGGCTTAAATGGGATCAAGGACTCAGGCTTTGGAGTGGGAGCACTGGTTACATGAGATGATCATTTTTATGGGTCTTAAGAGAGGCAACCCGTCTCCTAAAACCCGGCATCCCGCACATTCGCTTAGCTCTGATAATCTTCCGGAGCTTTAGCAGATTCACAGGAAAGGGTGGACCTGGAAGGATTCCTGGAGGCTGTCAAATAAGTATCCAGTGTTTCAATTGCAATGAGCTCCAGTGCATCTTCTGTAAATCAGTTTCAAGTTGTTTTTTCGGGGTCAGTGGAACACAGTATAAATCCCAGCTCGCTCAAGTCCTCCAGGCAGAGAATTTGCAGAATACATATGGAAATACTTTTGCCTGGTGTTCTCTGCTCTGCACCTCTCCCAAACAGAACTTACAATTGTGTTGCAGTATGAAAGGGAAAAACCTCCGAGCCTGGAGTAATGTATACAATTCAATAATACGTGAAATTCAAAGCCACGCATTAATCACATTCATGTTTAACTCTCAGATTTAAACCCCTGCAGGTTGGCTGCCCTTTGTTCTGCTAAGTGGAAGGGGGCATTCCAGCTTCTCCGTGCAGAGTTCAAAAGCTGCCTCGGGTAACAAGTGCAATTGGCTTTTTAGGCCTCATTGTATTCTCCCTTCGGGGCATAGTGAGAAGCTACTGCACAGGTTGGCCCCTTATCAGGCTGTTCAAAGGGGGAAAAGTTTGGATAGCAAAGGTTTGGCAGGTCACTTCGAGGGGCTGCTCGCAGGTTCAGGAGGCCAAGACAGGAAAAGTGATGATGCTGCAAGTCAGAATCCAGCTGCATTGGCAGGTCTGGGCAGGAAGGGCAAGTTTTACAACAGCCTCTCTTTTCCTCCTGCCACCATCCAGTTTCCAAGCCCCTTGTTTTCATTAGTGTCAGCTCATTTGCAGATTTTTGTGAGCAGGATTTCGTGTGGGAGTGCTTGTCTCTGACATGCCCCTGTGTGTGTTGGATTACTATCAACTCTTCCTGGTGGTTACCTTTGTCCAGGATTCACTCATCCGAGCACTGCAGCTTCCTTGCCTCTGGCTGTTCAGACCCCCACTCTCCCCCTCCCCTTTCAGTCCATTCAGAATGCTGTTGCAGCATGGCTTTATCCTACCCTTTTCCCAGCAGCCTGGCTTTCCAGGGCTCCACACAGGGAGCAAAGACTGCTCTGCTGCCCTTCAGAAGAGAGCTGCCATAGGAACCTGCCTGCTTGCTAATGCCTGGTCATAACCACTGGCCCTGGTTATAAACACCAGTGGGGAGCTGTGGCTGACTGGAGAATGAAATTATTTGCAGTAGCTGATTTGCATCAGGGTTATAGTCTGGGTTGAGCCAATCACAGCAAGATGTGGCAGTAGTCATGGCTGTGCTGTGGCTGCAGATATATTGGGAGCAGCTTCAGGTGGACAAATCTGGGGGCTGGTAGCAGTCCAGCTACTGTGGCATTGTGGGGGTTAAGCACGTAGCAAAATCCTCACCAGAAACCTGGCAAATGGGAATTAATCTACAATATTTTGGCCATCAGGGAGTTTAAAGTGCATCCACAGGGCTGAAATGACTTGTTGTCCAGCTTCCAAATCATAGAACAGATGATCTTGTTCCAACCTGCTGCCATGGGCAGGGACAACTTCCACTATCCCACCTTGCTCAGGGCTCCATCCTGGCCCTGAACACTTCAGAGATGAGGCATCTACATCTTCTCTGGGCAGCCTGTGCCCATGTCTCACCACTCTCACAGGGAATAATTTCTTCCTATAATCTAATCTAAACCTGCCCTCTTTCAGTTTGAAGCCATTCCCTGCGGTCCAGTCACCCCAGGTCCTTGTAAAAAGTCCCTCTCCAGTTCTCTTGTAGGCCCTTTAGACACTGGAGAGTGCTCTAAGGTCTCCTAGAGCCTTATCTACTCCAGGATGACCGACTCAGCCTGTCTCCATAGGAGAGGTGCTCCAGCCCTTGGATTCCAGTGTGTCAGCCCAAGGAAGGGCAGAACTTAAGATGTTCTGTCTGAAAGAGGGAGACAAATGAACATCCCAAGAGTGCTTATAAACATCCCAGAAAACAGGATATGGAGCAGACTGTTTAGGAGTAAACATGGGTGAATCAGTGAGACTACCCATCACCAGCCAAATGAGCCTGAACTTTGAAGTTAAATGGTCTGAATTCCAGAGAGTCCAAACATTTTACACACTGAAGTGAAATGCCAAGTTCAAGGCGTATAGGAGGTGTAGTGTTGGATTAAGTGCTCTCCATACAGTGATGACCTCTTGCTGCTGGGTCATCCAAGGACATTTTCCACGCTAAATTCAGCTTCTGACGGTGCACATCATTAATAGTCATCAAAGTAGTTGGAAGAGTTTGATCCTGCGAGGGCCTCTCCAAAGCTTAAAGGAGGAGAATAAAGAGGTCTTTTAACAGGGGGTGGAATTCAAATGTTTGTTAAGACTGAGTGGTAAATTCATCACTCTCACCTGCAAAACTGTGGGCTGACAAATTGGGCTGAGCCCAGTTGTGGGCTGAGCCCACCAGCCGACAAAGGCAGTGTGGTCTGAAAGACTTTAATGTAAAATACAAATATTGAGGTGCAACAGAGGGCAAAATTTTCTGGTGTTGTCAGCTGAAGAGAGAATATTTTATGCAACAACACTGAATTCAAGTTGCAGTTATGAAGTATATACTGTTCTTGTAGGGCCACACTGGGGTTTTAATAAAGCAAATGGCAAAGCTCCCACTGATAGGGTTTGGCCCTTCAGCTCTGGAAGTTGTTTTGTATCATATGTAGAAAGAAGAAGGCTTCCAACCTATCAAGCCTTGATGCAAAAAACTTTTCCTATTCATGTCAAAAGAATGATTGGTGCTCTGTAAGCAGCATGCAAAAATTTCCAAAAGGCTGGATTATTGAATAGAACCTTGGAGTTTTAGTGGGAGGTCACACTGAAAAGTGACTTTCCAAACTGACTCCCCGTGCTTCTGCACTATCCAAATATATGGAAAAACGTGGAGCAGGCTTTCCAAAGGCATTGAGCACCCCACCCCCATTTTGAGGGCTGTGTTAACTCGAAATCAGTAGAGAGCCAGGTGTCTAATCTAGGCAGTCCCTGGTGTTTCATAGCTGCCATAAGGAGCAGTGTTAGTTAGGACACAGTGAAAGATCTCAGAGAGGTTCTGTTGGCTTCAAAAGGAGCAGGACTCAGCTCAGCTTCTGATCTAAAGGGTTTGACACAGCAGTAAGCATCTGTCAGCTGCCCGGTAATAACTCGCTGTTGGTGTATTCTGACCCTGTGAGAGCCCACAATGAATGGGAAACAACTAGATTTGGTGTTTTACTCTGTAACTCGTGAGAAGGCTACCCCATATTTGAAAAAAAGCCTCCCCAGGGACCTGAGTGTGCACGGGGACTGAGGGAAGCTGCTGTGTGGTAGTTTGGTACATTGCAATAGCTCACGATTTCTGAGTCAGAGTTCTGTGACACAGCAATTTCCATCTCCTCTAACTTCTCTCGATTCTTCTGTTCCTTCCTTTCAATTAATTTTTCCCTTAGAGAAAGGAGGGGAGACTTCTGTCACAGGCCAGTACCGAAATTGTGGGTTTGATGTCCATGTAAGATTTCTTCTTCCTGTTTTCCTGACTGATGAAGGTGAGCTGTATCCCATTTTCCTAAGGGAACAAGACCCATCATGGTGCTTTGCTGCACATTCTCCCAGCTTGGAATAACACAACCTGCAATCTGCAGCTTTGGTTGATGTCCATAAAGGGTAGGATGGATGCTCAATCGACCACTGAAGGCTCCTGTCCTTCAAGGACGGTCATAGCTGGAAGACTTCTTTATGATCAGCCAAACTAATCCAGGTTCTGAAACTGTCACATTTGGTTTAAAGTTTATAATTAGTAGATTGTGAAGAGAGACAAATTCCCACCACGCCGGGAAAAATCAGAGAAAAATAATTTTTTTGGTTCAATTTTTTTTTTTTTTTTGGTGGGAAAATGAACTCCTACAACCTTCTAGAGAGGAGAAACCTGTGGCTCTTTGCTTTATAGCAAGACAGAGGTGACACCTTCTAGAAAGCTGTGCAGGCCTTGCTTGGGACAGCCTCAGCTTCCTGACAGAACTCTGTCAGAGCACAAGAGTGGTTCCAATATCCCAAACGTTTAAAAATACAGATAGGAATACACTTTGAAGGAGCATGACGTAAATCTGAGGGTTTTATACCTCAGGTTATATCTAAAAGGACTTTTTTCTTAAAAGGCAGTGTCTGATGAAAGACTTGCAGTCTCTCTTTGGTTCATATGCTGGGAAAAGATATCCTGGCCACGCTGCAGGCAGCCAGATAGTTCACAAAAAGATTCAGTAACTTAACATGATCTTACTTGTATAGAACTTGCTGTTCTTTGACCCAACTAACTCAATCCAGGAGGGCTTTAAAAGGAGAGAAATAAGGTGTTTCTAATTAAAAATTTGAAAAAAAATAGAAGTTTTCAGGAAGAAAACAAAATAAACAACAGGAGAACATCGATTGAAGAATTATTTAATTTAAAAGGTTGCCTAATTCTCCCCATGTTTTGACATGAAAGGTGGATCTGTGGCCAGCTTGTAAAGTGCAATCCCTTGGCTACTGGCCCACACACATGGGTAGCAAGTCGACTTCTGCCCTACCTCCTCAGCACTCTCTGATGTGCTGCAGCGTGGCAGGAGGAGACAGATGGACGTGAGCAGGAGCACCGCAGAACTGGCAGAGTCAGCAGTTGATTGGATGCCATTTTTACAGCTGTTGGATGTTTGTGCTTGGGAAAGGAAAGCTACTTCGTGAGTTTAAGACAAGGATAATTCCAGTCCTTCCAGTGCCTCAAGAGGGGAGTGATCGGGAGGGAGCCACAAAGTCTTTGAGATTTTGCAACTTGTGTGCACAGTCCTTAAGGTGACAGATTGGGAGAAAGGCTCTTTTTGTAGTTAAATCATCGGAGGGGAAAGCATGTCGGATATTTTAAAAATAGGTTTAGTTCAGGGAAAAGCTTATTTGATCTCGAGTTTCACTGCAATTTTGATCATTCTCTCTGGCATCTGGTGCCCATTTATAAGGTACAAAATAAGGAATCAGTTAAAAGCATGCACAAGCAAATGTGAAATTTGTGCTAGAACAAGGCACTTGGGGATTTTAATACAATAATTGACCCCTTCCTTGTTTGTCTGTCTAATGTTCACTTTGTTCTCTCTAGATCTCACAAGATATTGAATTTACTGGCTAGAGAAGGGCTGCAGACTAGAGAAAACAGAAAAATTTGCTGAGAAAGCAAAATAAGAGGTTCGTGGAAAAATCTTGTTTTCTCTGGGCAAATAGTACTTATTCTCTTTGTGATCAACACCAGATACTCTCCAGCAATGGTTTCTTGTTTTTCACTCCACCCTGAACGAGTTCTTATAACCAGAACTATTGTTTCAGTGGCTTTACAGATTTGGTAAAAAAATCCAGAGAGCCACACAATCCATTTCAGGCAACATTTCAGATCAGGACTGAAAACCTGCCACCTCACAGCTTCCCAGCTACCAAAGAGATTTACAGACAGCAGGGACAGACCTAAGCTCTCTTCCTCTTACTCTGCACGTTTGTCATGCTGCAGGCTTTTTATATTTTGCAGGTAGATCTTAAATTTGTAATGGAAAAGGAAGCTGGTGAATATTTTGTGCCTGGCAGGCTGGGAGGGAGAAACGACTCCTGGGTGAATTGTTGTGCTCCATACGAAGCAAATGATCCGTGCTACAAAAGCTCCTGTGCTTCTCTGTGACATGGGCACTGTGAAACCTTCATGCTGCCACTACAGCTGGAAGTGCTCGTTCTTTGGCCCAGAAGATGCAACTTTTTGAGGTACCTAAGAATTTAGAGTGCTGGCCCCATATCTCAGTGCTAGGGTAGAGCTGGGGGTGGACTTCACTGAGCTGCTCTGAAAGCAGAAAGAGGGACAAAAGCCCCAGTTTCAGCGGTGCCATTTCAGTGGTGTCTTCCTGTCTCCATCCTTTGCTTGTGTCTCGTTGGACCAGACTCTTCCAGCTAGATCTGCCTTTACTAGGCAAGACTGCTTCAGTCGAGGAATGCAATGATTTTAGTATTTCATATTCTAGCTCTAGGACTAATGTTCAGGTGTCTGGCCTCTGATTCAGCTCCTTGCTTCTCAGGTGCCAAGTAGCTATCTGGATCCTGTGACCAGGCTTTCCTCAGGCTGGCAGAACAAGTTGCCCTCATGACCTCATTCCTATCCATAGCCATGTAGCCCCTTTGTTTCTCAGCCTGTTGGTTTTACGTGTTCCCAGGAGCAAGTGTCGGGCAGAGGAAGGATTGCACAGCCAGGCCCTCATGCAGGTCATCCCTTTGTCTGGCCGGGGTATCCCCAGTTCTGAGGTCTGATAATTAAGTGTTTCATTAAGCCTGACACTATGGTGGAGCCTGGAAAAATGTGTGATGTGTGTTAGAGCACTTTCACACGCTGGAGCACAGGGCTCTGCTAGAAACTACCGCTGGGGAAGAGCTGAGTCTGCTGTGCTGGATAAAACCTTTTCTGAGAGGATCCAGTGGGTCCTGAGTGAGGAGAAGGTGCAGCTGATGGCAGCCTGCCCCAGCACAGGCTGCTCCACCTGCGGCCTCTTCCCCAAAGACGTCCCGGGTGGAAGTGGAATGGGCTGAAAAAAGAACAGAACTGTCCTTCGGGGAGCAGAAGGGGACAAAAGAGGACGCTGAGGAGGGCCAGAAAGTCCCAGGGAGCTGGAAGACTGTCAGAAGGGAAAGACATGACTGGAAGGGTCCCAAAGAGTTTAAGTGTGGGAGGAGATTTTCTCTGCAAGCTTAGATGAACTGAAAGGCGTTTGAGCATGGCTGGTTCCCTGTCAGCTCCTTATCACTGTACCCAGGCATCTCTCCAGAACCTATCAGCAAAAAGAGGTTTCTCCATGAGCCATTCGCACTGGGTAGCTCTGCTGCAGACACCATCTCTGCAAGACACTCTTTGGTCCTGTGCAGCTATGCTGTTCTACATCACATCTCCCCTCAACATCTCTTTTGCCCTGAGTGAGACACTGCTCATCATGATCGAAACAGTCTCATTCTAGAAAGGACAAAATGAGCATTAAATGGTAAACACTTCCAGTAAAAGGAGTTAAATCTTAGAAAGGGACTCGGGTTGTGCTGGAGTCAGTCACATCAGAACTGAATTTTCCCAAGTCCCAGCTGGGTTTATGAGTTGTACCTGTAGGAGAAAGAAAAGCCTTGTATGATGCCGGGAACTCCCTGTCCTGGTGCCTGTGTGTGGACAGGTGATCGGTATAATCACAGTTAGATAAAGGAAGCAAACGCTGTGCAGCTTTTCTTTTGCACCAGTGGGAATAACTTCTGGTCTCTGCTTTTCTATTCAGCTTGATGTTTATTGCTCACAAACAATGGAAATAGCTCACATTTAAAGTGCTTGCTCATCTTAAAACCAAGACCCAATCAAAAACGAACTCTTTGAAAGAAGTTTTCAGCAATAATTTATTTCACTATAATATGAACAAGCTTGAACCGAAACTTTTATGACCTATGACTTGTCAGATTTTTCTTCACAGACCTTACCCTTTAGCACATTTTTCATGATAATACAAACCAATCTGTTTATTATTTTCAATTTAAAAAAGTAAAAAAGTATCACATCCTCATGAAAATTGCTTCATTGTTGGGCTGTTTGAGTGGTCAGTGTAATATATCATTGTTTGATCTGGCAGAACCATCTATTTATAAGCTAGTATGTGTCAAACTATTTTTTTGGCAAAACTGGGAAGACACCTGGTTTAGTTTAGATTCCTCGCTATGTAATTCCAAACATCGTTCAGTCCTCTTGGATGGAAAACGCAGGCTGGGATCCAGACTTAAGAGTGCTGCTGTCATTCACAAGATGCTCAAGGGCCTCTGCTCTCAAGGTTCATGAGATCATAAATTCTTTTTTAATTTTTCTTTTTTTTCATAGTTCAAGTCTAGGCATGAACCCAGTGCAGGGCACATATGAGATGTTTCAGAGTTGCCTGGATTGACCAACAGAGGCAGCAGCAAGGCAGCCACTGGAAGTTTGCTGATGAGATCAGGGGGAGCCAGTCACCTTTGCAGAGCTGTCATAAAGCTTGGGAAGGCAAGGCAATCCTGGGCCAATCTTGGGAGCAGAAATGAGAAACGCAGTATTTCTGGAGCTAAGTGCGTTTAATGGGAACTGGTGATTGATTTGCTGTTGAAAGGCACTGTTCAAGAGCAGTGCAATAATGCCTTTACAGAGGTGTCTTTGTAGTTTGTTCGTTCCCTCTTGTTGTATGTGACGTTATAGATGACATTTTATATATGACATTTTATGTATGACATACTGTAGAAGTACTGTATTTTAATGCAGTTCCCCTTCTGAGTCAGCTAGATCGTGTTATTAGAAAAGATGCAGGCTGTGCCTGTCACTGTTCCGTGGTTGTAAAGCTCAAGAGCTTGTATGGACGGATTCATATTGATTTCAGCTGTAATTGGTTGCAGATCTCATAAAGGGCGCTGGGATCGTCGCTGTCAAGTGATTGGTGTGATGAGAGTTGTAGTGTGCAAGACGCCGTGTGTGTTCAGCTCTTACATGAATGTAGTAGTAAAGATGAGGGAGAAGGCAAGGTGGGAGCCAGAGAAAGAGAGGAGGAGGAGGAGAGAGGAAAAAGGGAGGCATGGATCCTGATCATATGCTGTGTTCCTTGTCAAACCCATTAACCTGGTCCTTTTTGTCCAGTAACATCAGAGCATTGAACCAGCATCATGATCAGCCTTTAGCAGGCTTTGTTTATCCTCTGTGGTGGATCTTCTGTCTTCTACCCGAGAAGGAGCCCTTTGCAAGGAGCTGACCAGTTGTCTAAATAGGCTCCAGCCCCTCTTGATTATTTTCTCTTCATCCTCCTGGTGAGGGAGATAGGTGGTCTCGAAAACAGAGGCCAAGTGAAACGGTTCATGCCCAGAGCAGCTAAGCAAAACTCCTTTGAAGCCAACTTATTTTTCATAATTTATCTTGTAATGTAAGCCAATGCAGTAGTTTAAGGCAAATTTATTTTAAGCCTTAAAGGGCAAAGGACTTGTATATTTAACCACAGGCTAAGTCTGACTTAAGTACACTGAAGTCAGCAATGACTGTTACTTCAGTGGCCTCCCATCTCCTGTTAGGCAAAGTCTTTCTGTTCCTGCAGCCCGTCTTTAGACACGCCTCAGTAATGCAGCCTTGACAGTGCTCTGGAAAGAAGAAATGGAGCTTGGTTGCGAGCGGATGAGTGGTTATTTGTGACAGCTGAACACTCACCAGTGTAGTGAGTACCACTGTGCTGCCATTTCCAACGTGTGTTGGGCACTGAGTTATGAGCTGCGTGAAGAGTTGGTCACTCAACCCCAGCACTGACCTCAGCCAGCTTGCTGAGGGCTCTGAAAGGCTGCCAGGAGGAATGGCAAAGAGGAAAGGATGTCTGAAGTATTTCCCTTCTTGTTACTCAAGGTTCCTGCGGGCTGGATTTCACCAGCTTGCTGAGGTTGTGCTCCACAGCCCAAAGTGTCCTGGAGTGCCGTGGTGCTGCATTGCTCCTTTGGCCAGGCCTGCTCCTAAAGGCAGCCAGGGGTCACAGCGCTGTCAGCCTCCTGCAGCAGACCACAAGGACAAAACCTGACGAAGCAGGAGAAGTACACTTTAAACCTTCTTTTGCCCAGGGTTAAACCTTATTTAATCCTCCTTTACCTCTTCTGATCCACCTCTTCCAATTTCATACTGGAAGACAACTTAGGATGAGGGAAGGGGATTCTTCAGCTCTCCTGTTGAAGATGCCAGGGTCAGAAGGAGCATTACTCTTGTCACAGAAGACATTCCCTTGTTTTCCAATGGTCTTAAAACTCTATGCACACTTTACTTTGTGTGTCTTTAATGCAAAATTCAGAAACTGTTGAGTTACATGGAGTTTGTGTCCTGTCTTCTTGGGCTCTGATATCTGTAACACATCCAGCTCGAACTGTAAGTAGCTAGGCGGTTTGCTGGATCTGGCCCTAAATATTTCTTCTGCTCAAAATATGAAGTGCCACCTTGCTATTGATGGAGCATCTCCTCTGATAGGGCCATTCGTTTTCTTAGTTGTGTAATACCAGTTCCACGCTATTTAAATGGAGTTACATGGATAGGCATGACAAATATACCCATTTAAAACCAGTCAGTAACTGTGCCAGCCCAGCCTCTGATGGTTTATGGATCTGAAAACGTAGCTAAGAACCTACAGAAGGTAAAAGAAAATATTATTATCAAGAGCCAGTAAAGGGGCTACATTTTGTGCTTTTGTGTTAGAGATTCTTTCCTGTAGCTCTTGCAGAAGCAGTAGGACAGACTATCCCCACTAAATCATTCCTTTGGGCATGTATTGGGTTTGAGTTGTTATCCAGTGAGAGAGAGCAGGATGTTGTGGATTGGAACCATTTCATACTGACTCTGTGTGCAGTGAGAATTCAGTCCTGACACAGGGAGACACTTTGATTTTTCTTTTTCCTGTGCTGGTAGATCACTGTAGAAGTAGCACTTAGCAGCTACTTGCAAAAAAAAAAATTATGAAAAATTGCGAACTTCCTTCATGGCTTTTAAATGTAATATTTAATTTTTAAAAAGTTCTGTGTCCACAGCCTGGGACTATTGCAGACTTCCATAAATTAACATTCCTTAATAAATGTGCCTTGAGTTGTTTCTTAGACTGTTGTCATTCTGTCCTTGGTGGACGTGGATGTTCTTCCATTTCCCACGAGGAATGGCATTTTTTTTCTTATTTTGCCAATTTTTAGGATCCCAAGAACTTTTATTATCTGAACCTTGGAATTTTGAGACACTCTGTCACCTTTACCACTGCAGAGCTTTGTTGAAAACTTCGTATTGCTCAGAAAAACTGTGCTGGCACCTACCCAACAGTTGGAGAGAAGAGATTCACAGTAACAGGGATATTAACTGAGGAGTTTGCAGCAGTTTTAAGAGTCTTTTTACCCTGCAGTGAATTACACATCTCTGTTCTGCTCCCTTAATACTTCTGACTTCTCTGCTTCCTGTTGTACCTATCCATTACAACTAATGAGCCCTCTTATATTTATCCTTAATTTCATAAGGGTGAAGAGGATGCAGGCTGTGGGAACAGCTAAAGTATTTCGCCTTCCACATGCAATATGGAATCCCAATACAGGATCCTTCCTGCTCCTGAATATCTGTTTGCTGAGCCCTGACAATGAACACCATTTCCAGCTCTGTACATATCCTAGCAAAAAGTATGGCCTGTTCCAGTGGTGAAGGCATAAATTTGTTTTATGAGTGTGTTACACAAAACACCACAAGCTAGTAGATTCTGATTTTTATTTGGTGGTAATCTTGATCAATAGCAGCTAAACCGTTTACAGAAGAAAAATAAATGGAAAGAAAATTTCACATTTATATTCCAGCTGTGCAAAGGGATCTTGGGTTTTCCCCCATTCTCTCCTCCCAGAGCTTGTCAGCAGTAGGAATTCATAGTAATAAAAGCCAGACTTATTTCCAATGCAGGTGTTTCTGGAGTGATTGTAATCTTTTTGATTAACTGCATCTGCAAGAGATCTCATCATTACAAGCAAAGCAGAAGTTATGAAGGAAGGTGCCCCTAAAGTAGCGAGCTGGCAATTAAAATAATATGATACCCTTTGGCACATGGGATTGGATGGGAATTTTGGAAATACATGAAGGTAGGTCTGAAGATGTCATTATGCCACCAAAATCTTTGAAGCCTGCAGCAACATAATGGATTGGCAAGGGAAAAGGAGCCCAATGTGTTTAGGTAGTGCTGAAATCCAGCTTTTGGAGATTAAGCTGCATTACTAAGATCAGGGGCCCTTATCAAACTCAGTCCCAGCAGATTGCCCTAAGTCATCAGAGAAATGGCTGCAGAAAAGTGCTGATTTTGTCAAAATAGCATTTCACTGTTTGTGAAAGTTCCAGGATGACAGCCTTGAAGGCTGGGGTCTGGTTTCCTCATGCCAAGCAGCAACATAAGGTTTGGGAACATTACAAACTGAGTGGCCTCACTCTGTATTTGGAACAACAAGATTTAATTGAAAAGGAAATTGATTAACAGTTGCTAATCAAGGCCACATTTTCTTGCAGCCTCTCAGGTGGGGCACGTGAAGTATTTAAGAATGGTTGTCATTCCAAGCTGAAGTTTTAGAGGGAGCAGGGTAAGTTTGCACATGTAAAATGCAATGAAAACCTGCCTAGAGGTTTTCACAGTCTTTACAGCCACAGCCTGAGTAGAGTTGTCACAAAAGGGTGAGACTGGGAAGGTGAAGTAGACCTGATGACAACATTGTCCCTTCCTGCTCACCCTCACTGCTGCTGGCAGATCTTTCTCCAGATCTTTCTTGGTTGCCTGGAGCTGAGATTTCTTTGCCCTGACGCTTGTCACTACACTGAGCCCTCCATCCATAACAAGATATCATCCCTAAAGAAAACTTTCGAGGTAAGAAGTCACTTCCCATACAACCAGATGCAAGAATGGGTGAATTATCCAGGGGGTGTGTCAGGGCTTGAACCTCTGAGTGCCAGTCCAACCCCCTGTTTTTGAGATAATCCGTCCTGCTTTGTGGTGTAAAACCAGCTGATATCTAGACGTGTGGCACAAAGAATTAGACTGTCCTTTCTCAGCCAGAGGCATGGCAGTCCTTTGGCTTTGCCATCGTTACTTGCAGAGAGACAAATGAAAGGATTCAGTGTCATGCAGCCACGACCCAAAGTCAAAAGGCTGTCTAAGTTGTTACTGGAGGACATCCAGTCGTAGGAAGAAAAATTCTTGCCAAATCAGCTAGAGAAAGTTGACCGAAGTATGTTTGAACAGACAGATTGTTCAGCCATCTATGCAGCTGGCTCAGTAGAGGAAACAGTCATTCCTGGGTAATTGGAAGCAACTCTGTGTGTATATGTATAAAAAATAATAATATATATTATTTCTTTCAATCTTTCAAGCTGTCACCGTTTCTCCCAGTGAGGAGGCTGAATTCCAAGGGTAGTAGGGGGAAGAACCCAAACCTAGAAATTCAGCGTTGGTACCTCCCCCCCCACCAATAATCCCCTATTTTTTTCACAGAGTACGTGGCTCTGGATAGTGCTGACGTTTGACACACTCCACCCAGCTGTCCCTGTTCTGTCCTGCCTTAAAAAGCCAGACCAGATTTCCTTTGCCTCATCATATATCATCGAGCAGGGAAGGCCTTTTGGTTTAGTGAACCTGGTTGCTAAATCCAGGATGGGATTTCATCAGCAGCTGAGTATCGGTGCAGAACCACGGCGTGTACTTGCTAGCAAAACATTTCACATTCCCCACTCTGCATTAATTTGCATTTTGGGGCTTGGCAGCAGCACCAGATTTTGTATTTTTTTTGGGATAGCACGAGAAGAAATTCTGTTCCTTTTGAAGCATTTACCCTTCCCTGCCAACCTCCTCTGCTGGGCACATGGCAGGACACTGCTGCTCTGGCCCTGGCTTTTCTAGTGGGGACTGAAGGGTTAAACTGAGCCCCAAGCACTTGTTCTTCCAACATACCCTGCACTCCTCACTCTCCAGGATTTATGGTCATCTAGTCACTTGTTTAAAAGATTATTGGAAAAATATGTAAATGAAAGTTAGTAAGTGTAGCAGAGCGGTGTAAAAGCAGACTTATTAGCAACAGGATGCAAGGCTCTGCACATGCTACGTTTCTGTTGCTGGAAACATCATCAAAGAGCTTTCCAAGATTGCACGGCCCAGATGGATTTTACATCTTTATGCACCAGTCCTGAGCCAAAGCTGAATTCACAGGTGAAGCTGACACCACAGCACATGGGGAGGTGTCTGGGTTGTGTGTCTGTGCCTCACCCTGACTGCAGTTCTGGCTCCTGGGAGAAGTGGGGGGTCTCCTCAGAAAAGTGGTTTTGGGTAGAGCTTTGCTACTAACAATAATAATTTAAAAAATCAGTGCAAAGGACAGCTTTGCTTCTGCATTGGGAATTTAATGAGGCTTTGGCCTTAAGGCTGAGCATACACATCACAACTATTCTTTTTCCAGGCCCACTGGAACTTTTCCTCCTCTAGAAGTTAAACATCTTCTGCCAGCAGCCCACAGGGCAGTGCATTAACCGTGCTCCTTTCTTCCTTTTCTGGCAAAGATGCTGTAGACTTAAATAGCAAAACACCAGTGCCACAAACCCCGTCTGCTTTCAGCACCCACAGAAATCCTGGCAAGGGTTTCTCTGGCAGCTGGTGGCAGTGGCCACCTGTCTGGGCAGCAGGACATGGAACAGAAAGAGCAGAAACCTGTTTCCCCAGGGTATCTGCTGTCCCTATTGCAGGCTCTTCTCTCCCGAGGGAGCAATCCTCCACAGTGCAACTGAGGGAGAGATCTCCCAGACGCAATATTCCACACTGAGAATCAAAGACAGGTCTGTGGGTATGCTCAGGTTTTTGGGGAAAGGTCCAGATGGCAAAATTTGGGAATTATTATTATTTCAGTGTCAAGCAGTTAGGTGTACTTGAACTACACTCTGCAGAACCCCTCTTGGATTCCAAAACAGAGGCCGTCAGCATGCCAGGCTGGATTCTGTAGCCAGAGGCCCCACTAAATTCCCTGTCTGTACTGGTATTTGCTCTCCAATCACCCAAACACCACTGATCCCTTTCGCATCGGGAGCAGAGTGTTTGGGCTGCTGCAGAATTCAGCTCTGCCCTGCTCTGTCTGCTGGGAAGGGGCCCCAGCCCTCCAGCAGGCCCCGTGCCCAGATCCACCAGCGCTCCAGGGATCCCGCCGCTCACATTCATCCTCTTGATCAGGAACCAGATGGGCGTGTTCAAGACACCTTAAATCCGGTCTTTGGAAACCTCAAACTCCGAGAGCCCTTACAAAAATAAGCCCTCAAACAATAACAACAAAACCAGCATGTGACTAAAAGCTGGAGTGAGGCACTGCCAGGATTTCTCTTGGCAACCCGTCACTCTAAGAATCTGCTTCTTGCCACACTTGTGCAAGGCACATTATTGAACATTTCCTGACTGTTTGCCCAGGATGCTGTAAATGCTGTCCAAATAGCAGGGTCTCGCCTGCTGCTTTGATACATCTGGCTAAATTGCATTAAGCGGCACGCCAGAGGCTGATGGAGTCCCCACAGGACGTGCTCCATCTGTCAGGCTCTCCAAAGAGCCCGGGTGATGAATGATAGTGCTAACATTAAACAGCCTGCCTGTGATGTTTTTCAAGTGTCCCTCCCCAGCAGCTCGCCTGCTGCCCTGTCTTCCAGGAGATAACCCAGCACAACAGAACATTACCTCATTAAACAAGCTAGCTCTAATTAAAAACAGACAGGGCATCACCTCCCCTGTACTAGCCTGAAGGGTCCACTCTGCCATTTAAATTCCTCTCTGGAAGATTAATATCCGTACACGTTGCGAAGAGTGACGTTCTTAGAATCAGCCAGTTCAGAGCAAATATTAGACGTGATGAAAGCGAGCATCAACAACAAGAACTGCAATCACGGGGGCTTCAGATGTTCATGCCATAGTCTGAGAGGGTTGTGTGGATGTGTGTGTGTGTGTGTGTGTGTGAGGCATCTCTCCATCCCCAGCTTACAAGAAATGGAGAGATGTGATTTTGTGCAAATCCCATATTAATACCACCCAGACATATCATTTAGGCCCAGGTTTTCTATCACTACACTCTACCCCTCTCTCTCTATATATCTATATCTATATCTTTTCACAGGACACTCACAGCAGAACCTTCTACAAACATCCTGCCACGTCCCCTCCTCTGTTCCTCCCATTACTCTGAGTTTCAGCATAAAGAAAGGCCAGGTAAGAGTTGCATTTGGCTGGCCCCTGAATGCATGGGAAGGAAAAGGGGAAAATGAATAATACCCATGAACTCAGAGCTCACTTTTCATGGCACTCTGGTTTTTCTTCCCTGATGGCTCTCTGGTTTATTTTAAGCCAAAGGTTTTAAGTTCAAAAATGACTTAATTTGGAATAATTTGAAGCAAGCCAGTAGCCTTATTTAAGTCACTTACTACTTAGTTTGGCTTTTATTCCTACAGAATGTTTGACACCACTGTGATATATGCAGAATTCCCATTGCAGGAGTGGCCTGACAAATTGGAAGTACTTTTGCTTCAGAATTTTACTGCCACTACCTGACTGGCAAATCAGATCCTTGTTTGGATTGTGTGTTCAATTCATATTGAAGTGGTCAGTGGCAGAGATATGAATACCTGTGGATTAACACTGCTTTCAGGTCCAAAAGCATCATGTTTTAAGAATAGCCTTTCTAAAGAATATTTACTAACCCGAAACAGGTACAATCTGTTTGATTGACAGTTTCACAGTTACTCAAATTACAATTATCTGAAGTTACTATGATTTGTGTACTTAACCGTCTTTTTTTTTTTCTTTCATTGATAAGATGATCCTTGAAGCCATGAAAAGCTTGCTTAGCAGCCCACTGCACTGGAAAACCAGCACAAAAGATGCATTTTAACTTGTCAAACATCATGTAAGTAGTCAAATGGAGTTGCCTCTGGGTGGAAAATCTCAATAGGGTTGTTTCGAGGAGCATGGCAGGGGAAAAAGTGCTTTAATATCTATAATAAATTTTGAACTTAAACCCTTTGGTTTAAAATAAACCAGAGAGACACCAGGGAAGAAAAATGGTGACTTAACCAGACCTAGTCCATGACCTGAAGAAATGGCTGTCTGAAATGCAGGTGACAAGGCATTAGTTTTAGGTCACGGTGCCTCCTGCACTTTGGCAGTATTTAGTGAAGATCGCTGTACAAAAACCATATACTTGGTCAAGGTGGGGACACATTGCAGCTTAATTAGCTGGTGTCTTGGACAAAACAGCCCAAACCACTCAGTATGGTCTGTAATTTCATCACACAGTTAGTGGGAACAGGTACCCTGGAAGAAGGATTCTCATCCTCTGTGCCTGTCTCTCCCCCAGGAAATGTTTGGCTCAGAACCTAAGCAAGGGAATTGAGATTTAAAACTGGAACATCAGACTTCATGCTCACCTTAATGTGGATGTGGGAACAGGAGAATGGATTTCATGAGGAAGAGCCAGTTTGGATCCTTGCCCAAATCTTAGTCCCCAGTATCAAGGCTCAAGAATGATCAAGTGCAATAATAACAATAAAAAAAAGGGTTTCTTATTTTTGTGTTCTCCAATATCTATTTCCTGCCAGTGCTCAAAGTGAGACTGTCAGGTACTCCAAGAACATCTGTTTTCTAGCAAGACCCAAAGGATCAGGAAGATATTATCCTGATATCTTTTTGTCAGGACATCGTCAGTCCAGTTATGGAAGGTCATCTGGAGAGGGCAGGCAGCCCTAGCAAAGCTGGCAGCCTCTTGAGGTGCTTCAGTCAGGAGTTACAGCACGATCTCACTGGGTTCTTGAATCTTACAGCTCCACATGGACTCCCACCCCTCCATTTATAGTGGTGTTCAGACTTGCAGTCAAATTTCCTTTTAATTCATAAAGCATCCTTGTTGTTATGAGTATGATCTGGAGCTCTTCATGAGGCTTTAAAGTGTAACAGGTTTAAAAAACAAAACAAACCCAGGCAATAAATGGCTTTTTCAGTTGGCTTTTTGAATAATCTGCAATAGTCATAAAATCAAAGAGGAAATAATAAAATCCAATATTCACACACGTTATTTACAAAGTGGAAATGGCTTTTAAAAACTCTCTGCCTCTGTCTGTGCTGTATCCTTGGGAGTTCCTTAAGGGCTCCCTCAAGGGATATAAATGGCAAAAGTTGTGGTAGAGCAGAGCAGACTTCTCCACTGGCAAGACCCTCACCTCCGTCCTAAAACCGACTGGTTCCATATTCTCACCCTTTCACACAAGCAGATAACTGTAAATTAAACTGACACAGGGAGATAATTGCAAAATGAACTGGTTGCTCCTGTGGAAATTGCTAAAGGAGAGGGTAGAATTTGCTGATCTCAGAGTGTTTGAGCAGATCAGATAATTTGGTTCTACAAGTATCACATGTTACATGCCTGTGCCTTGGAAATATGTGCATCTAGTTTGCAAATTCACCTTGAGTTACTGGTTAGCTGTTGCTCTTCTATTCCGTTCTGTAGCCATAATAATCATAAGGCCATGATATGCCAATTCCTAAAACATCCTTTCTCCCTTCTCAAATCTAGGTCATCTTCTACCACCGTTCTGCTGTCTTATATCCTAAAATTCAGTGAAAACTTTTGACCAAGACCTCGTTTCTTCTTTGCTTCATCAATTGCTCCAGTAGAAGGAATATTTTTTTTCCTCAGTGATACAGCTCCAAAGGAAATTCCTTCAATGTGCTATTTTCCAAGCTGACGGCCAACACAGTGTTCTAGCACATCCTCGTTGTGCACAAGGAGGTGTGATGAGATGTAGAAGGATGAAACAAAGCAAATGTTGCCTGACAAATGTTTCCTGGGGGCAGGACAAGGAGGATGCTCCACCCTACAGAGAGGAGTCTGGCAAGTCACAGCAGGTGGAAGGTCATGTCATTTAGCTCTGTCCTGACAAAAGCAGATGCTGGGCACATCTAACTCTCCAACACACCAGGAGAGAGTGTTTTCACAGTCCTCCTTGCTTCACTCATCAAGGTAATTGGTTTCAGCTGAAATCAGCTCCCCTCCCTCAGAGCTGCCTCCTGGCAGACCAGGCACCTGCACTAACTAACTGCAGCCTTTTTTTTTTTTTTTTTGTTTAATGCTTCTGTTAATACATTAAGCTGCTATGCAAGTTCCAAGCTTTTAGGAATTCTGTATTAGCAAGGCTTCCAGAAGTTCTGTTTCTCTCTGACACTTTCCGTGCTTTAATTAATGCCTCCCCGGATGGGGGAGAGTTTTAGCATCTTTGCCAGGAATTCAGGAGACGAA